>CM034360.1:81358084-81778084 GCA_019925275.1 Mytilus edulis | reverse complement strand
TTTTTTATCGATGGAACTCGAGACAACATTTGCACTTTTATTCATTAACCAATATAGTCTATTATTGTCAATTGCAAGTTTAAGTCAACAAATGAATAGCATTTTAACTTTAAATAAATTCTTTTAACACATAAAATATCGCCCTTTAAATTTGAGTTCGTTTACACTGAAGATAAACTTACACTGTGGATCATCTATATCTACACTGACATCTTGGTTTTCATCTAAAATATATTAAATGCTCTAATTAAAATTGAGAAATAAAATGGGGAATGTGTACATGTCAGAGAGACAACAACACGACCATATAGCAGATAACAGCAGATATTATATGAAATAATTTGTGTTTATCAACAATGCGTTTATACTAAAAGTTATTTATACTAACTATTGCTTAGTTATGTGATTTACATTTAATACAAACTATACTTTGCTTACATAATACTAACATCATTTCTTTACAGACTACCTTTTAAACATTTTTGTATTGATAGATTGAATTAAAGCCTGGTACAAACAATCACATCAAAACATCGATCGGGACAAATAGTGAATTATGATAGCAGTTATGTCACTGTTTCCTTTTAAAGTAGAATCAACTATGCAATGTCTGGTATCATATGTTAAAGGCAAGGCGAGTTTTTTTTGTGGGTTCTTTTTAACCATTTGTTAATATGAGGACAAACATTTACTACGAGTCAATAAAACGAAAAATCAAAACGTTATCATTTTGTTATTAAATTGTTGCAGGTGTTTCAAACATCTCGAATATAAGTGTACATAAATGATAATTGCATTAGGATGACGTTATGTTCTTTATTCACCTGTCTGTGTATGTATATGTTTATGTAATGTTAACACACATACACTCACAAATATAAATAAATACAAATAAAATACTACCGAACAGTTGTCCATCGATTGGTAATCTGACCAGTTCTTCGATACCATTTTCAATGACTACTTTTTTAGATGTTGCAACTTCAACAGCGTTGTTAGATAAACACTGGCAAAAGCTAGTTTTGGGCTTGTTTTGTAATGTATCAACAACTAATTGTTCAACGAGTTTTTTCGTAGTCCTGAATAATATCACGTCACCAATTGGTGGTTCGTGCTGGTCGGAAGTTATGTGAAATGTACGATAGTTCCTTTTCTTGTTATGGTTGACTATGATGTGTTCCTTTGAACTTCGTATAGTGTCTAATTGAAAATTTCCTTCTAAAGAAATCTTAAAAAGAAAATACACAAATAATGAGTTGATGTGATCATTTTGTCTAGTCTGTATATAAATAAAAATGACTCTAGATAGAAAGAAAGGAACATGTACATTGTGTTATTAAATAATAATATGTATAGATTATCGGGTTTTGTTCACATTGATATCGTAAATTATCAGCCGCGAGCCACAATGTGAACATTTTGGCGAGTGAGCGTAGCGAACGAGCTAAAAAGATTCACATTCTGTCGAACGGCTGATATTTTACGATATCTATACGTAGAAAACCCGATTATCTGTTTATCGTTCTATTAATGTTTTTTCCCTCTCCATTATACAATTTCAGGCTTGACGAAAGCAAGCTTTATAACGTCTCCTCTCGCATTGTGACGTCGCTGATAACTTCTCCTCTCACATTGTGACGTTGCTGATAATGCCTGGTCTCGTTTTGAAGTCTAGATACGAGAATTACTGAGTGATAGAGCAGAGTGATATAGGCGTAGGAAAGGACGATAAAATATAAATTCATTGCAAAATGTATTACCATGCAACTATGAAATACGTTACACTGTATCAGACAGGTCAAAAGCAGTTCAATAAAATACTCAATAAAACATATAATACCTTTAACTTTTCACCATCTTGGACGATACTGTCTCTGTATTCTATTGTTTGTAACCTAAATCCATTTTGTCTCCAGTATTTCCTTCTTTTCTTTCCACAACTTCTCTTAGCAATTTCGACTATTAAGGTTAATTTATTATCCGTCTCATTTTTGAGACATGCAAATATCTGTGTTGGTCTGTAATGAAGAACAGCCATTGTTGCCGATTCTGCACTTTTCTTGAATTTTTTTTTTAGCCCAACTGTAAAGCTAATTCCAATTGAAAATGATTCAATATTAAAAAAAAAACATGAATAATCGTTGGTACATTTTATTTGTTATCTATCGTTGAACAATTTGGTTGCAAATTAGGACTTCGGAATAGATACATTTATTAGTTAAGCCTATGAATACAAGGAGATTAATTTGTGCATTAAAAACGCAGCAACTCTTGAAAGATACTCACTGAAAACAACTAGATAAGAGGTTTGAATATAGAAATAACGCGGCAAACGCAGCTTCTTACAAGAAACTACTTTTAACAGCTTACGTACATAGTAATACTATATGCCCGGACTCGCTCACTGTTGAAGGCCGTAATGTGACCTATAGTTATTTGGTCTCATGTGGAGAGGTGTCGGATTGACAACCCTACCTCATTCCATTTTTATATCGACAATGATATGCCAAGAAACTCAAAACGTCTGATAAATACAAGACTGTCACTTGAAAAAAGTCTTCCCCGCGTAGACGAAATCAGAAATCGTATTCATTTAGAAGAAAAAAAAAATCAAAGTACGATTAATCCACCCCAACGAAAACATTTACACTGACTTTTCTTTTGACTAGTCTGCACTTTTATGCTTTTTAAGTTAATTGATGTTTCAGTCATGTTTTTTACATTAACTCAAAATTCATTCAAATATTTAAAAGAAAAACCTACATTGTAAAATGTTCTGCCGAGAAAGAAACTGTATTCCCTTCAATTTTAATATTTGTTGAACATATTTCCCAATCGTCCTCTGATTCTGGAATATCTTTATGTGAGGCTAGTATGATGAAATCATCAACTGATACAGTCAGTGAATGTAGTTGAAGTTTCACATTTACCGGTTTACTTGGCTGAACATTATTCTGCATTGTTAAATCTAAGGCATTAGTGAATAAGACATGTTCCTCACCATTCCAGTCATTTGTATCAGCTACCTTAAAAAAATTGATGTATTGACATTATTTAATGAATTGAATACTTTGGGGAATATAATAACTAACAAATCATATTAAAATTGTTTGAACATATATTTGTTCTACTGAAAACTACACATAAAATTGCCCATTTAAAATCCTGTTTTTTAAATAACGGTTTGTATTTCAGAGTTCAAGAACCAATCAGTACTTGGAAACTTCATTAAAAAGAAACAATTGGATATATAAAAAATACATTGAATATACTTGATTAAAAATTAGAATAACCAAAAACAAAATGGTACATAGAATAAACTCATCATGGATATCAAAACTAAATATTACACTGACGCGCGTCTGGTCTAGTATATGTAGTACTAAGGAAATAAATGAAAAAAGAAACAACTGAATAGATGGAAGATACACAGATACATCGAATAAATATAGATTCTTACATTGGTACCAGTGGATTATCGGATTTATCCAATCGAGATAGTTAAATTATCAATTTTAAAGCCTGAGCCGCCTCGGCGAGGACTTTAAAATTTATAATTTAACTATCGAGATTGGATAAATCCGATAATTCACGAGTAACTATGTAAGAATCTGTTTCTCTAATGATTAAAAAATACATTTTCTTTTTTTTGTTAACCAAAACCCCCTTCGAGTGCCTTTCACATTGCACGAAGTTGTCAATTTCATTAACACCTGTTAGCATATTTTGATTCATCCAGTTAGCCAAAAAAGGTCATGACCCTTAAAATCATCCAATGATGATCTGAGATCACCGGCAACCACACATTTGATTAAATATTTTTATACAATGGGTTAGGAAAGCGATAAATTTCCATAGATTTAGAGAAACTTATTTACAATTCAGAATAATACCAAACAACAAATGGTTCTAGAAATACGTCTCATTTGTATATATATCCTACATTGAGCATTAATTTTCCTGGTGACTTAAATGCTCCTTCAGGTATATTTATTTCTGCACTACTTTCTGATTGCGGAATAATTCTGACCGCTTCTTGCGTAACATCAAACTCTTCTTGTCGAAACTGTGCTAATATAACGAACTTGGCCGTCTTTATTCTTGTTAGGTCAATTTTGATATCGAACTTCGTATACTGAAAAAAAGAAATTATTAACATTTAATACATAGATATAGGAAGATGTGGTGTGAGTGCCAAATAGACAACTCTCCATCTAAATAACAATTAATAAGAGTAAACTCTGCATTTATATATTTTGTTTAAAATAAACGAATATATCTGTGTAATCGATTGCATTCATCCAAACGATTTGTGATACATATATTTGACACCTCAATCATGTCTGTAATATAGGAAAGATAGCGATACACAGTGAACAAACAATGATTTTCTTGAACAAACAATGGTTTTGTCAATCTGTCAAGATTGAAATAAATTTCATGAAAAAATGTTACCTATTCTTTATTGATGTGTCCCTTGAGACTTACCAAAAAAAAAAAAAAACTTAACTACAAATACATTACAGTCCAAAGCAGTAGAAACAATGAGAACCCCCCCCCCCCCCAAAAAAAAAAAAATTGTCAAAAACGACAGCTTTCAAATCACTAAATAAGTAATAAAAACAATAGACAGTTTCTAATGTGTTTTCTATTAACTTTTAACATGTTTCAGTTTAATGCGAAGGAAAAGCGAGCCATACATGGTCGATATGATCTGAAATAATATTTCATGCATTTTTTTCAGGAGCAAGCTTAGTCTTTAAAGTAATGTCTGCTTAAACATATACAGATGGGTGCACTCCTAACCTGTACAGCAAGTTAACTTGATAACCAGTCATTTGGACTGGTCAAAGTTAACCTGTGACCGAATATAGGACTGCTCTAACCAGTCCTAGGACCAAAATCTAGTTAACTTGAAAAGCGGACTTGGTCCTATGACTGTTTTTATGTCTGCCAAAAAGTTAACTTGGAAACAGGTCCGCTATTGATATAAGTTAACTTCGAACCAGTCCTGTCATAAGTTAACATAAGTTAACTTCGGAACCAGTCCTGTCATAAAGTTACCATAAGTTAACTTGGAAACCGGACCTGCCACAAAGTTAACTTCTGCTTGGACAAATCCGATCAAAACCAGACCTGTTCCCAAGTTAACTTTTGACTGGTCTGCTCAACACTAAGTTAACTTGTAACCAGGACTGCTCTTCGTTGATTTAAAAAAAAAATTAATATCTTTGTTTCGTAGTATAAACATCGAAAATAAAGTAATTTGAAAATTAATACTTCCGTTTTATGAACAGGATTAAATACAAATATTTGAAAATAAGTACGCACAGAACGTAACACAAATGTATCTGTGATCTGATCTATTATAAAAACGATCTCGGTTTAATACAATGATAACAGGCACTGAATATACATATATTCCGAGATCAAATTCAATCATATTATGTATATTTTTGAAAAAAAGTATATTTGATGTTGGGTGTATACGTCCTTGTTAGTTATACATCCTTGAACTATGCAGCCACAGTCAGCAATAGTTTAATTCATTTAAAAAATGATTAAAAAATTTTGTTTGCCAAAATTAAGTGTGCCAGCATGTCCTTTTTTTACTCAAAATACTGATACGTAACAAAATTTCAGTAGTTTTAATGCCTCCAGTTGACTTGTACAACAAAATTATTTGACCGCATCCACCAAAACTGACCATATATGCACTTTAATTTGTAAATCTATATACCCGCATGGTAAATCAGCCATATTTTTTATGTCAGGATTCAATGTTTAATACAATCATGACAATGGACAGCAAAATTGCAATATAATAACAAAAAATTTTGGTTCGCATAAATTTAGGATACCAGCATGTCCTCATTTTATTCAAAATATTGATACGTAACAAAATTTCAGTAGTTTTGATACCTCCAGCTGACTTGTACAACACAATTATTTGACCGCATTAACAAAACTGACCATATGTGAACTTTAAATTGTAAATCTATATACCAGCATAGTAAATCAGCCTTATTTTTAATGTCAGGATTCAATGTATAATACAATCATGACAATGGACAGCAATATTGCAATATAATAACAACAAATTTTTGTTCGCCTAAATTAAGGGTGCCAGCAAGTACTCTTTTTACTTAAAATACTGATACGTAACAAAATTTTAGTAGTTTTGATGCCTCCAGTTGACTTGTACAACAAAATTATTTGACCGCATCCACCAAAACTGACCATATATGCACTTTAATTTGTAAATATATATACCGGCATAGTTAATCAGCCATATTTTTTATGCCAGAATCAATGTATAATACAATCATGACAATGGACAGCAATATTGCAATATAATAACAACAAATTTTTGTTTGCATAAATTTAAATTTTAGGATACCAGCATGTCCTCATTTTATTCAAAATATTGATACGTAACAAAATTTCAGTAGTTTTGATACCTCCAGCTGACTTGTACAACAAAATTGTTTGACCGCATCCACCAAAACTGACCATATGTGCACTTTAATTTGTAAATCTATATACCCGCATAGTAAATCAGCCATATTTTTTATGTCAGGATTTAATGTATAATACAATCATGACAATGGACAGCAAAATTGCAATATAATAACAAAACAATTTGGTTCGCATAAATTTAGGATACCAGCATGTCCTCATTTTATTCAAAATATTGATACGTAACAAAATTTCAGTAGTTTTGATACCTCCAGCTGACTTGTACAACAAAATTATTTGACCGCATTACCAAAACTGACCATATGTGAACTTTAAATTGTAAATCTATATACCTGCATAGTAAATCAGCCTTATTTTTAATGTCAGGATTCAATGTATAATATAATCATGACAATGGACAGCAATATTGCAATATAATAACAACAAATTTTTGTTCACATAAATTTAGAATTCCAGCCTGTCCTCATTTTATTCAAAATATTGATATGTAACAAAATTTCAGTAGTTTTGATACCTCCAGCTGACTTGTACAACAAAATTATTTGACCGCATCCACCAAAACTGACCATATGTGCACTTTAATTTGAAAATCTATATACCCGGACAGTAAATCAGCCATATTTTTTATGTCAGGAATCAATGTATAATATAATCATGACAATGGACAGCAATATTGCAATTTAATAACAACAAATTTTTGTTCGCATAAATTTAGGATACCAGCGTGTCCTCCTTTTATTCAAAATATTGATACGTAACAAAATTTCAGTAGTTTTAATACCTCATGCTGACTTGGAAAACAAAACTATTTGACCAAAACTGATCATATGTGCACTTTTATTTGCAAATCTATATACCTGCATACCATTGTACCAAGCACCTTAATGTCTTCTCCTGGCGCTCCTGTTCACATTTTAGTAGGACCGTAAATGCAGTACACGTAATCAATAATATTGGAAAACTATTAATGCAAAAAATATTCTGAATAAATTGAGAATGTCAGAATTTCATCTCTTTATTCATAATAACAGTCACATCATATATAGGAGTTCATGATGGTGTACGTGTAAAACAAAACTATTATGCCACATCATCAAAGTACCAACACTGACATGTCTGAATTCCTTTGTACTATTTACAATGATTTAATAAAAAAAAGTATACGAGGTTCTCTTCTTGGAATCTATTATGTCGGTTGGTTGATTTTGTTTATAGTTAAACGTCAAGTGGCAACTATTTCATTAAAGTGCGCATTGAGTATAATTTTAGGACGTCCCGTATAAATATCAGCAATGACAAATCTCTCGATAAATCTGACGAATTTGACGAGATTGTTGATAGTTTTACCACACCGTATGCTTACGGACACTGTACAATTTCTGTTAGAATATTCTGCGGGAAATAGAATAGTAAATCCAACGCAAACAAGTTGAATATCAACGAAATATCCATGGAAGTATAAATTTATGCATAAAATAAAATTTAGGAAGGGACAGGTAAACAACGGGGAACGAAGTAACGTAGACAATGTTGCCGATATCCCGTGTTATAAGAATATTGTTCCGATGCGTTGGATAACCTTTCTATCCGCCTTCTAATAAAAAAAACTCTGTGTGATCGTATAGCCATTTTTTATTTATATAAGAATACATGTATATCAAATAAAAGAGAGCATTGGTATAATATCTAGTAGAGTTTAGCGAGTAAATAATAAATGATATCTGTGGAAAAACAATGCGAATGCTGTTTACATATTTTAATGAAAGCTCAAGTCTGATATGAAACTCTTATAACGATAATCTGTCAAAAGCAGACCTATCCCCAGGTCTGGTCAATAGCAGACTTGTCCACAGGTCTGGTCAGAAGCAGACCTGTCCCCAGGTCTGGTCAGGAGCAGACCTGTCCACAGGTCTGGTCTGAGGCAGACCTGTCCTCAGGACTGGTCAAAAGCAGACTTGTCCACAGGTCTGGTCATGGGACAGACCTGTCCTCAGGACTGGTCAAAAGCAGACTTGTCCACAGGTCTGGTCTGGAGCAGACTTGTCGATAGGTCTGCAGCTGTCCTAAAAAAGCAGACCGTAGGTCTGGTCCACCAACGACGAAGTTAACTTGCTTGACTGCTTAAAAATTCTCAAGTTAACTTAGAAAGCAGTCAACAAGTTAACTCTAAGTTAACTTTTGTCAAGGTTAGGACCGCACCCATCTGTATGTATTACGTTGTTTGATAACTGGGTGAAGATCACTAATGCACATCAAAATGAGGTACTCAAAAGTTTTGCATGAACAAAAAATCTGTGTTGTGATATTTGACATATATAAATTTTTTACAATCGTTTAAGCTAAACCATACGTACACTTGTATCCAAGTTAACGATATGGACAGAGCAACAGGAGAAATGTTACTATTTCGCCATATGGGAAATAAATTGCGCATATTGTCCCAACTTTTTCGATGTAAAAATATTATATGAAATAAGGATATGTCAATGATGTTTTCAATGTATTTATTTAAAATTAATTAATAAAAAAAACTGTACCAAACAAAGTTTTATGGACTTTCCTAATTGATTTTCCTCTGAGTTCAGTATTTTTGTGATTTTACTTTTTATATATCTCACAAATCACTTTTCATTATTATTGATTCTATCCAGTATACATTGTTTCGAACAATGTGCTACAATAATTTAACCTTTTACCCTCATAATGACAAATAGTATTATAGTAAAAGGGTATTAAACACATAAGCTATTTGATTTTAGAAAAGGCACGTAGTGACACCTTAAAGATAGCGATAAGCAGTGAACAAACATCATATCGAACCTTATTTAGAATATTTAACCGTTAAAACACATTTTACTTTGACTTTATTTTTTGTAGTTTACCTATATTATCATAATAACCAAAGAAAGGTCAGTCTTAAATTGTACTACTGGTGATCAAACGAACTAACCTCTTCTCCGTATTCTCCCTCTGTAAGTGTCTTGCCAGTAATGTTGCCTTCTACAGAACCTTCTAAGGGCATAATTACCACCCGCTGATTTTCTTGAACAAATCCTAACACAGAAATCTGCAGATCTAAACGATATGGAGTAACACCCCATGTTTTGATTTCATAGACATCGCTAAAAATTCGGTCTTCGGAACCCAGATGCATAGCGAAATCAGTGTGTTCTGGAATAACTTTCGAACAATATAAGAAAAAGCTGTTACTCAAATTGTCCGTATTGAGTGTAATGTCTGTACATATTGAAATATCTTCAGTAGGATTTATGTAGCGGACTTCAAATGTATTGTTGCTACAAGAACAAAAAAAATGATATTGTAATTGCGAGACGACACATTTGAAAACATATTGCTCATATATTTGAAGTGTTGCCATATTTGGCGCAATTATCAATCATGAAAAGGGTATACCGAACAGTTTGTATGATATGCAGATTATAAATTTTGTAAAATAGACAACAAGGCAGAATTATATGGCCTACTGATATGGTATATCAGTAGGCAGACTTATCATAAGTTACAAAGCTCTCAACCCTCTTGATGTTTAATGTACATAATACAAATAATAGATATGAATTTGATAATTCAAATTTTGTTATTCATACAAAGCAATACGTCTGTATACATGTACAAAACATTTAGTTTGTTTTATTCGATAAAATCGTGTTGATGTTGTATATATAAACTTTTAAACTTGAAATTTTTTAATCTTCAATTATAAAATGAATATTTCAGTGGTATAGACGGTAATGACTTTTCATTAGAAATCGAGATTATTTTTCAAAAGTTAGCTACAATCATTTGCTAATTGTTGCTTATTGAATACCCGTAATTATTCTCGGCCTCTCGTTCTAGTTGGTTTATCAATGGTCTCATAATTTTCTGGTCTGTTTTGTTAAGAATATCAACATCAACACCTACAAGTGCCCAATCATCAATTGTAACCGATGATCCAAAACTGCACAGTAACTCAATCACTGCAACATCTTTCTTTGAAACAGCTATATCTAACGGACTTTGTCCTTTCTGAAACAAAAAGCACAACTTGAGAAAAAAATAATAACTTTGGCTTCAATGTATGCAAACATTTTGTAATTGGAACAGTGCATATACATCATATTAATAAATGCTCAACGAAACAGGTTTTATTGCAAAATAAATTCACACAGAACAATATTTTGCACATACTTTAAACAATCTCAAATTTGTGTTCGCAATTCCAATAACGCATATTTAGACACACAAGTAACGGTTATAAAATGCAAAGAACAATTAAACACGGATGTACAAATTATTGTACTATATTGATAGCATAATTTGACTCGTATCTTTCGACATTAAATACAAAATAAATAAATTTTATATATATGTATATATTTAATATACATTTATCGTCTTGATTCAAGCATGTTATTTAAAATGATGCAGTTCGTTCATACTTTGTAATATCAAAATATGACCTTTTCAAACGTTACCACCATGAAACCATTCCAAGTGAACGTCTAATTTTAACCTGCGTCATAGATAAAACTATCGTGCGGTTATAGCTATATCTTTTGTTTTATCTTAGTGTAGTCTTTTAAGTCATACTTACATTGTTGATAACATTGACTGTTGATTTAAAGGCTACAAGTGCTACAACTGATTCAATATTTGAATGTTCCACAGCCTTGAATAACGCAGTTTCACCATCCTATACAAATTGACGAAATACATTAACACAAGATATAAGCAGAAGGAAAACATACATTGTTGTTTACTCAACACCAATTTTGATGTTTTTTATTGAATTAAGTAACATGATAATTTCTTTATTTTAAGAGAATTATAAGGTTTTATCGGTGTTTTATACTTAGTTAAAAAATAAACGAGCATGGTTCATCTATTTTACACGTGAAATTTGAGAGAAATGTGCTACATTGAGATAACCTTAACAATGATAAATAATTGTTTCCTGGGGTGACCCTTATATACGCAATCTGCTATGTATGGTCACTAGGCACTTTTTGTAAGATTAAGATAAAAATATAGAAAAACAACCACTCATTGTTTGACTAAGGCACCTTAAGTTCGATGTTGGTTATATTGAACATTTTTAGCAAACCAGCAATGTTTTTACGACAACGTGTCTATCGTCAGTAGAGAAATACACATTTAGCATTTGTTAGAAACAAATGTTTGTTTGAAAGTTTGATATACAAAGATATCTAAAATGGCTAAACGCGATTTTGTAAAGCTTTATATTATACACATGGAAAGTATTGCAACACCTTGATTTTTTAAAACTTGAAAAATCAACCTCTTTTTTTGGATTGAATATAGTAAAATATTTGTAAAATATTATTGAAACATAGTTTATGATATCATTGGCATTTAAACGAACAAAAAATGATTAAAAAAAAAAAATTATATTACCACAATTTTGATAACAAAATGAAGTGTTTTTTGTACAAAAAAATGCATTTTACAACTATAACTGTAGTCGAACAAAACAATGTCAGACATTTAAAAATTAATCTTCCGATGACTGTTCACATCATGAGTGATCGTTATACGCCAAAGTACTTTGTGCGCAGCCTCCATTCAAACGGATAACCTCATCATAACGTCTTCTGATTCCTGCTATAAATCGACTAATTTGTTTCTAAGGAAGCAGCAACCATTTCTGATGAAAGGCATCGTTTATTTTATGGTGTGTTTGAACTGTGGTGTCCTTTCGCGCACTTTACGCCCAATAGTGTCCCATATATGCTCAATATGGTTCAAATCCGGGCTACAATCGGACCAAGGAAGATGAACCAAATTCTATAGGAACAATGGATCTTCCTCCACGATGCTAATTTTCAACTTTGGCGAGCTCTGCACTACATTGGATACGGAAAACTGTGTGTCTGCTCGTAAGCAAATGTATCCGAAATGGTCTTATTGCACGATAACCATTAGTGATGAGTCGATCTTGAACAGTTCTTGTTAAAAGGCTCCTGTATACCCACCACTCTCTTATTAGGATTGTATTGTATGCAATGGGTTTCCTTCTGACCAACCTTCTTTATGCCTAATTTTCCCTAGCAAATGGTATAGGGGATCTTTTTTTTTTTATCTCGAAAGGTCTTTAACAACGTTTATTGCCTGATTTTTATTCTCAAAACGACTTATAGTGGAATGGTGATTACCAACAATACATGCAGTTGTTTCAGCGACATCCCTGCTTCGCTCATGCTGATAATATGCCATCGTGCTGCAGTTAAGAGTTGTCGAGGACCCATTACAAGGTGTCAATAACATAACTTCAAAAACTTGGCTATTTAAAGTGTTGAAAACAATGAGGATTGTAACACCTGTTTTGCTGTTTACGGATTCAGTAGCTGCATGTGCAGATAATACATTATCGAGTCGATAATTATTGATTAAACTCAGGTGATACTTAAATAATGTTTAACTAATTCTATTTTACCAAATTATATCACAAAAAAATAAAAAGTGTTTTTTTTTAATTTGAATTTGAATTTGGTGTTGCAATACTTTTTTCCAGGTGTATAGATAAATTTGTACTGTTCATTCAAGAAATTACTCCCTCTATTGAAAAGATCAGTATGTTTCAATCATTTCTTATTCCAAACTTATTGCAACTGAAAGTTTTAATTTCAAACACGTTTTGCTAGTTCCCATTTCACACATTATCCGGCTGGTCACGTTATTACTGGTGACTTTAACATTGCCAATAACACTTCCTTTTGAAATTTAATATCCAAATGTGCAAACTATTGTGCGCCTAAATCCATCAATAGGAAACACAACTTATGTAATCAGTTGATGATTATTCCAGGTCATGGGGTAAACGGGTGAAGGAATACGTAGATACGCTCTTTAATTGAATTAATATCCATGGTCATTTTTTAAAGACCAGAATGTTGCAAAGTACTTGTCCTATCTTCATGACGAATAGATTTTTCACCGTAGATAAAACCCCAAACATCATCGTTTTTGTCTCGCTTGACAGAGTCAAAAAGGGACACATAGGTATGCTCTTTCTGGCATTGGCAACGGCGGCATCAACACTGTATAAAATTAGGATTATGTCTTATTAATTGTTAACAACTAGTGTTAACTCATATATACGTGGTATGCATTTGTATCAGTATTGGCAGATCTCATTACCATGGAGATCATTTGGCCCTTACCCCTAAGTAACAGTCTATTGACTTTGAAAATTTTGCTTAGTTTTCATATATTAGATTATAATCAGGTCAGTTTATGGGAAAACACTAGAGGTAAGTTAATGATAACTGGTATGCAGTTGTATTAGCATTGGCACATCTTATAACCATTGGAATAATTTGACCTTGGCCCCTCAATTTTTGTTTATTGACTTTGACATTTTGCTGAGTTTATATCATTAGTTTGTGTTTTGGTTTGTTTAAAGGGAACTACTTTTGATAAGTCAATGGTATTTAGTTTGCATTGTATTAGCATTGGCACATTTCATTTACATAACGATTGTTTAGCAATATACCTTTAGTCATAGTTCATTGATATTGAATATTTGCAAATCTAACATGCAGGTTAAAGTGTTGATATTTCAATTTCAACATTTGCATTATCGAAATACCAATTTGTGATTTGTGATTAGTATCCCAAATTTCAAATTCATTAAAAACTTAAAGAGTTGGTATTCCTTGTATAATCAAAAAGATTGGCCAACGTAAATGAGAGTAGTATTGATTAAAGTGGGATTAATTATACTTTGTAAAAAAATCGATCTGATTTAAACATAAAAATCAGGGAAAAATATGAAGTTGCTTGATTTCTTAATTGATAACACATTTGTTACGTTTGCAGGCAGTTTTTTTAAACAGACTATCGGTATTCCTATGGGGACAATCTGTACTTCTTCTTTTAACAGATCATATATTGACTTACGACTGGAAATTGACAACAAGAAAGAAAATTACGACAAAAAAGATGATTCCAGCTTCCTAATTGTAAGCTTCCCATATTTATGTAGCAACATACCAAGACATCTCCCAATTAATACGATATTCAGTGACTAGTATTACCTAACATGATTCCTTTAGTGTTGCAACTCACAAGAAAGCTATTTACCACTAGTTTTAAATGGGCGAAAATAAAATCAATCCTTCGTAAATTTCATGGACGTCTTCATCAGATTGTTGACCGATATGAAATGTCCGTTTTACAGACGATATCGGATATGTTCTCCGTGCCGTAACTACAATTCTTTCCCTTATGACTAATATAACCTACCTAATTACCATATTTATTGGGTAATAACATGAGCAACACGTGTACGACGGGTGGCACATGTGGAGCAGGATCTGCTTACCCGTCTAGGGCTTCTGGTATCAACCCTGTTTTGGTTGGGTTTATGTTGCTTAGACTTTAGTTATCTATGTTGTAACCTATGTACTAATATTTGTCTGTTTGTCTTTTGTTTTCATTGCAGAGAGATAATTTTGTAAAATCAGCCAAACGTTTTAATCACGTTATATTGTTACAGAAACGTTACGTTCATCGATTATCAAAATGAGCGTTAGTCATACTGCTATATATCCAAACAATTTTTTTCCGAAAATGTGATTGGTTCAAGTTTTTTGGAAATTAAGAAAAAAAAAATCAAAGTTAATATTTTGAAAAAAAATTATGAAAATTAAACGAGCCAAATCAATTTTACTCAAGGTGTTGGGTACCAACTTAAATCGAACTCTGCTCGATTTTCCTTCTTTTCATTCTGACAGATTTGTATTTACCTTATCTCTCAGTTCAACGTCAATCCCATGCTGTGCTGCTTCGACGATAACCTCTGACAATCCCCCGGCACTAGCATAATGTAGGCATGTACATCCATTCTACATAAGAGCAAATACTAACATGATTACAGTAAAATTAAAATGTGTATTGTCTCAATTCAACAAAAACTACCGCGATATCTAAATTGTCTAATTATTGAACTATTGAATCCTTGTCACAAATATTTCAGCACAATTATTGGCATAGCGGGTTTTTGTGAATTCATTAAATATTTTGTGTATTCCTTGAAGTTTTATACCTCATCCACATAGTCTAAGATAGATCCTTCTTTGATCAGCTCTATTGCCTCTTTGCTCTTTTTCGTCTTAACTAGTGATATCAGCTCCATTTTTAAGTTAGGATATATACCTTACCTATAATAAAATCCAAAGGTAAAACAACTGATTATATATTCATACTTTTTATGATAGTAAAGTATCAGCTTCACATAGTAGAGGGCAAATAGTTTTAAACTCACCTTCCGAACTGCGCCTTATGTTGGCACTTATCTTATCAAACGTGTCAACCGCTAAAACATCAGATTATTATCCATTATTTACAGGGACAGGTTCTCCAAATAAAAGCATGTTAACAAATTTAAAACGATAATTTGTCAATATTTTCAACTCATTCAACTTACGTTTTCATATCAATATAAGCTAATATCTGAATACCTCTAGTTAATAGGTTATATTCAACCATTTCAACTAGGGATGGCGGTCTTATCTTTAAAAAAGAAATACTTTTGGGATGAAAGTAAGATTTTACAACTTCTTATCGGTTGATATTTCTATTTCTACAAAAACCCTTTAGACAAGTTAACATGTACAACGAACATATGCTGTTCGATGGGTGACAAGTCACCATGTTCAATACCGTATACGTACTGTGACCTATAACTGTTGACTTTTAAAATTGTGACTTGGATGGAGGGTTGTCTCATTGTAACAGATACAACATCTTCTTATATCTAAGGAAAATGACAAAGTACATTTTCAAATACGCGGTATTTTAAAAAGATATCATATTTTGGATTTAGAAATCCCTGTATCATGTACATGTTAGTGACCTTTTTTGTCCGTTTACGGAAGTGTTTTAACAAGTTTTGCCTAATGCACATGTGTTATGTAAAGATACAATAGTCAGAGGATCAAACTACGGCAAATGGGACGGAATGAGTTTTCGGAAGAGTATCCGTATTGTTTTCAATAGGCGATAGGTACTTAAGGAATATTTAGAAATAAAAATCGAATACTGACAACGCCATGGCAAACAATGAAAACTACAAAAAAGCAACAATACTATCTACAAAACACAACATAGCCAACTAAAGACTGCACGTATTAGAGTAAATGTCTGAAGGCAGACATATTGAAGATTCAAAGGTAGACCAACTTCTCAGCCAATTACAGATACTGTGTCATCTTAAAATTTACATTTTTTGTTGCATACATCATCGGTTTGTCCTATCTTGTGACATAAAACACGCTTACATTTTGATTCAAAACAATAAAACTGCATTTGAGGGTACAGTTATTCCACATTTTCATGATTTTAAATGAAAACGGAATTGTAGAAAAAAAATATTTACATCAAAGTACAAACTTGTTATGAGTATGTGAATATGTTAAAGAGATAAACTAGTCTGCTTTGCCGGTAGGAACATACATTTCAAATAACTTGATACAATAGTATCTTTGAGGTTTTAGTTTGAACTCATTTAAATCTAAATGTATATCTTACTCACCTTTGTAAATACAGGTACATATATATTTAATGTTGTTATCACCTACTATACAAGTCATAATTTGTAGCCTTCAAGTTCTTTAAAATTTAACATATAGTTATAAAAAGTTGTTGTCAAGGAAGTTGAAAGACCTCAGTGAGTATAAAGAAACATGTATACATATGAAAGCAATAATGACGAAAAGTCAATATTGATTTTACGATTAAGAGAAGATACGATCGTAATTATAAATTTAAAAAAAAACCGCACAAAGGAAGAAATGTAATTTCTAAATACGGATATACTTATTTAGTTTTGAAGGGAATACATACAGAGAGTATAAATTTACCGTATATATAAAAAAGAAGTATACATATATAATTTTACATTGATTTATTGACATACTGAAAAACAGCAAAACAAATATGAAACTTAGACGTTAAAATGGTTATTCTAACATTCACAAACAGTACCTATGAAAACATGTATTTATCTCCGGAATATGTTTACGTTCTAGTTAATTGATTATTATTTTTTTCTATAGAATCCCTCCTGAAAATTGTATTTGTAACTCAAACTTGAGAGGGAAGAATCGTGTTTTCCGAAACAACTTTTGCGATTATTGGTATTACATGTGTCATATACTATACATTATATAATCAGAAGGTTCATCACATTATGGCTTTACAGAACAATAAAAAGCATAATCACAAAAATATTGAACTCCTAGGAAAATTAAAAACGGAGAGATACTAATCAAATGGCAAAATCAAATGATAAAACACATCAAACGAGTGGACAACAACTGTCATACTCCTGACTTGGTACAGCCAAATAGACAAATAGAAATACAAAATATCCGCTAAGACACCTGGTATAGAACTAGAAAATGTTTCCTCAATTGTTTATATATATATATACATAGGTTTGAACGTAGTTTTCAATTTAGACTTGTTTATATTTTTCGTTTTGGCTTGTATCATATTTTCCCTCCGGTTTATATGATCCGTTCATCCTATATTGACTCTTAAAATTCAAGAGTCTATCTTACATTGAGGGTAAATTACATGGACTTCCAAATACCGTTTCTATCCCTAACATCACTGAAGAGACATATATTGTCGAAATCTAATTCTGGTGTACAAAAAAGTATTGACACCTTGTGTTTGTGGCATACCATCTTGGCCACAAGTTTATTGTTTTCTGTTTAGTATTAAATTTATATTTAGATCCATTTTGTTACATCTCGTGATCAACTTTATTTGGCAGTCAGCAGGGTTAAAGAACATCAGTTGTTCGACCTGTTAGTCAAATGCGTTTTGTTTAAATATCCTTTTTCACCTTTTTGGTCTTTTGGAAAATGTTGTTTGTGCTGTATTTAGACCCTTCTACAACGAAATTTGTTTTACATGCACACGTATAAAAATTGCGGTTTTTATCCAACGCTATCATAGGTTTGAACGTAGTTTTCAATTTAGACTTGTTTATATTTTTTTCATTTGGGCTTGTATCATATTTTCCCTCCGGTTTATATGATCCGTTCATCCTATATTGACTCTTAAAATTCAAGAGAGTATCTTAAATTGAGGGTAAATTACATGGCCTTCCAAATACCGTTTTGATCCCTAGCATCACTGAAGAGACATATATTGTCGAAATCTAGATCTAGTGTACAAACAAATATTGAAACCTTGTGTTTGTGGCATAACATTTGGGCCACACGTTTATTGTTTTCTGTTTAGTATTAACTTTATATTAAGATCCATTTTGTTACATCTCGTGATCAATTTTATTTTGCAATCGCCAATGGCAGTCAGCAGGGTTAAAGAACATCAGTTGTTCGACCTGTTAGTCAAATGCGTTTTGTTTAAATATACTTTTTCAACTTTTTGGTCTTTTGGAAAATGTTGTTTGTGCTGTATTTAGAACCTTTACAACGAAATTTGTTTTACATGCACACGTATAAAAATTGCGGTTTTTATCCAACGCAATCATAGGTTTGCACGTAGTTTTCAATTTAGACTTGTTTATATATATATATATATCTGTGACTGTATCTTACATTAATTTGTAGGATCCTTTACTATAGATAATTTAGCTGATCTGTAACAATAACATCTTCATGCCTTATATATCATGTACTGTAGTACGCCGCTAGATTAAAACTGACGTGGAAAGGTAACACATGCCCACCGAAAGCTCTTTTTTTGAGAGCCCAGGTGGTCGTGTGGTCTAGCGGGACGGCTGCAGTGCAGGCGATTTGGTGTCACGATATCACAGTAGCATGGGTTCGAATCCCGGCAAGGGAAGAACCAAAAATTGTTTAATTAAAAGTCATCCAAACCCACCCAAGCAGAAAGTATTGATCTATTTTCTATATTAATATGCTCATATGCGCTGGTTATTTTAAAAGTATTTGTTTTGCTTTCCATATATATGTATGCTCATTAGCATTGATAATATTTTTTGAAAAGATCATGGAATACATATTATTGACATTGGTTTTATTTATATTGATGTTTTATATGATTACGGGATTTTTTATGGTGTTTCACCTCTTATTTTTTACGTGGCGAGGATCTTCAGCGGCCTCCACGTTTCACAGATTGTGATAGATTATGGACCATACACCGGATATTTAATACGTTGCTAAATATTAATCATATTAATCCATAATCTATCACAATCTGTGAAACGTGGAGGCCGCTGAAGATCCTCGCCACGTAAAAAATAAGAGGTGAAACACCATAAAAAATCCCGTAATCATATAAAACATCAATATAAATAAAACCAATGTCAATAATATGTATTCCATGATCTTTTCAAAAAATATTATCAATGCTAATGAGCATACATATATATGGAAAGCAAAACAAATACTTTTAAAATAACCAGCGCATATGAGCATATTAATATAGAAAATAGATCAATACTTTCTGCTTGGGTGGGTTTGGATGACTTTTAATTAAACACGGCGATCCGATGGATACATCTGTTGTAGGGTTGTCACTGACTCAGACGTACTTATGAATATAATTATTTTCTGTGACTGTATCTTACATTAATTTGTAGGATCCTTTACTATAGATAATTTAGCTGATCTGTAACAATAACATCTTCATGCCTTATATATCATGTACTGTAGTACGCCGCTAGATTAAAACTGACGTGGAAAGGTAACACATGCCCACCGAAAGCTCTTTTTTTGAGAGCCCAGGTGGTCGTGTGGTCTAGCGGGACGGCTGCAGTGCAGGCGATTTGGTGTCACGATATCACAGTAGCATGGGTTCGAATCCCGGCAAGGGAAGAACCAAAAATTTGCGAAAGCAAATTTACAGATCTAACATTGTTGGGTTGATGTTTAGACGAGTTGTATATACATTATGTACACAGCCATGTATCACCATCATTGATGGCGATCCGATGGATACATCTGTTGTAGGGTTGTCACTGACTCAGACGTACTTATGAATATAATTATTTTCTGTGACTGTATCTTACATTAATTTGTAGGATCCTTTACTATAGATAATTTAGCTGATCTGTAACAATAACATCTTCATGCCTTATATATCATGTACTGTAGTACGCCGCTAGATTAAAACTGACGTGGAAAGGTAACACATGCCCACCGAAAGCTCTTTTTTTGAGAGCCCAGGTGGTCGTGTGGTCTAGCGGGACGGCTGCAGTGCAGGCGATTTGGTGTCACGATATCACAGTAGCATGGGTTCGAATCCCGGCAAGGGAAGAACCAAAAATTTGCGAAAGCAAATTTACAGATCTAACATTGTTGGGTTGATGTTTAGACGAGTTATATATATATATATAGGCGTCAAAAATAATTTTCACATGTGCAGATATATATATTCATTAAATAAAATAATAAAATAAGTAAAAAGTTAACAGTTCCATTCTATCGATTTCATCCTCCCAATGGAAGGATGAAATCGATAGAATGGAACTGTTAACTTTTTACTTATTTTATTATTTTATTTAATGAATATATATATATTATATATAATGACTGAATAAATAGTCAACGATCAATCTTACAGGGCGATGGATCATGTAATATGATTCTGTACACTACAAAATATAATATATAACAAGTCAAAAAGGGTACAACATCACCATTAAATAACTATAAAATACACAAATATTAGATATTTCGGATAACAGATATCCTTCTTCGGTAATTGCACAATGACAAATGAATCATGTCAATTCAAATTGAGACTCTATCAAAATCTTGATTTATACAATTTAAGCGAACGCTGGAACAATTTTAAAATTTCGAAACACACCGCAAAGACTACAGAAATATGCCAAAAATAAAAATAGTTATTTACGATGTGAAATGGCACAACTCTAGATTTCCAAAGGTTGTGACAGTTGAGATGTTATAACTGCATTGAGGGCAGTCCTCAAACAAAAAAATCAAAAATGTCCTAACCGATCAAGGATGGTATAAATTAGACAACGGTAGGGCAATTACAACAGAAACTACATATTTAAGCCTCCCAAACGAATATCAGTATAATACTCAGAGCTAAACTCGGAAGTAGGGTCATAGTCTACTTCCGAGTTTAGCTCCAAAATTATCACTGCGGTACAAACCATGTACAATGACGGTCATATAGATGAGGATACAATTGGTTATTTAAAGCCAGAGAATGCCAAGCCTGGTCGATTGTATCTTCTTCCCAAAATACACAAGGTTAACAACCCTGGTAGACCCATTGTATCCGCAAACGGCCATCCGACTGAGAAAATCTCGGAATTCGTCGATTTTCATTTAAGATCTCATGTAGAAAATCTTCCTTCCCACATTCAAGACACTACAGATTATCTTCGTAAAATGGAATCCATGAACCCTCTTCCTCCGGAAACCCTCCTTGTCACTTTAGATGTCACCTCATTGTATACCAACATACCTCATGATGACGGCATACAATCTTGTAGGGAAATATGGGACTCGCGCAACATTTTAGAACCACCTACTGAATGTTTAGTCCAGCTACTTACTCTGGTCCTGAAATGCAACAATTTCACCTTTAATGGTGAGCATTACCTTCAAATTAACGGGACAGCGATGGGGACGAAAATGGCACCGTCTTACGCCAATATTTTCATGGGCAAATTAGAAAAACAAATTATTGCAACATCTTTATCCAAACCTTTGTCTTGGTTCCGTTTCATTGATGATGTTGACATGAAATGGATTGAATCTCAACAAAAACTGGATGATTTCATCAGACATGCAAACAACGCCCACCATTCAATTAAATTTACGTATGAAATTTCCGACTCTAAGATATCTTTCTTAGACACAACCACATCTATAAAGGACGGTGTCATATCAACAGACCTTTACTGTAAGCCCACAGATAAACATCAATACCTTTCTCCCCAAAGCTGTCACCCCAAACACTGTACAAAAAGTATCCCGTACAGTCAAGCTCTCAGAGTCAAGCGGATTTGCTCCTCTGAGGAGGCTGTCACGAAACGGTTACAGGAACTTCGCGGATTTTTGACAAAACGAGGTTATAAGAAATTGGACATAGATAAGGGGTTTGCGCGCGCTAACAATAACAGCCGCAATGACCTCTTACAGTACAAACGGAAGAGGCGCAGCAAAATAGTCCCGTTTGTTCTTACATACAATCCAGCCTTTAATAACCTTTCACGTTTGATCCGTGCCAATTGGCAAACTATTGTCAAACACCCTAAATTATCCAAGATCTTTCCCAATCCTCCTGTCTTAGCTTTTCGTAGACCAGCAAGTCTGAAAGACTTATTTGTTAGAGCTGACGTCTCCTCAAATAAAAGCTGTTCAATTGCAGGATGGTGCAAGTCATGTGGTAACAGACGTTGCCTGACTTGTCAACAAATACTGAATACTCAAACATTCACTTGCCACTCGACTGGGTCTGTGTACACTATATATTGCAATGTAACTTGCAAAACCCAGAATGTTGTATACCTCCTTCAATGTCGATGTGGCATGCAGTATGTTGGCGAGACAGAGCAGCCATTTAACAAACGCATGAATGGTCATCGAAGTGACTACACTTGCAAGCCCGACCTACCCGTAAGTCGTCATTTGAGATCACCTGGACACACACAAGCTGATCTCAAAAACCTTACCATCACGATCATAGACCACAACGAGGGTTGGTCGAAGGTCGACAGAGTCGCTCGGGAAAGATTTTGGATAAGAAAGTTACGGACAGTCTCCCCAGAGGGTATAAATGAAAAAACATAGAACGAGTCCCTCATTTTCCTGTGACTACCTGTTTCAAACAACGCCGGATTTAGTACTGGCTTTACAGTTCGAAATTATTTTTAAAATAACAGTTTAAATTACAGGTTTTCATTGATTCGGGATGATGTATAAGTACGTTGCCACGTTCAATTATTTTACCTCATTATACAATACTTATTTTTTCAATCAGTATTATACTGATATTCGTTTGGGAGGCTTAAATATGTAGTTTCTGTTGTAATTGCCCTACCGTTGTCTAATTTATACCATCCTTGATCGGTTAGGACATTTTTGATTTTTTTGTTTGAGGACTGCCCTCAATGCAGTTATAACATCTCAACTGTCACAACCTTTGGAAATCTAGAGTTGTGCCATTTCACATCGTAAATAACTATTTTTATTTTTAGCATATTTCTGTAGTCTTTGCGGTGTGTTTCGAAATTTTAAAATTGTTCCAGCGTTCGCTTAAATTGTATAAATCAAGATTTTGATAGAGTCTCAATTTGAATTGACATGATTCATTTGTCATTGTGCAATTACCGAAGAAGGATATCTGTTATCCGAAATATCTAATATTTGTGTATTTTATAGTTATTTAATGGTGATGTTGTACCCTTTTTGACTTGTTATATATATATATATATATATATACAACTCGTCTAAACATCAACCCAACAATGTTAGATCTGTAAATATATATATATATAATTCTAATGATTTTGATTTTAGAAATTCAATGTTTGAAAGACATACAAGAAATTAGTTACCCTCAGCTGTCATTGTTTCCTGAAGTTACAATATCATACATACCCTGTTTGTAACACCGTTGATACAACTTTACACTTAACATAGATGTTGACCGTACTTAACCAGCAATTTCTACACCGTATTAGAAATATAATTTAAACAGAAAACGCCGAAGAAAGCAAGGAAATGTAACAACTTTAAACTTAAAGAACATCGGAGTGTCATCTGCACGTTGAAAACCGCGGCCCGCAATAAGATGTTTAAAGATATTCAGGGTTGTTTGAAACTTTATGGAGACATCAATTGAACGTACTAAATCAAATAGTTGAATTGTATGCTGGACCTATGTTCATATCTAATTAATACTACTAGATCATACACTGCTTATATTTTCGGCAAGTGAACACATAACCTACATTTGCATCTTTAAAATAAATCAATGAACAATTATCTCGTTAAACAGAGGTGCTTGTGTTTTTTAAAATAAATTGTTCCAGAATGAGAGTAAACAGATGGTATGTTTCCATTTGGTGAGATAAAGTGGGACACAACTCTGCTTCTTTGTCGTTTGCAAAAATGTGTTGATTATGTAAATAAAATAAAAACATGTATGGGTTTTAATTATTGTCAATATATCACGGAATTGATTTTAAGATGCCATACCGGTAATAAAAAAAGAGTATTTATACTGTTGTAGATGACCCCCTCTTCATATTGTATTACTCGTCCATTCAACACGAGCGGCAATAGTAGTATCGACTTTTGTATTACGTTTCTTTTACAGTTTCCAAACAGTTGCATTAGATAGATATCTATTATGGGCCGTCATTTAGTATTAAATATTACAACGAGCCTGAAATAAAATGTATTCCTATAAGACATGCCTTGAGGTTGACATGCATCATGTAAAAGGTAAGATATTATACAAAAAACTCTAGTACTATTCATATTTCAATCATTTAGCTAAATACAGGAACACGTGAATAACATTTTATACGGTAGCTATTATATCATTACAAGTTATTATGACTATACATTGGGATGTTAAAGGGCATATTAAAGAAAATATCATCATATCACTTGAATTTAAATTAAACTAAGACATTTAAACAAACAAGAATATTTTAATGAATGTTAAAATTTTCTAAAATCAGGTACAAGCTTCAATACACCTACAAATTTAAATTCAACATGCGTGCATTGCTACATTTAAAACATAAATTAACAAATTGTCAATTTTACCTCTATTCAATATACTGGAAGACTGCATTTTACAAAAACACTTTAGAAATATAAACTTACAAAGTAAGTTATTAATATTCAACAACACACAGATTGATTTTAACGACAAGACTTATTTATCAGTACTGGTAAGAAAAATATATTATTTACACTTATACATTTTGTCACATTTAAAAAGTTCAAATTAAAGAAACACAACTAACTGTGTTATGCTGTGTCTTTTGGCCTCTTATACTTTCCAATAAATAAAGAATGTTATTCAGTAACGGAAAAGTAAGAAACTAACCCAAACACTATTCAAATACCCACTTGTTTAAATAAAAATAGTATTAAAAAAATAACACAACAAATTTGTTCACCATTGTGTGAAAAGGGGCTGCAGATAGATTTTTCAGCAACAATAGACGTGCAACAATATTCCTACAAAGTCAAATTGGTCATAAGTTAACCGATGATTTTTTTTGTCTCATTTTCATATGACATCAATTGAATTAGATCTATGTTTCATTTTTTTTTCTATCAAAAAGTATACTGAATTCCGTGGAAAATTCAAAAAGGAAAGTCCCAAATCATTATTAAATTTCTTGTCATTAGAATTGTTTTCTTTTGCATATTCTTTTAATATTTATTTGGAATAAGTAATTTTAATTAAAAAAATATGTTTTCTTGTCGCGAAATAGTTTCTTGTCGCTTCTTGTCGCTAATATTATTCTTCTTGTCGCTTCTTGTCGCTAAAATTCTTCTTTTCCCTAATTAGTGAGACCGACATGCATAATAAAGCCGGGTGGCAATGATTTATAATGATTGATAATAATGAAGACAAAACAGCACTACCTATGCATTATTAAAGTAGATGAGCTGTGTTGGTGTATTAACGTCAGTCAAAAAGTACATTCATTTGTACACAACGTGATTTACTAGGAAGCCGGGCTGAACTGGTAAACATTGGGATGAAAATTTGAAGAAAAGATTACCATCCATGCATGGTCCCCTTCCACGTCGGCAAACGCAAATCTATGGAACATGGCTTGTTGAAATTGAAGTGAAACTACTTAAAAACACATGGTTTAACGGTTTCATTTCGGTAGAAACAGGAAAGAAGTATCGGATGATTATGACAACTGGATCCCCTTCCAATGTAGGCCTGGTAAATTGCGATTCATCTGAGAGCCACATTGATTTTTCAAGACAGAAAAGTATCACAATTCCCTTATTTAGCGGTTTGAGCTTTCTTCTATACTCTTTATCACCAATGTTTTACGTTTGTAAACATGTTTGAACATTAATCTAGGCCAATTGAAGAACTTTATTAATTTTTCCTTAGCCACTCCCATTTTCGCTCCAGAACGCCATTTTTGTTGTAATCAACTCAAAGAAACGGAACAATTAGGAAAAATAACGCAGCAATCACTACGAAATTTACTCAATACACGAAGAAATCATATATCTATCAGAAAATATTAATTTTATCACTGATCTCCGTTTTTTGAGGAAGGAGTATAAAAATACAAAATGATGTTAGAACCGCCCAATAGGCGGGATAGGGTGAGGTCACCTCGGTCAATATGCAAATTCATTCTATGGAGCCGTGTATTCTTACTGCGATTGTAATAAGTTATTAATTACACAAGAACCATTTTAAACTTTTTATTTCAAGCATAAAATTTGATAGATATGGATTGTAATACAATGTACTTACATATCGGGTGTCAATTTGTTTAGGTGATGCAAATGTCCGCCATTAATCAAGCCACATTGAGCAATTTCCAGATGCATCACGGATAACCACACAAAATCTCGCGCTGCATAAGACATTATACTACAGTCTATGCAAAAGTCCACGAGATTCCAATCCTTCTTTCTCTACAAATCCTTGTCCACATCAAGAAATTTTGATTAGAAGATAGTTTCTTCATGCTGATGCGATAAATAATGGTCGAATTATACTATTGAGTGAAATAAGGGAGATAATATGCTACTTCCGGTAAAATGAATGTCAAGTCCTGTCTCATATAATAGCTTCTTTCACACTGATTCCAAAAATATATAGTTTCTATCTACTTTTGTATGTAGAATGGGAGATAATTTGCCACTTCCGGTTTGTTCGAAGTCATATTTAGTCCTCAGTGATCAGTTTATGTATCTATATGACAAAATATATGGATTCTGAGTACTTTTATATGAAAAAATTGCGAAAGATTCTACATCATACAAGACCGGTTGATAACAAAAACAAATTGTTTGTAGTAAAAGTAAGAAACTTTAATTCAGAAAAAAAACAAATAAACTCCATTGGAAATTCTACACTGAAAGTTCATATGCAATTGTCAACATCAAAAGATCAAGCACATCCAACGAATGGATAACAACAGTCACATTACTAACTTAGTACAGGCATGTTCTTATGTAAAAAATGGTGGATTATTCATAATGTAACGCTCTAATTTTCGATAACATTTATTGTTTTTTTTAATTCAGTAATGGTACGGTCTGACTTATGTTAAGAAGTTGGTCAAGTTTATGAGTATTTTGAAAAAGTACGCATGCGGTCCAGACCGTACGTTTACGGTCTAAATACTCATACGGTCTGGAACATATATAGAATGTTAAAAGCAGGTAGAAAGTTTCAATCGTCTTCACAGTTTATTGTGTAATACTACATTGTATCATAGATAATATAGAATAAAGCTGAGTACTACAATCGACGAATCTAATACAAAATTGGGTTAAGCTTTTACAAGAAGAAGTTATTAACCATTTGCACTATATGTTCGAATAACAAATACAATGTATGTATACAGTGTTTACATAATAAAACTTTTAATGTAAGAGTACCGGATTACACTCTGTTAGTTATTATGTATGGTATATATTACACAAGAGAAGCTGAGTCTGTACCAGACTATCTCGACGTTTCAATGTATGTCTAATAGCAACTTCAAATGAATAAGCAAATCAATGATATTCCAGTGATGCATCTTACATAAGGAACAATAGTTTTTTTCCAACAATTATAGTTTCTTATACTGGAATGTGACCACATTGTTTATTTTCTTTCAATAGCTAAACTTAAACTTTAAACATGACCAATGGCAAAGTACATGTTGCAGTTGATTTTACCCGTTTGAAGTATCTTCTATATATTTTATTTTTCATTAATGATATTGTTGGTATCGTTTTTAGGTACTAAATATGAAAACAATTCGCAACAAGAATATCAGTCTTATTGACGAAGTGGACACTATTATGATTTATCAAGAAAGTAAGTTCAAAATAATACTTGCATATTACTATTTTATCAAAATAACTGAATATTCTATTACATGAGTGTGACTTTGAAAATAACTATTTCTACACATAATCATAATACAACATGCATAATAGGATTCTTTTTCTGATGTAACAACTACAATGTTGTCGTAAAGAAAGGATACAGTCTCCATTTTGGACGTGACGAAAAAGAGAAATTAAAAAGAAATTTGCAGAATAAATGTCATTTACACAATTAAAATTTATTGAAAAGAACAATACACAAAACTGTTTTATTTTATAAAAAGAACAAGTAACATAACAAAGCAATACATTTGAAATGATTTAACTAGCAACAACAGAGACAAAACGATACAATAGATTCGGAGTTTTTTTTTGAATTAATCTTAATAATATTTCGATGACATATAACACTATTCAAACTAAAACTATGAATCAAATTTATTAATACTCCACGATTTTATTATTTTGTTTTGTTTTCCCAAAATGATTTCATTTCTTTTATGTCATTTAACTAAATGAGGCTGTGTTCTGTCTAATGACCATTTGAAATAAACAATAGATGAACGACATGTTCAAAAGTTCAGGAATCAATAGAATTTACAATTATAGAAGCTTTCGAATATGTATCGTTATGTTCTAATGAGTGTTTTTCATTGTTTTCAGCGCAAAAAGGTCACAGGGTAGAGTCAGAAGGTTTGTTCTACAAAGATTTCTATCGGATTTGTTGGGTTTTTTTTTTCAAACCAATTCAAGATGTATATCATCTTTTATCTTGTGTTTAAAGGATCAGGTAAATTCCTGCAAAATATGATGAGCGCACAAAATCAGTATTAGATTTTTCGAAATTTAAACTTTTTAATATCACTAAGTTTAGTGGAAATCACATTTGAAATATAGTAAAAAAAAATCTTGAACATCAACACTTAAGGTTTTGCCAAATTGCTGTCTTTTAACCGTGCATATACGTATTACAATAGACTTAATCATCATGATTCCTTAAACTATGTGTTTTTTCATTTCAAAGTAAAAAGTAAAAACACAAAAATACTGAACTCCGAGGAAAATTCAAAAAGGAAAGTCCCAAATCAAATGGCAAATTCAAAATTCAAACGAATGGATAACAATTGTCATATTCCCGACTTGGAGTAGGCATTTTCTTATGTAGAAAATGGTGGATTTAACCTGGTTTTATAGCTGGCTAAACCTCTCACTTGTATGACAGTCGCATCAAATTCCATTACATTGTCAACGATGCGTGAACAAAACAAACAGACACAATACATGTGCAATAGGTAAAAATGTCAAAAATAGGGGTACAGCAGTCAACATTGTGTTTTCATCTTAATCACTATTAAAACAACAAATGTAACGAAGAAGCACAAAAAGGCATACATCAAATTTAACATCCTCATTCTGCTTGTATTATACTATTTTATTTATCTATGTATAATTTATCCATAAAGGATGGAAGATTTGCAGTACTGGTGTAAAATTGCGCGCATGAAATTCGCACAGGTAGACATAAAATAATTTTGTCGTTCAAAGTATGCCGACATACATAAATACAAAACAAGTAAAGTAGATATAAGAAAAACACAGACTTAACAGTAAAAGTAATAATAATAGATAAAATAATTGTGTGGTTTAAAGTATGACGGGATACATAAGTACAGAGTCACGTCAAATATATATCACAAAAACAGACTTAACAGAAAAAGTAGTATTAATAAATAAAATAGTTTTGTCGTTTAAAGTATGATGGTATGCATAAGCACAGATTCAAAGTATGACAAGATATATAAGAAAAAGTAATATAAATAAATAAAATAATTGTGTCGTTCAAAGTATGATGGTATGCATAAGCACAGAGTCACTTCAAATGAATATCTAAAAAAACTGACTTAACAGTAAAAGTAATATTAATAAAGACAAATAAAATAGTAATATAACATGGTTCGCCAACTTCACACAAACAGCGTTGTTGTATACTCACTATATTTTTGCTGTGTCTGCTAAAAAGAACATCACTATTTTTTACTGGTCAAGAATATATAGAACATGTGTAAATCTTTTAATCACTTATCACAACAGTAATGTAGTTAACAGACAAACGGAGGGTTATACGACAAAAATACTTTGAGATTTTGTTTGTGTTCTGTGTTTGTTTGCTTTAGAAGACTATATATGCTGTTGTTTGTCCCTGTATGTACGTTTCATTTTATAGTGTATTTTTTTCGTCTTTTTCAAACATGACTTAAAGGTGAATACACAATCAGTGATGCTATTATTGACGGTAAAAAAATAGCTAGGATTACAGCACAATATGAAGGTATGTTTATTATTGACCCAAACCCCACCACACACATTGTTTTGATATATCAATAAGTACCATATAATTTTCCCAAAAGATTTACCAATGGCTAATTAATCAAACAGTAGTACAATCTATTCATATTGGAAACAGAGTACTATTTCAGTTGTACAAATCTTACTGTTGATAAAAGGCTAACACTTAGTATCATTTGATGACTTTTATATCCATTGATTTATGCCTCTGTTAGTTTTGTCAACTATACAACCAACCCAGTAGGTAGTCCTACAATTGAAAGTATAACATAAAATTTGTTCAGTAATTTGTGTACATTTATTGTATATAAAACTTGCAAAGAATTCGCACGTTAAGCATGTGTTTAAGTTTTTTTGCAACATAAATAATTCTATAAAATAGATAATGACGCTTTGTTAAAATTACTGGTTTTATGGTCTTCGGCTTTGTTTTTAACTTGACTCATAAACTGTTGTCTTTGAAAGTAAACGCTCGTTTTTCATATCAAAGTATAAACTCAGTTTTGTTTTGAGTTAATACAGCAGTAGTACCAATATCACTTTTGTTACACGTTTCATCTCTCAGAAAAATCCGGCAAAGACTACAGCATTCAACTATTGCCTAAAATATGAAAATAACACGTAATGCATATCGTGCGATAAAATATTTTTTCTAGATTTACTTTAATCACGAATATATTCTGATTTGTGTGTCTTTGCACACTTCAATCTGTATTCCTGCTGTAATTAGGCACTTTTGAATTTGAAGCCATATATCGGAAACAGTTTCTCATGCATACATAATATAAATGTGCACTAACAGTAATTAACAAATGATATCTTTCGTAATCACCTTTTCAAACTAAATTAATATCATTAATCTTTAACTGGAGAACACATACACTGACAAGAACATGAATATAAAACAAAATTGCAGGCCATCACTCGTAATCAAAGCATAAATAAAGAAAAATATCAAAATTTTAATTGCAATGCAATCAAAATATTATACAAACACAAGTTTATTAGATGCTATGCTTCAGATGTTTGTGGCAGTTCCAATTCGTAAAACATTGTACATGAAGTTGCAGATTTAAAATTTGGCTTGCTAAATATTAAATACTAGTTGCTATCATTATCTATATTTTGTAACATTGTAAATCATTGTCTAAATCAGATACTCATCAAGCTCAGAACCTTTGTATTATGGATGATACCGACAAACTATTACTAGAAGGTGTATTCAAACAAAATTGCCTGATTAATGATTTAAGTATATACAGCCCTGCTGGATTTCTTCTTGGAACAGTAAAAGAAAGGTATGCACTGTTGGTGATGCTGAGCTATTGAATATAAAGAAATAAAACAGAAATTCAAATATCTATTTACCATAATACACTGATAAGTAGTGTATACATTAAACGCAAAACAACTATGATAAGCTGGTATGTCTGTTGCATAATGAAGGTAATACTGGTTATATATTAGAAATTGGAGTATGCCATATTTCCTGCACCAACACTATCTACTTTGGCGAGCGCATATTCTGCTGTGAATAAGGATAATGTTTTGGCTATGCGAACCATTGCAAACAACTGAACGGCATATGCCACTAGCACTACTAATAGATTACAGAACATGTGGTATGAATGCCATTGAGACAACTTACCATTCAAGTAACAATTGTTGAAAGATAACTAATTATAGTGAAAGTACCGTCTTCAACACGGAGTCTTTGCTCACATCGATCAGTAAGCCATAACAGGCCCCCAAAATGGATTAGTGCATAACCATTCAAATGATCTAATCTATTTTTAAAAAAAACGTTAAAGCACCAAATATATATTACCCAAATTAATAAACGATAACAAACGAACATGAGGTTCCTGACTAAGGACACAGGTGCAAACACATGCAGCGGGTTTAAACGTTTCAATAGGTACTAACCTTCACCGTTGGCAACTACATTTTGTACATATGTTTGGCAAAGTTGTCAACCATAGGTTACATCTTAAAGACTTTGACAATCAGTTATTTTTCTAAGGAGTATATCGATTATTTAAAGAGAAAACACTTTTAGTAATGTGTCATGAACTGAAATGCACTTTTTATCAATTTTTTATCTTGTTTTTTCCGTTTTTTTATCATCTAGACATTTTAAATGCTACGCAGACTATGAGATACTTGCAGCAAACCAGGAGGTCCTTTTTCTTGTAAAACATAAAAATAACACAAAAGATCACAGTATTAAGGTAAATGCAAGCTTATTCACATACATATATACGTTTCATAAAAATAATAGGATACAAATGGGATCTCTGTTGAAGTGGAAACTCACAACCTAACAGGGACGGGTGACAATAAATAATAAAAGGGCATCAACTTGTTAAGATACACAGTTGAAAGAAAGCTAAAGTATAAAACAAAGCGTTTCTTCAGAGTAGCTTCGAAAGATTTATTTCACTTATACTGTCTTAGTTTGTTTGTATGTATGATTTGCAAAACGAGACCCATAATCAATGTTTTAAGAAAAAAATACTAATGTAATTATGAGCGAATTTGTTAGAGCAATGCGTTATGCTTGTTTGCGTTTTATACAATGACGTATACTTATTTCTGCTATACTAGTCAACAAAAGAAACGATACATGACTTTTTTTTTCAAATTAAAGATAAAGTCTTCCGTTTATAGGGCCAATATTGAAGGAAGTAAGACTTAATGACTTTGGAAATATAAATCCGTTTAAAAAATAATATGTTTTGCTTTCATGACGTCATTTGGCGAAATTTATTTTTTTGACTAAATTTACATAAAACGACAATTTTAAAAACAGAAGTTCCATCAATTCTTTTTTAAAAATCAAACAGTTTATTTGAAAAGCAAATTTCGGCCCCACAAGAAATCGTTAAAATGTATACATTATCAAATAAATTGCCATAGACAGTATGTGTAAAATAAAATTAAAAAAAAACCGATAGCAGTCTTAAAACTAATCCGAAAGGTTCTAAATTTACAGCGTGTTGTTTTCATATCAAAAGCATCGATGTGAGGCGAAAATATTTTTTTTATTTTTTTCATTTTTTTAAATTAAATTTTTTTTTTAACCCATTAGTTACAACATGAACATAACTTGATTTGCATATTGAATATTTTTCAACAAATTTGAAAAAATATTTAGTACTTAGAAAATTGTGTGTCGATTTTTTTCTTAACTTTCCACAAACATAATTTGCACCCTATAATCGCATATACGGGATTTAGATACTTTCCGACAGGTTTTGATTTCCATTATCATATATGCATACATTGAAAATAAAACCTTTTTAAAATAGTGTATCTCATTTTGTTTTATATTTAAATCTTTTTGATGAATTGTATTCCAAAGTCGTGTAACGTTTCTTTTGTTGACTAGTATATTTGTCATGAGTGACATGCTCTATGATATTCCTAAGCGTCATTGGTCGATAGGACTTAAAATTTGCTGACAGATTTTATGCATGTTTCCTCTTTGACGAAGAGGTTCTTACAAGTAGATGAATCGATTTCGGCTTATTCAAATCTATTCGGCATGGCACCAACATGTCAAAAATACGTGAATTAAGAAATGAAACGTTACATGATATAATGTGTATGTGATATATAGAACTCCCAAATATACAACCCCAAAAATTGAAGAACTAAACTGTATTAACAATTTCATGATAAAAAAGGGTGTAACATTTGGCAAATAAATCTAGGAAAGTCGAACACAATGTTTCTGTTATTATAACATAACAAGAACTTGTACTGTATGTCCGATGCACATTTCTGTACTTAACCATTTGAATTGAAGGAATGTATAAAGACATATACACGTTCCACGTTACAGTTGTCTACTGAACTATACTAAGCTATAACAGACATAATTGTTTTAATGGCATACATATTGATTTTTATCAGTAAATTAAAAGCAAACTAAATATTACTAGTATGTTATATACCTATACACATTCATGGATCTACAATCTGTCGATACCTTTAACTTGGCATTGCACAAGATCATGTTTTTCTCTGACTGTTTATGACGTCTTAACACTAAATCAATTGGATATTGGATGTGTACGGATTGATAGTTTAGTCTTTTAAAATGCATATTTTTTTTTAATTGTTGCTAGTGGCTTTGAACTAGCGCTCAGATAACTGTGAATGCTCTTAGATCTGTTCCTATTGTCTTTTTGTTGTTGGGGTGTAAAGTTCCTAGCCACGTCCACTTGTATTTTTGTCCATCTGATGAGTAAAGTATTTTTCAACTGATTTTTATAGTTGATTCTTATGTTGTACTGTTATACCACTGTCCCAGGTTAGGGAGAAGGTTGGGATCCCGCTAACATGTTAAACCTCTCCACACTATTTATGTATTTATGTATGTGCCTGTTCCAAGTCAGGAGCCTGCATTTCAGTAGATGTCGTTTGTTTATGTGTTACACGTTTGTGTTTTGCTCATTTTCTTTTATATGGATAAGGCCGTTAGTTGTCTCGTTTGAATTGTTTTACATTGTCATATCGGGGCCTTTTATAGCTGACTATGCATTATGCGCTTTGGTCATTGTTGAAAGCCGTACGGTGACCTATAGTTGTTAATGTCTGTGTCATTTTGGTCTCTTGTGGACAGCTGTTTCATTGGCAATCATACCACATCTTCTTTTTTTTTTATATAAACGAATTTAGAAGTTAATCAACGGTCATATTTTCCGAATATAGTTAAAACAGTTGTTCACAAGTTTCATCTTACTAATGTTTGTAATCACAATGGATAATACAAAATAATAATGTCAAACTGTAGAAATCACCCTGAAATATTGTATTAGCTCTGTGTACACTATGGAGTGATATGACATGCCGATCTCACCACAAATGCATCTGATATTCTTTGAAACGTATAAAACTGTTTTGTTTTTTATATAACAGAAGTTCACCATCATACATATTGGATGGACTAGACAGCCAATAATGTGTTATTATTATTTTTCAAAGATTACACAAAGCACAGGTGAAGACATCGTAGCTCAAGTGGAACAATCAACGGGTCAAAGTGGGAAAACCTGTTATACTGTAACGTGTAAGTATTCGTACCAATTTTTCACACTTTTGAAAAGAAATCATCATAAAAATCACAAAGACAAAAAATGGTAAATGAAATATAACATATATCATGATATATAAAAACATAAGTTGCATTTTAACTACAAATGCTTGCGATTTGTTTGACATTTTGTATAATGTAGTCTTTCGTGGGTTTTGGGGGTTGATTTTATGATTCATCAATGTAAAATCATATCTGAAAGATCTTGTAAACACAGAAAAGGCCTGAAGTTTTTACTGTAATATATTCACCGAAACATCCTTTAAAATAGTACATCAATTCATTTTCTATACAAAACCAAATAACAATATACAGTAAGAAAGAGAACTCGTTACTGACAGCTGGTTAATATCAAACAAAAACAACTAATAAACACATGATAAATATTAATACTTAATATTTATCAAAGGTACCAGGTTTATAATTTAGTACGCCAGACGCGCGTTTCGTCAACATAAGACTTATCAGTGACGCTCAGATCAAACTAGTTAAGCCATACAAGTACAAAGTTGAAAAGCATTAAGGACTCAAATTCAAAAAAATTGTGCCAAATACGGCTTAAGTAATCTAATTCTGGGATAAGAAAATCCTTAGTTTTTCGAAAAAATTTGGAACAGTACAAAATGACCATATAATTGATATTCATGTCAACACCGATGTGTTGACTTCTTGACTGGTGATACCCTCGGGGACGATACGTCCACCAGCAGTGGCATCGACCCAGTGATTTAAATAGTTACTAACGTTACCAGGATTATAATTTAGTACGCCAGATGCTCGTTTCGTCTACATAAGACTCATCAGTGACGCTCGGGTCAAAACTGTTAAGCCAAACAAGTACTAAGTGGAAGATCATTGAGAACACAAATTCCAACAAGTTGTGCAAAATACTGTTAAGGAAACTTTCACCTGTTCAAAGATTCTGGTCAGTCAATTAATAAAAGAGTACAATAAGTCGTTAGGCATTAACCGTGTAGCTATGTTTTTTATTTACTGCATGGTATTTCTGTCTGAATTCTGGAAAACAGAGTTTGACTGTATAATTACGTCGATATACGAAGATACATGTAACGTTGTGTACCCTTTTAAACTGTACTGAGGTTACTTTTTCTATCGGTCAGGTCAACTTTTAGAGAGAAGGAAAGAAAAACTCCAGTAAGCAGCGAAAGCTCTTAAAAATTGATAACTATTTGTTGACAATCCTCGTTGAAAATCATTAATGTGTAAATGAAAAAAAATACAAGTGACACATTTTTTCAACATAATTTTATGAGCACATCGCTTTTCTGGAATGTAATGTGATTTTCTGAAGGATTGACGTCTTAAAGTTGCAACATGTGGCGTGCTTGAGTATAGTTTACTTGTTTTCTTCAGTTAAATTGTTATGCCCCTACAACTGAATTGTTTTACCCAGTTCGTCCGTCTGTTACAGTTATTTTGAAATAATATTTTGCATCTGCGGGGCATCAATTATGTCTTCAAGACACAATAATATCGCAAAGAAAAACTAAAATTTACATTTTTTGTAATATAAAACAGTTACTTCAGAGTGCGGACGCATCACTGTGTCTAGTTTTTGTGTTAATAGATTTTTTTTCCTCGTTTTTTGTTCATGTTGTTTGATATTTCTCTATAATAATTGTTCAGATTGATATTCGCGAACTCTTTTCAATTAACACTTCACACATATACTTGTGATAAGTGGTTTGCAATTATTCCTTTGATAACCATACCTTTTTTTCCATTACACATATGCAATATCTTTTCTTTAGTCTGATATTAATTCATTTGTAATATTTTAAGATATCGAGTACCATGTCAAATTTTAGTTTAACCCTATTATGTATCTTCAATAGGATTTTGTTAAGAAAATACACTCAACCGTGTACACGTGTAAAAATTGAACTGTTGGTTAATTAGATTTAAAAAAAATAAGAATAGAATAACACTATGTATTTTGTTTGAAAAGGGGCGCTTACTAAATGTCACTGTCAGTTTACTGAGAAAAGCTCAAACCCGAATTTTGAAGGTCAAAGATATATATATATATATATACCCTCCGGTTTATATGATCCGTTCATCCTATATTGATTCTTAAAATTCAAGAGTCTATCTAAAAATTAGGGTACATTTTATATGGCCTTCCAAATACCGTTTCGATCCCTAACATCACTGAAGAGACATTTATTGTCGAAATCCAGATCTGGTGAACACAAAAATAATAACACCTTATGTTTGTGGCATAACATCGTGGCCACAAGTTAATTGTTTTCTGTTTAGTATTAAATTGATATTCAGATCCATTTTGTTACAATTTGTGATCAATTTTATTTGGCAATCGCCAATGGCAGTCAACAGGGTTAAAGGACATCAGTTGTTCGACCTGTTAGTCAAATGCGTTTTGTTTAAATATACTTCTTCACTTTTTTGGTCTTTTGGAAAATGTTGTTTGTGCTGTATTTAGACCCTTCTACAACGAAATTTGTTTTACCTGCACACGTATAAAAATTGCGGTTTTTATCGAACGCAATCATAGGTTTGAATATATATATAACAGCCTTATCAGTTGGCGAACTATTTGAGTAAAGGGATATGAAATAGCTATATAAGTATTTGGTTAATTTTTCATGAGAAAACTGAAAGCATATTTAATTCAATAATTGCCTAATCCACCAACAGTAAATGTTTAAGAAAATGTTGTTAAAGAATATATCATGCAGTTATGCAGCACTGACTACTGAGTTTGTAACAACCCATTGAACATGATGAACGGACAGTCAACAACAGGTTAACATTTAAAAAAATAGGGAGTATCACTAACCAATTTTACTGAATGAGATACACATTTCGAAATGTATTGTCTCTGTTGTGATGCTTGCTGTCAAGGTATTTAAAAATGTAAGACCTAGTTTAAATGAATGAAGGAGATGATCATGCGAAAAGGAACTTAATGTGTTTCAAAAGTTTGAGAGACATATAAGCTTGGCGAGAAAGAGATATTTTTTTTTAATTCAATTTAAATTCCAAAATTATGTAAAACAAAAATTTTTCGTATCTCATGTCTGCACGAATACACTTGAGAGGAAAACTTATTGACCGCAGTTCAATACTTAGAAATGTATACATTTTAAATGAAATGCAATATTTCTTATTTCTTATTTCAGACTTAAAGAATATTCCAGTACTGCAAAAAGTTCTCATACTTTGTGAAGTTTTATCATTTTTCCAGCAATACAAGCATAGTTTCTTATCGAACGTATCCAGCAAGACTAAGTTGTGTATTCTCTGTCTACTGTTTCCCTTATATTCCATTATCATACTCGTGTGTTTATATTATTTCATTGGTACTTTATTTTTCATTTTTATGCATGCAATGTTATGATCGTTATCTCGACCTATTATATGTTTTTAACCGGCATTTAGACTGTGAAAAAATGACCAGGGTTATTCAGAGTTCTTTCTTTGCTGTATATGCTGCATTAGGCATATCCTATTAGTTATACCTTTAAATATTATATTTTATTCGTGTGTAGTTGTTGTCCTTTATTATTCGTCTAAGATTTAAAAAATGATTCAAAACTACGTAGTTAACCCTTATATCTTAAAAATTAACGTAGAGAAAATGTACCACCGGATTTTAAATTAAGTTATGAATGATTAAACGAAATTAAAAGAATTAATGTTATAATTGATCATATATAAATAATTTGTTGTTTCTAAAATGCAATAAACTACAATTAATTCAATTAGTATTCAAAGATGGTAATATTTATGGTAATAAATATATCGTTTTTTTTAACACCTGCTGTGATGAGAAAAAAAGCCATACATGTACCATCGCTCAGAAACCGAGATCATATTGGGATAAAACCAGCAGACAAGGGATGTGCCGTTGTTATAATGGACAAAACTTACTACATTGCAGAAGTAGATCTTTAGCTCTCTGATGAGATATTTTATTCGAAGTTTGATTTTGACCCTACTTCCGAGTTTTGTTCAAATTTGGTCGATTGTATCTTTTATACACAAGGTTTACAACTCTGGTAATCCATTGTATCAGTAAACAGCCACCCGATGGAGAACATCTCGGAATTCGTAGACTTTAATTTCAGATTTCATGTAGAAAATCTTCCTTCTCACATTCAAGACACTAAAAATTACCATCGTAAAATGGAAACCATAAACCCTCTTCCTCCCAAACCTCTCTTTATCACTTTAGAAGTAACATCATGTATCCAAACATACCTTATAATGACGGAATACAATCGTTTAAGGTAATATATGACTTGCGCAACATTTTTGAACCACCTACCGAATGTTTAGACAAGCTGTTTACTCTGGTTCGGACATGCAACGAATTCACCTTTGTTGGTGAACATTACCTTCAAATAAACGAGACAGTGATGGGGACGAAAATGCCACCGTTTTACCCAAACACTATCATTGGCAAATTAGCCAGAAAAAAAAACATTTCAACATCTTTATCCAAACTGCACATGTCAAGTTAACACACAAAAATATTGTGTATGTTTAAAAACATTTGCAAAATGATGTAAACTATAAAAAAAATACATTAAATTCAATTAGAAATTTATGGCGCTAAAAATATTTTCTATAACATATTCAGAATATTTTTAAAACATTATTGACACGTTTCTGGATTTTATCGACTATGTTTGTAAAATGTTTTATAAATGTTTTAAATGAATTAGTTGATAAAATATCTTTGTTTTTTTTTTTAAATCCGGCGAAAATGTTGTAAAAATGTTCAAAAAACATTAAACAAAATGTTTTAAAATTGTTCATATTCTCCAAATATCATTAAAATGTTTTATATCATAAAAAAATAACACCATCTTCCAATGTTTAAGTGTTTTATAAAATTTAAAACATTTTAATCATGTATAAAAACGGAGACATATCTATGGAGGGAGGGGTTGGGGTTACCTGGTGACCTGGATCTGCACCTGAAAACAACTCATGGCATACTGATCTTTACCCAACATCTCCTTTTACAATTGTTTGTTAGTCACTGTTGAATCTTCATTTATCTTGGTGACTGTTGTTGGATTGATATCTGATTGACTTAGCCCTATTTTGAAGTATTGCCTTTAACAACTTACAATTTATCATGGTTTTACTAAAAGAAGATTTTTTTTTCCGATTTAAAATATCTTTGTGCATTTAATCTGGTCTTCACATCGAATAAAACATTTTTGAGAAGTATTTCTTGATCTCTTGTGTGATCTTGTGTAGCATCTGACAATTTTTTCTGAACATATTTTTGATAGTTCTATCCTGCTTTAGTCAACACTATACAAAATAGAATCAAAATTAAAAATGCAAATCATTTATTCAATATTGTCATACATGTATCAGTGTTCATTCTTAAGTTTATTTTGCTCCATTTTTTTCGTTTCTTTTAACATCTACTAGCTTCTGTTAGAAAATTATGTAATTACATTGGTCATTTTGTATAGCAATTAAACTAGTGGAGTTTCTTCTAATTTATTGAATAACATAAAAAACTTTTTCTCTTCAATTTAATCCAGTGGTGTCACAAAGAATTCTTAAAAGAGTCATTTAATCAGTGTAGATGGATCCAAAAGCAACAGTTGTATATATTCTATACACCTGTTGAGTTTTGGATGTATAAACAATTATCATTACCAAAATCTGACGGTTGAGTTCACCAGTTTATAAGCTAAGACTACATTCAAACAATACTATATTCTCGAGAGGTCCACTTGCTATATCCATGTACAAGGTGATATTCGTGCCGCTGGAATACGTCGCATTTTTCAGCTTTAAAATATGTGAAGGGTCGAACATATATGATAAGGCCAAAACAAGTTCTGATAAATTCATCTGTCATCTTTCTTTGTGTTCCCGTCTGTGTTTTTGTCAACCTGTTTTTGTCTTTTGGTACTTTAGTATTATATGGAAAAAATATAGATTATATGAAATGGGTTGGGTAAAACAACACAAGTGACACTACTTATTAATTAAGTATTGAAATTCGTGACTTAGGACAGGTGCAAAAAATTGCAGCGGGATTAATGGTTTTACTGGTACCACACCTTCTCCCTTTTCTGAAACAGTTGTATCCCATCTCGACAAAAAAGACACACTGAAATGTTAATCAGAAGTATTTAATGTATGAAAAAGGCGGTTTCTGGACACTCTTTTCCCAGAATTTTTAAACTTTGAAGTTGTTACCCATCCCGCCTGTGGAATGAATTGCAGTATATGCTTGTCCACGTATCAACTTATTTAAATGTTTTGGGTGCTCAAATCTGTACAAACTTAGACTTTGAAAAGGTTATGACGAATAGTATAAATTCACAACTATCAGCTATACTCTTATGTATCTTTCATTTGAAAAAAATACCATGGTGGTCTATGTTGGCGCTCAAGTCTAAATTTTAAAAAAAATAAGCCGCTTGTTTACAATTTTGACAAGTCACAATAATACGTTCGACGAAACAGCTTATCGTTTCTGAGTTACAAAATCGTTGCGATACATTTATTCATTGAAGGTAGATAACTTTTCACGGTAGTGTTTTCACCAATATTTACGCTAAAAAAGAAACAAAACTTTTTATTGTTAATTATTCATCAAAACTTTGATGGAACTATCTAAAACTAAGTACAATAATATCATCATTCACCTCAAAAGCTAACCAAAGTTGTCAACAGTCTTAATGTGAGAGAATACATATTAAATGTTGTTGTCAGGACATTAAAGATGTTTTTTTGAAAACACATATTGATTCATTGAAAGGGTCTTGCATTGGAAAAACATATTTATTTTAAAACCAGTTGGTGATATGATATGTGTTATGTTCTTCACATATATTTCATTATGACATGATAACCCTGACAGGTGGAGTTCTGCTTGGTTTTTATTTGATGAAGACAACATTACATGTTTAACCCCGCCACATTATTTATGTATGTGCCTGTCCCAAGTCAGGAGCCTGTAATTCAGTGGTTGTCGTTTGTTTATGTGTTACATATTTGTTTTCGTTCATTTTTTTACATAAATAAGGCCGTTAGTTTTCTCGTTTGAATTGTTTTACATTGTCTTATTGGGGTCTGTTATAGCTGACTATGCGGTATGGGCTTTGCTCTTTGTTGAAGGCCGTACGGTGACCTATAGTTGTTAATGTCTGCGTCATTTTGGTCTTTTGTAGATAGTTGTCTCATTGTCAATCATACCACATCTTCTTTTTTATATTTCCCTTTTCATTGGACACAATAGGCTTTATCTAACTTTTGAAACTAAGGTCCTATACCAAAGTAGTCTTTGGTGATAATATAAGATACCAATGAACTTAAAAAAAGGTCATTAAGTCAAAAGTAAAGGTTATGTTTCAAATAGAGATTGATGTGTTTCCGACCATATTTTAAGGTTTGAATGCATGTTTCGAAATTTTCATTGCAATATACGTATATTACAACATAAATTTCACTTTAGGAAACAAAGGACATCTTATTTGTTCCCAAAAATATAAATTTCAATTAATCATTTAGATCTTTCGCTACTCGTCATAATCTATAAATGAAGTGACAACTATTTTCTTTTAAAATGTTCCTTGTCACATGTCGCAAATTTGAATAATTTAAACCGAAACGATTCATCGTCTTCTTATAGGATTTATCTCCCCATGAATATTTTACTTTTTCGATATCGCAAATTTAGATAATTTTAACCTAAACGAACCATCGTCTTCTTATAGGGTTTATCTTACTAGAATATTTTACTGTCTCGGTGTGCACTATCCGATTAACCGTAAGATGTAAAGACCTACGGTCTTTTGATATGAGAGCGTTGGACCATACCTTGAAAATAAAAATCAAGGTCAAAAGTCAAGGTGATATTTCAGATTTTGACATCTCTATGTTTTTACTTTTGTTCGCCAATGGTTATTGATAGAGAAACTTTAAATGGTTTAAATGTTCGGATCTACAAGTACCAACTTTGTACTTTTAGGGTGTATTGGTTTTATCCATTGTGGAAGGGGCATACTTTCCATCGACGGTTTGTTAAAAGATGTTATTAGGCAAAACTCTCAAACAATGAACTTCACAAAGGTTACAAGGTCAAATGTCAAGGGCATGTGCTAGATATAGACTTGTGTGTTTTTTTTACCTTGTTTCAGCTTTTAATTTGTTGACCATGACCTCTGAACGTTTTATGGCATATCTCAAATACTGTTATAATTGCTTAAATCGAGAATACTAAAAATGTGTTTGGGTCATTCGAAACGATTCCCCAACTAATGAACAGCAAGCAGAAATTATTTGTCAACGTTGTGAATTCTGTTCTTGATGTTGTTATTTATAGTATGTGTCTCTATATTTGACTTAAAAACCTTCAAGAGGGGCTTCAACAATGGTTAATTTTTCAGGTGTGGATCCAGTAATTGCAACAGATGGGCCTAACTAGCCCACGTTTGGACGGATGATTGTAAAAACATGCATGCATTTATCAAATATGTAGCATATTTGGGGTTGGTGAGCCCCTGTCTCCTTAATCCATCTATGTTTTTAAAGAGAAAATAGCAGAAATGGGAATAATCCGTACTGTTTTTTTGCGTATTTGTAAATTTTCGTTCGGCAATGAACTTTTAGCACAGTGTGAGTATGCAGCTACGTGTCAAAATGGGGCGTAAATAGAGAGTCCAAAATGTCTGTGCCTATCAAATAAACTCTTATTTTCCAGTGATTAATTTAAAGCAAATTGCAAAAAAATATATTAAATTCAGAAAACCGTGTAAGCACTTAGTATCCTTTCAAGATATTATTCATGTTATTGTTACATTAAAAGGTACAATCACAAAAACTATATAACTCTGAGAATAATTCAAACGGAAAGTTTTCAATCAAATGGCAAAATCAAAAACTAAAACATGAATTGACATCAACGATTTTCCCCTTTCATTGGATAATACAAGGAAGACCACAATCACTTTTCGGATTTATTTTATTGGCTATATCTGTTTAATTATTCAGAATGCATAGGATATCTTGTCTGTTAGAAATCTCATCCATGATGGTTTACAGTTAGATGATCAACGATTTACTACTTTAGATGACAGAAACCAACCCAAGCCGTACAGTAGACGTAGTAGTAGGCGTACCCGCTTTAACATGCACTCCAAAACTCATTGTATCATGGGGGAGTGTTATGCCGATGGCTGTATCCTAAGTGTTGGGTGATTGACCTTCATTTTACTGCCTCGCGGCTTTGGTCCTGATAACGCTTCCTGTCATCTATAATACTACGTCCGAGACTCTTCTACCAGGACTCCATCATCGAGGTTAGCGGGCTGCCAAGCTGACCAAACTGGCCCTAAAAGTAGCCGTTGTGAAGTAAAAGAAACATCAAAATAGTCAACAAAAGAAAAGCAACTCACCAAAACCATGATGGCGGCCCACATATGGCGTCCTCTACTACCTGTTCCTGACCCACGGCATCAAAATATGATAAAGCTCACCAGCACTACAAATTCTGCCGACTGCTTTCTTGTAAGGTATACTTTTATATCAAAATCCGTATACTTAGAAATAAGTGTACTTAAAAAATAAAGTTAAGTCATGATTCTGCGCAGATTCATTTATTGAGAATAAAAATAATAAAGATATTAAAAGCTACATTTAAAGATAAACGGCACTGCTTAAGGAGGTTCGCGGGTCTAAATCATTTATATAGGTATTCTCTATATTTTTCTATAAATGCACTTTATCTTATAGTTAAAAAAAAAATAATTAAAAAATGGGGTCACTGTTCATTTGCGCTCACAATCTGCCTTCGAAAGAAGCATACATCTTTGTAAAAGCGTTTTTTCTGTTAAACCAATAGGAGAAATAAAGGTAATATCGAAATAAAAAAGAAAATTTATTATAGAAATCGCTCAAATTTTACAATAATTTAGTTTAAGTACAGCATATATCGAAATTATATATATTTCAATTTTAAAGCAAAAAAATGGCATTTGTTCACCAAAGGCAGATAATTTGGAACTTTTTCAATGATGTTTACATTTTAAAAGTCATCTGGGGCCAACACGAATTAATTGTTTTGAATGTTTTTTGTACCATATGATAAAGTAACAACTACAAAAGGTAATAAATGAAATTTGTAATGAAAAACAAATGTTTAATTCTTTTCTGAAATTTTTATACCCTGGAGCCTCCATAAGAATGAACATTATTTTTCACAATCAATCATCCAAGAAAGAAGACGGATACAATCATGATAAAAAAAAAATGAAACACATTTAATTGTTACTTATGCATAAAATCAGTTTCTAACCTAATTAAAAATTAAAAAAGTAATATCGTCTTAATATTTTGCAAAGAGGGAAACATATGACTATGGACAAAATATTAAAGCAATGTAAAGCATGGATACATGTATTTATAAAACCAGAATGTAATTTTCATACCTGACTTATCACTTGCATGCAGCCATAAAGGATTAAACATAAGCCCACACTGTATGACCAACAAAAACGGTCATTGTCTTATCGTGTATGACCACCAATAGATTATCACCTATCAATTTTAACCAAAGCAGTTATCTTATTATGTCAGTGTTTGTACCGCGCTGATAGACTTCAATTCCTTGTCTTCTTTTTTGAGAATACAGATTTTAGATTATCTGGAATTAGTCATTGTTATATTATTCTCTTTACTAGATGCCAAAATAGATTTGTTCGTAACTAGCACGTAAAAAGAAAATATCGTCTAATTTTACAAGTAAAACCAAAATGCATTAGTAATGAACCCAACTACGATGATACCTACTACGTAAATGTGCACGTAATGCAAACACCAACAAAACTAACGTGTTTATTTTTACACAATCTACATGGCCAATTTACAACGCATGCCAAATCCGGTTTTGTATTGCTGCAATAGCAAATAAGTACAGTAAATAGAGTACCAACGAAATATGCTAGAAACACAATCATAAATATTAAATACAGTGTAATGACTAAGGGAAATAAAAAGCATAAGACAAAAAACTCAACTTTGCTATCATAATACAATGGAAAGTGGCGCACTCTATAAAGTTTATTTTTGATCATAAAACATAACGTATGATTTGACGGATACTGTTGAGTGTTTGATAGAACAGCACATAATATTTGAAGCTTGTATAATACTTGAATCTTCTTTACGTCTGAAATAAAGCCAAACTTGCTATTAATTTGTTTCTAAAGCAGAACTAATTTAAAATGTAGTTGGGATTCGTGTTGCTTATTCTTTAGTTTTCTATGTTGTGTCATGTGTTCTGATATTTGGCTGTTGTTCCTTTTTCACTTTTAGCAAAGCGTTGTCAGTTTATTTTCGATTTATGAGTTTGACTGATACCAGAGGGACAGTCAAACTCAAAGATAGAGAACAAACTGACAACGCCATGGCTAATAACAAAAAGACAAACAGAAAAATAATTGCACAGAAGACACGACATAGTCTAGGTTACACGAACCCAAAATACCTCAGGTACTCCGGACGGGTTACCCGTAAGCAGATTCTGCTCCACATGTGGCACCTTAATGTCATGCTATCATAGGTTCTGTTATAATAAACATAAATATTTATGACTATACGTTGACCAGACATGTTGAATTGATGCAAACTATAGAAAATTCATTTGGAGCAGACAGGCAAGTAAGTCAAGACTTACGATAAGTTTTGTTCTGTTGACATGTCTGCATCGATAGAGTCATGTGATTATACCCATTTAATCTTTAATAACCTAAAATGTTCTACTTTTGTTTTTGATCAATGGAAGTCAGATTTCCGGTATTGATATGCAAATATGATAAAGTGTTCATTTTATATCCTCATAGTTCTCGTACATTGAAGAAATAAAAAATTTATGCTGGTCTTGATTTTTATAAGAATTATTTGGCAATTCATAGCATTTGTTTATGTTACTGTTTTCTTTAGGTGACATGTTAATGGCCTAATTAACACCTTTGATGGTCTTTAATCTGTTGATCACTTTATCATGGGTTAATTAGTGATATCACTACGATTTACACGGGTCAATGTTTACTTTGCAATTTCCGTCAATCTAGACTATTTGTAACCCTTGTTTCTAAAGGCTTCAATTTTTCAATTTTATTTTTTTTAGAAAACTAAAATCCAATAATTTAAAAACCCACGAACATGTAAATATTGCTTAAACCACGAAAATTGATACCCACGAATTAAAGTACTTTCACAGTATTTTGAAAAGCCATGTTAATAAGTGTGACCACAATTGACTATCAGTTTAAACACAATATTTGTGAAGACCAGAAAACATTGATTCCTAAACATTATGATTAACTTGGGTAAAGTTATTTGTTACGCTCCTGTGTATAAAAGAAAGCAGAGTTACATAGATATAGGAAGATGTGGTATGAGTGCCAATGAGACAACTCTTTTTGAGAAGCAATACCAAATCATTATCAAATAACACAAAAACGAATGTCTCATTTTTCAAAACAGCAATTGATCTTTATAGTTGTGTTTTGATTAAACATGTTAAAGTTCTGATAATCGTGCAAATGTTTTCGATTTTTTTCATTCGAATTCATTGAGTCGCATGGTTGCAGTGCTAGCATACAGAATATCAGTTTTTCTTTTACCTAATATCAGGACAATGGCATTACATCTTGTTAATTAGTATAGATGTATTTACATTAACATTGTGCCACGTGAATTTCTCTTAAATAATCTTTCTTATTCTAGAAGTTCTTGTTGGTAGGAACAAATGTCATGAAGATCACCAGCATTATGTGTTTCACTGGTATTTTACCTAATACTTTGATTTGTATTCGAAAAGTAAAAACATACTTACAGGTGATATTGTACATGCATTTACCATCTTGTTTAAGTGACAAATTCACCTTAGCTATTACTTTCCTACCCTTGCTATCTATGATCTACAGAAAATAAATTAATATTAAATATTTTCAAGGCTGTTGGTTTTTAAATTTTGTTTTACACTCACCATTTGTTATCTAGAGATAAAGGACAAATATTTTTTTTTTATTATATTAATTTCGAAATATATGTTATTTTTATCATATCCGCAATAAATGTTTTTTTAAAATAGTGTCCTAACTTTTAATAGGCATATGTGACATTGACCTTATTCTACACGATTAGTGCAAATACTAAAACTAGGTCAACATCAGATCTTTCATTTTATAATCATTATGATAGATCAAGGTGCATTGCATGTCAAAAAAGAGAGCGTACGCATCTGATAAGCCACTTTAACGATTACAATCAATCAGTATGTCAATAAACATCATCATCAAAGCAAGTATATCATTTTATTGGTTTCCAATGAAAACAAAGACAAAATATTTTTACATGTTATACCATTTTACTTGGTCCACTTACATGTATTTGTGTATCAATGAAGCCGCATTTAAACCAATTTATATGTTCCTGACTTCGTGAGGTTATGTTAGTTGTTGTCGCTTTCTCGTATTTCAAATATTTAGTTGCATTATTAAGTATCCTATAAATATACTGCATGTGATGATGTTTAATTATGCTTTCTGTCTCGTTATTTTCATGCATAAGTAGGAAAAGGACTTCCTGATTTCCCGCTCGAATCTCATAGTGTGCCTTGCTTTTGAGACATCTAGACGTGAATAATAAAAAAGGTTCTTATCAATAGCCCTTATTTGAAAAAGAATAACAAATTACGCCTAAGTAAAAGGTATATTATAAAAATGGCATCAATCAGATACTAGTTCGTTTGGCGCAAATATTGCCCTTTTAATTTTAGTAATTTGCTGGTACAGATCTGATAGAATAAAATTAGAATACAATTAGTTGGTATAAAAAATCATGCATATAGCGTTCGCAAAACTGTTCTTATGTTAGAAACTCATATCAATTCCAATAATAAGCCTAACAACTACCGTGTTTATTGTTTGACAGCACAGCATATTATCTTTAGTTGATTGCAATTACAAGATGAAGTACAAAGTACCTTTGAGGTAATACCAAAACAGTTGTCGCTTACGCGTTCCTAGAGCCTAATCAGATATTGTCATCACTAACTTTCTCTTATTTTATCCTTAAATCATTTCGTATCGTAAAAATACTATTTGAGAAGAACTGATACATAGGAATCAAATATGTCCAGAAAGATATTCCGATGGGAGATCCAAAATTAATTTTCAAAATTATAAAAAAGGAAGATGTGGTGTGATTGCCAATGAGACAACTCTCCACCAGAGACCAAAATGACACAAACTATAGTTCACAATACAACCTTCACCAATGAGCAAAGCCGATACCGCATAACCAGCTATGAAAGGCCCCGAAATGACACATGGAAAACAATTCAATAGAAAAACTAACGGGCTAATGTACATTTGTATGTACAAAAAATGAACGAAAAACACATAAACAAACGACAACCCCTACATTACAGGCTCCTGACTTGGCACAGGCACATACATATAGAATGAAACAGGGGAAAACATATGAGAGGGATCCCAACTCTCCCCTAACCTGGGACAGTGGTGTAACAGTACCACATAAGTTTTGTTTTGCAAAATGAAAATAATTATCGTTCAAACTTTCGAAGAGTTATTGTCGTTAGCTTTTTCTGTCCGTCTGTATATAATGCTTGGTTAACGCCTTTCTGTTTCATGCGTATAATTTGTGCAAATATACATAGTCTTGAAAGCTAAATCAACAAATACAAATACAGCGCACGACTTATACTTTGTATAGGTTCTACATTTTTTGAATTTATGCTCTTCTCTTTAAATGCCTGAATTTGCAGGCAATTTATAAAATGACTAATATTGGCAGGCATTATATGAAAAGACTAAAAATACCAAGTGAATTGCCTATTCGGTTTCCGGTAAGGAGACAAATGTATGAATGTTAAACGGAAAAATATATCCTGCCCCTGCAATAGCTTTTGTCAGTGTAATATGTTGACTGTTCAAAGTTATTCCATTTATCAGTAAAATACTGTTAATAATATACTGTTTTCTTAAGAAGCCTTTTTATTACCATGAAAATTATCATCTGTCCAAGTTTTATAAAAATATATAAGGGTTTCAAAATAAATAATTTAAATTGTGAAAAGAAGCAATGTTATCTAGGCTCCCAAGAAAGATAAAATCTATAACAGTTGAAAAATTTTAAATGTTAAAAGTTTAAATGTCTGAACATTGAACAAAAATAGTTTCAAAAATTTACCTCAGAAATTATCTCTGATTTATTAAAATACAACTTCTGTAAATAATCAAGAAGTCTAGGAAAGTTTGACACAAGCAGTTGAAGTCCATTCATAAGTAAAAAACTTAACAAGAAAATAGTTGTTTATAAAGGAGTATGTCCGGTAAGAGCCGATTTTGGCCTCAAATTCCAGGTTATTCTAACGAAAGATTTTTGACACTTTTTAAACACTTTTAAGTGTCTATTTTAATTGATACAATTAGTTTATGTGAAAGATTTTAACAGATTTAGTCATTAAGAACGCTCCGATTCAAGCGAAAATATGAAAAATCTATTAAATATGCCAAAAAAGTCACTTTTCAGATGGTTTTTGTCAAAAATGAAAGTGGCCGCATCCGTGTTCATCCTCAACCGTTATATATGTTACGTATTATCATCAAATACAACTTACATTTCAATATTATGAATGAACAATTCGGCCACTTTCATTTAGGACGGAAACATTAACTAAAATGCTAAAATTATGAAGATTTCAGTAATTTAGCATGACTTAATGATGCTAGTACCCGATATATCTGCATTGTATTGTCAAAAACAGCCCATATGTATTTAGCAGAAGCATTCTACTTTCCAGTAAATAGCTTAACGATTACATTTTCACAATTTTCTAAAACTGCTATATTTTAGGGCCAAAAAAGTGGCTTACTGAACCTTCTCCTTTTTGCCCTGGATACTGTCGTTTGGTTATAACCAATCTGCTGTTCAAATTTCATAATATTAAATGAATCAACATGATTAACACAAAGGGTGCCACATATGGAACAGAATCTGATTGTTCTACCAGAGCACCTGATATTACCATCAGTTTTTTGTAGGGTTTGGGTTGGTCGGTCTTTAGTTTTAGATGTTATGTTTTGAACTATTGTGTATCTGTTGATATTTTCCTTTTGTGTTTCGAAAGCTGAAAATGTATAACACTAGAGTTTTAACTTCGTTAGATACAGTTGGGTGCAGACCAAGCATTACATGTAGACGGGCCGAAAAAGTTAACGCGGCGTTTACTCGCGTGCACTTCATGTAAACGCCGCGTTAACTGTGCGTTAACTCCGAAATTGCAGTAGACATTAAAAGTAAACGGGCGTTTACTTTCGCGTTTACCTCCGCGTTAACGCAAAAACGGCGCGTCTTCTATTTTCCTAAAAAGTATAAACGCGCGTTTACTGTTTGTAGTAAACGGCCGTTAACGCAGATTATCATCGTAACCTGGATACACTGACCTAAAATATGAAATGATAAGGAACATCAAAATCAATTGACCAACCGGTCATTTCTGCTTGACATATTGACGATAAAAGTTATTTAAAAATGTCACACATTTGTATTTAATTGAACAATAATTATAGTAAATTTCTTGTTCATCTTAGACAGACTGACTGGTAAAACAAAATTATTTGATAGCATTAACCAAAACTGACAATATTTACCTCTTAACAAGTTATCTTATTCTATATAGAAGTAATTCAGTTATATTTTCATGCCATAATTGACCATATAATACGTAACAATCGACAGCAATTTTTGTACCAGCCTGACGGACATGACCTCTTTTTATTTAAAATATTGAATAGTAAACAAAATTCAGTAGTTTTCATACATCAGACTAACTCGTAATATATAATTATTTGTTTGCAACACCAAAACTGACCATATAAGCAATTTATTATGTAAATCTATATAGCCGGCATAGTAAATGAGTTATATTTTGATATAAAGATTGATTGTATAATAAAAAAGGAAGCAATATTTAAATATTATGACATAATTTATTTTTTTTGCATCAAATTAGAGTGACAACATGTCCTTTTTCATTCAAAATATTGAATCACAAACAAAATTCAATAGTTTTCTTACCTTAGACTGACTCGTATTATAAAATTATTTGTCCGCAACACTCAAAACTGACCATATAAGCATTTCATTATGTAAATCTATATAGCAGCACAGTAAATGAGATATATTTTCATGTAAGAATTGATTGTATAAGAAAATAGGTAGCAATATTTGAATATTATGACTAAAAAATTTTGTTCGCATCAACTTAGAGTGCCAGCATGTACTTTTTTATTTAAAATATTGAATCGTAAACAAAATTCAGTAGTTTTCATACTTCAGACTGACTCATATAATAAAATTATTTGTCCGCAACAACCAAAACTGACCATATAAGCATTCTAGTATTTAAATCTATATAGCCGCATAGTAAATGAGTTATATTTTCATGTAAGAATTGATTGTATAATGAAAGAGATAGCAGTATTTGAGTATTATGACTAAAAAATTTTACTCGCATCCATTTAGAGTGTTAGCATGTCTTTTTTTTTTTCTTCAAAATATTGAATCGTAAACCAAATTCAGTAGTTTTCATACCTCAGACTGACTCATATAATAAAATTATTTGTCTGCAACAACCAAAACTGACCATATAAGCATTCTAGTATTTAAATCTATATAGCCGCATAGTAAATGAGTTATATTTTCATGTAATGATTGATTGTATAATAAAATAGGTAGCAATATTTGAATATTATGAATAAAAAATTTTGTTTCGCATCAATTTAGAGTGCCAGCATGAATTTTTTATTCAAAATATTGAATCGTAAACAAAATTCAGTAGTTTTCATACCTCAGACTGACTCATATAATAAAATTATTTGTCCGCAACAACCAAAACTGACCATTTAAGCATTCTAGTATTTAAATCTATATAGCTGCATAGTAAATGAGTTATATTTTCATGTATGGATTGATTGTATAATAAAATAGGTAGTAATATTTGAATATTATGACTAAAAAATTTTGTTCGCATCAATTTAGAGTGCCAGCATGTCCTTTTTTTATTCAAAATATTGAGTCATAAACCAAATTCAGTAGTTTTCATACCTCAGACTGACTCATATAATAAAATTATTTGTCGCAACAACCAAAACTGACCATATAAGCATTCTAGTATTTAAATCTATATAGCCGCATAGTAAATGAGTTATATTTTCATGTAATGATTGATTGTATAATAAAATAGGTAGCAATATTTGAATATTATGAATAAAAAATTTTGTTCGCATCAATTTAGAGTGCCAGCATGAATTTTTTATTCAAAATATTGAATCGTAAACAAAATTCAGTAGTTTTCATACCTCAGACTGACTCATATAATAAAATTATTTGTCCGCAACAACCAAAACTGACCATATAAGCATTCTAGTATTTAAATCTATATAGCTGCATAGTAAATGAGTTATATTTTCATGTATGGATTGATTGTATAATAAAATAGGTAGTAATATTTGAATATTATGACTAAAAAATTTTGTTCGCATCAATTTAGAGTGCCAGCATGTCCTTTTTTTATTCAAAATATTGAGTCATAAACAAAATTCAGTAGTTTTCATACCTCAGACTGACTCATATAATAAAATTATTTGTCGGCAACAACACAAACTGACCATATAAGCATTTAATTATGTAAATCTATATAGCCGCATAGTAAATGAGTTATATTTTTATGTATGGATTGATTGTATAATAAAATAGGTAGTAATATTTGAATATTATGACTAAAAAATTTTGTTCGCATCAATTTAGGTTGCCAGCATGTCCCTTTTTTATTCAAAATATTGAATCGTAAACCAAATTCAGTAGTTTTCATACCTCAGACTGACTCATATAATAAAATTATTTGTCTGCAACAACCAAAACTGACCATATAAGCATTCTAGTATTTAAATCTATATAGCCGCATAGTAAATGAGTTATATTTTCATATAATGATTGATTGATAATAAATAAAAATATAAATATGTAAGCCAATTTTTTTTTAAAATTATTATGAAACAAAATTTTGTTCGCATCAATTTATAGGCCAGAATGTCTTTTTTATTCAAAATATTGAATCGTAAACAAAATAGTCAGTATTTTCATACCTCAACTGATCATAATAAAATTATTTGTCCGCAACAACCAAACACTGACTATAAAAGCATTTTAATTAGTAAATCTATATAGCCGCCAATAAATGATTATATTTTCATAAATGATTAGATTGTATATTAAAATAGGTAGCAAATATTTGAATATTATGAATAAAAAATTTTTGTTCGCATCAATTTAAAAGGGCCAGCATGTCCTTTTTTATTCAAAATATTGAATCTTTAAAAAAATTCAGTAGTTTTCATACCTCAGACTGACTCATATAATAAAATTATTTGTCCGCAACAACCAAAACTGACCATATAAGCATTTAATTATGTAAATCTATATAGCCGCATAGTAAATGAGTTATATTTTTATGTAAGCATTGATTGTATAAGAAAATAGGTAGCAATATTTGAATATTATGACTAAAAAATTTTGTTCGCATCAATTTAGAGTGCCAGCATGTACTTTTTTATTCAAAATATTGAATCATAAAAAAATTCAGTAGTTTTCATACCTCAGACTGACTCATATAATAAGATTATTTGTTCGCAACAACCAAAACTGACCATATAAGCATTCTATTATGTAAATCTATATAGCTGCATAGTACATGAGTTATATTTTCATGTAAGGATTGATTGTATAATGAAAAAGGTAGCAATATTTGAATATTATGACTAAATAATTTTGTTTGCATCAATTTAGAGTGCCAGCATGTACTTTTTTTATTCAAAATATTGAATATTGAAACAAATTTTAGTAGTTTTCTAACCTCAGACTGACTCGAATTTTAACCAAAACAGACCATATTAGCACTATATATAGCTGCATAGTAAGTTAGTTTATTATATCCATATAAAGATAGCAATATTTGAACATTTAAATTGACGAGATGACCGGTACAAATGTACATACTTATATTACCCTTTATCGATATCCCTTACAATACACTGTACAATTTACGTCTTTTTTTTTATCATTTGTCAAAACAGAATCTTATCATGTAAATCCAAGGCAAACAAGGTGAATTTCGATTAAAAATAATGGTTTTAAATACCCCGAGTAATAGCAGGAATTCGAAGAGACAATTATGAATGGGGAACGAAACAATAAAAACCATGATGTTTCTATCCCATCATATTGAAATATTCTCCCGATGTTTCGGATAACCTTTCTTTTCGTATCGATATTTGCACATGTAACTTTTGGAAGAAAAATATAGAAAATCTGCCTATCAGTAAAGTTAATGGACTTAATGAAAGTGATTTTGTGTAATTTAATATTTCGAATTAAAAGAGTTTTTAAATTGTTCTGGTTTGAAACACATATACGTAAAATATTAAGACTAAAGGTCGTTTTTATAAAATAAATGTGCAAATGAACTTGAAGTTTATTTCTAAATTTACCCAATCAGTTAACGCGAAAAGTAAACGTGCGTTTACTTTCAAGTGCACGTAAAAATATACTTGTAAAATCTGTACTAAACGCCCGTTTACTTTTAAGTGCACGTAAAAATAAATTTGAAGAATTCTGAAGTAAACGCCCGTTTACTACTGACTAAACGGACACATAGTAAACGCCCGTTTACTAAGGTAGACATGAGAAATTTCCATTTCAGCCACGTTAACGTAATTATAGTAAACGTGCGTTTACTAGTAAACGGGAGATTTGAAGTTAACTAACGAAATATGTGCACGCGGCGTTAACTTGCGTTTACTTTATGTAATGCTTGGTCTGCACCCAACTGTACTTTTGATTTGGATCTTATTGTGTCTATCTTGGGTTTTTTAACAGTGGTCAATTGTATAGAATAAATGTCTTTAAGGGGCTAGCGGGTCTAAATCAATGTTTTTATTTAATATAGTATTTCGCTATATTTTTCTATAAATGAACTTTATCTTATACTTAATGAAAAAATGAAATAAAAAAATGGGGTCACCGTTCATTTACGCTCACAATCTGCCTCCGATACATGCATGCATTTTTGTTAATGTCCTTTTTTTCTGTTGAACTAATAGGAAAAATAGCGGTAATATCGAAATAAAAAAAGAACTAAATTATAGAAATCGCTTAAATTTTACAATTATTTAGTTTATGTACAGCTTATTCGAAAACAACAATATAAAATATAGGTCACCGATGAGTTAAAAAAGATATTTCAATTTTAATGGCACAAAATGGCATTTTTGCTCTAAACGGGGATAATGTGGAGCTTTTTCAATAATATCTATATTTTAAAAGTCACCTGGGGCCAAAACGAATTGATTTTTTGGAATGATGTTTTTACCATATACTAAAGCAGCTTCAACGTTTCGTCTAAGGTTCACACCTACAAATAACAATTGTAATATTAAAAATCTATTCTCAAAGCAAGCATTCTAAATTTCATTGGCAATTTCACGAATACTTCGTTTTTGCCTGCTCCTTTTACTATCACCCTTTTTCCAGACAAATATTCTATTTCTTGTATACTATGTGCCTTTTTATGTGTAAATCAGCGGCCAAAAAGGGGCCGATTCAAATTCAGGAATAACTAAGGTAAATGCAACCTTGTCATGCTGAATTTTTTGTAAAACCTAAGGAACAAGAGACGGTGGTGGAACTAACCAGTTTGTGTCGTTACCCCAATTTTGAGAGAATGCGTCTATGCCTTCTGAACCTGGGCACCAATGTTTTGAGTTGAAACGTGTGCATTGTGTAATATAATGAGTAGCGAACCTGTCAATGCTATATGGTCCCCATGTACCATTGAAATAATTAAACAATTCGCCATGAATACCCCAATCATCGTTATCAGTGTTTCTGCTCAATTTGTCTGCGTATTGATTGTCTGCCCTTGGTAGCCATTTAGAATTTAAAATAATGTTTATTTCTGAACAAATATTGTGAATATCTACTGCTATGTTTTGTAGTATACTTTTCTTACTGCCGACCTTTAGTATATGTGGAACGTTTTTATTGTCCGAATTAATGCTAACCGACTTGTTATCTAAGCTAAATTTCCTTTCATAAGTGCATACTACTCGTCTTACGCGTTCCAATTCACGCCATGTTGAACTTTCCAACTTTCACACTTGTCCAATTACCTTACATTTCGCTGTTGTCAACACAAGTAACAACGCTACACTGAGTGGATGAATAACCACCGAAGCCTACATATGAGGCGTCACAAAAAATGTCAAAATCTGACACCAAATCAGGATCAACTCCGCAAATGTCAACACCCTGCTCATTTATTTTCTGAGCGAGCTATCCCAGAATAAAATTTCTGTGAGAGCATCTGGGTTCATCTTTACACAACTTGCTCGTCCCATGATACAATCATATAAGTATCTGATGTGCAATCTCACCTTGTCACAAATAACAAATATCATGAAAATTATTTGACCCAAAATACTGGCTAAAAATCTAGCACTGAATAACAATCTACCGTTTGTAGTTTCTCTGCATAATTTGCGAATACTATTTTCGGCTTTCTCAATTCTTTCTTCCTTACCTATTTTGGTATCCCATGTGTGACCAAACCAATCCATTCTCTGACAAGGTAACCAATGACATTTCTCATGAGCTATTAAAAATATTAAAAATCCTAATCTTTCGAGTGTATTTTTAACTTCAAAACTACTATTCATACAATTTTCAAAAATCATTGTCTCCTCCGAGACCGTCATCTAAAAACATGATGACACGTTTACCTTCTGCTCTCATGTGTTTGACAACTTCTCTTAGCACTTTGGTAAATATATATTCAGCTGTTGAAATACCAAATGGCAAAAGATTAAACACAAAAGAATGCATAATACCGTCAATAACAAATGCAAAATCAAGAAAAGACCTGTGTATTTCTGTGATCTCAATATTGTGATATGCCGATTTCAAATCATAGCTAAATAGAAAATCACCCTTTTTAAAACGGTGTCGTGCATTTTCTGTATCTTCGTACTTGAATCTAAATTAAAAAAGATGTGGGTTCAAATGCCGACAATCTAAAACCAGCCTAGGTTTGTTCTTACTGAAAGCAACTGTGAGAGGGTTTACAATAAAAGGCATTTTTTTTACTTCTGAAATACATTTTTTCTCAATTAATTTTCTGATTTCATCTTTAACAAATTTTGTATTATCAAGTGAAGATCTGTTATTCTTCAACAATTCTGATTTTGGTTCTGTCTTGAAAGGTATCTTGTATCCGTTTTCGATAACATCCAAAAAATGTGTAATGCTTGTAACTGATTTCCATTTAGGTAATTTAGATTTTAACTGACCAACAGGTGATAAAATACCTGAAGGCTGATCAACCGTGACATTTAACGGTGATTTAAAACTGACCTTATTATTGACCACATCATTGCAATAAACTGTCATGTGACCATCAGTTTCTATTGAACTCTGTTCAGTATTATTTGAATTTGAACAAATACTATTAGTCAAGATTGGCAAATCAAATAAAGTTATAAAAGTACTTATCTTCTTCTTATCCGGACAATTGTCCTGCCAATGGCCTCTTACTCCACAGTTTAAGCACCTGCCAGGTTTCCAAGAAGAGTTGGTATTCTCTGCCTTCTCTCTTATGTATGGTGTTTTTCTTGTGACAATTTTCTTGGATTTCTCTGCTTTCTGTTTTCTTTCTGCTCTGTTTTGTGCCCTGATTATTTTCTTCTCATCTTTCGAATCGTCGGCGATAGAATTTGTCACATATTCACTGACAACCTTCCACACCAGTTTTGAAGTTTCTGTCTTTCTTTCACTAATTCAATACCTTCTACTGTCTTGGCGTCCGCTGTTTGTACGGAATCGACGCTCAATTCTGGCCCTTCTAAGTTTACGTCTGCCTCTTTCAGCTTGAAAAGTACCCTGGATTCATATTTGAACTGGTTCTCATTGCCTTTTCTTTTGAATGAGTAATTATCAGTAACGGTCTGCTCGGTTTTGTACATCTGAGACTGTGAAATGTCCTGTTGAGATTGTCTTATGTTGGATTGGAAAGACAAAAATCTGGAATCAATTATAGTAGAAATGCTATACAATATATCTTGTTGAAGGTTAGAAACGGCATTGTTCACTTCCAACGAAATGGCGTCTTTAAGTGTACCAGATATTCCGGTGTCCATTATTGAATGTTGCCCTGTCTGCGGCGGGCTAGAAAGTGAAAATATCAGGGAAAAAAATTTCCGCTATAAAATAAGTCACGTGTTTTATACCGAGTGACGTTAACTTATAAAACTAATACGCTAGTACCGTATATACAATAATTTCTCCCTATACTACGAAACGTGAGAAATTATACTAATTTGTACTTTTTTGATTTTAACATGTTTAAATGATCATGCTATATTTGTTCTATTGTTTCGCATATTAATAGTTAAAGTAATACAATATTTATTAAATCTTATTGATCGGCATTACTAGTATATTTTCTGTATATTTTACATATTTACAATTATTACAAAAATTCAACTAAATTTAAAAAAAAATGATAATCACATACTTTAAAATTTATAACTTTACGTTATATCTTTCAATACTTACCGAGGAAACATGATCCAATAACAAGATTAGACGAACAGCCTCGTGCCAACGTTATAAAGGAACAGACTCCAGCTATATCACTATTGTCATAGTATACAAAAACAGACTAAGTATTTCATAATAACTAGTGTTTATATAAAATTGAGAATGGAAATGGGGAATATGTCAAAGAGACAACAACCCGACCATAGAACAGACAACAGCAGAAGGTCACCAACAGGTCTTCAATGTAGCCAGAAATTCCCGCACCCGGAGGCGTCCTTCGGCTGGCCCCTAAACCTATATATATACTAGTTCAGTGATAATGAACGTCATATACGAAATTCCAAATTGTATACAAGAAACTATAATGAAAAATAATAGAAGACTAACAAAGGACAGAGGCTTCTGACTTGGTACAGGTGCAAAAATGCAGCAGGGTTTAACATGTTTATGAGATCTAAACCCTCCCCCTATACCTCTAGCCAAAGAAGAAAAGTAAACGCATAACAATACGCACATTACAATTCAGTTCAAGAGTCTGAGTCTGATGTCAGAAGATATAATCAAAGAAAATAATCAAATGACAATAATACATAAATTACAACAGACTACTAGCAGTTAACTGACATGCCAGCTCCAGACTTCAATTAAACTGATTGAAAGATGATGTCTTCATCATATGAATATCAGGCACAATCCCTCCCGTTCGGGGTTTAGTTTCATACCATTATAACATATATAAGAAGAACATAACCCGTGTCATGCAAACAACTGGTTTTTAAATAAATGTGTTTAGTTGCGATGCAATGACCCCACAAGTGAATCAATATTAACGCCAAAATATGTTATCTTTAATGACCTGACTACGGTATCTTAACTATATCCCTACTTGATAAGTCTATTTAATGGTTTTGTTAGCTTCTGAGGTAATTACTGACATTTTTTTGCTTTATAAAGAATATTTCTATAAAAGATTGAATGTGAAATACCTGAACATATAAGAAGTCTGCATGTTGAGCTATATTTTCGAATGATGTCCTTATGCCGATGATAAAATTTAGTAAATGTTTTGACTAGTTTGTGATATCGAAAACCCTGGTGTAATAATTTTTCAGTAATACATAAATTTCTCTCGTTAAAATCTAAAACATTGTTACATACACGAGATATATTACAAGATATATAAACACCGTAAGATGGTGATAAGGGATCGTCACCATCTAAAAAGGGATAATTAACGATAGGAAATGAAAAATCATCTCTTTTATCATACATTTTAGTATTAAGCTTTTCGTAAATGATATATATACCACGATCGAGGAAAGGACAGTGGTCATAGTCAGTATTAGCTTTATTTAAAGTAAGTTCAACAGGATACATTTCTTTAGTATACATTCTTAAGTCTTCATTATTGAGAGCCAAAATATCATCCAAATATCTAAAAGTATTATTAAATTTGTGTATCAGATGTTGTTTCGATGGGTCTTTACTGATTTTTGTCATCAATTGTACCTCATAGCAATACAAAAACAGGTCCGCAAAAAGTGGTGCACAGTTAGTCCCCAATTGGAATTATGATAACCTGACGATATACGGAATCTCCAAAGCAAACAAAAATGTTATCTAGTAAAATTCAAGGGCAGATATAGTATTAAACCATGTCCAATTGACTTTGATTTTTGTTTATTTGTACTAAAAAATGATCTAAAAGAGTTTGAGCATATACATCTACCTCTGCCAAAGTCGTTGAAATTAGGCTACTATCAGCCATTTTGGCCAATCATCCACAAACAGCCCAAATATGAACTGTAGGAAGTGCCTATTTGAAGGGCACACAGCAAACACTTATCCAAACGGATGGAAGTGCAAAAAATGCGGTCAACTAGGACATAGGCAATATGAGTGCGAAGAGCATTCTGATGGTGAATATGAGGCAGATAATACATATATGACAAGCTTGGAGGGTGTCTGCAATACAGATGTTTTCCATGTAAGTGAACATAATGTAAAGATTAATGACCAAACTAAAGATAATGATGAGTCATTCCAGGATAGTGATGTTCATTCCAAAAGCTCGACAAAAGGGTAGAATTATTTCAGAGAGTGACACGGATCATTCGCAATGGAACCTTGGTACTCAGGAAAGTAAGTCCGCTGAAAACGACAAATCCAAACAGCAAAAGGAAAAACCTAAAAGTGTTAAAAGTGTTGACAGAAGATCTAGTATCTCGAGGTATTTGACATAAAATCCGAGTCATGATCAGATTGACACAACAAACAACACGCCTTAATAGTAAAAAAACAAAGAACATTGAAAAATCTCCAGTAACAACAACAGAGAATTTGCACAAGGCAACACGAGATGAGGCTGCTAAAAAGCCCAAAAAGAGACGCTAATCTAACTTCTGCTGATTAAAGTAAAAAATATAAGACTAGAAATCTTTTATTTTAAATTATAAAAAATAAATAAAAAATGCATTGTATCAATCATATTTTTCACACTGATTTCATTTATATTTAACTGTATTTATCATATGTTAAGAACAAAATGCAGCAATTTTGTATATCTAATAAAGGTTCTTTTTTCCAGTCTGTATCACCTACCATGTATCGCATGGCTAAACCCGTATCGCATACCCGGTATCGCATACCCGGTATCGCATAGCAACAACCGTATCGCATACTTGACATGACGTCACAATTCGAATGACGTCAACGTTTGACAAATGAGGTTCATTTGCTGTATTTTCTGGCATAGGAAAACAAAAAAGGATATTTTTTAGAAAAAAATATTACCCAGTAAATACTTTATGAGCGATTTTTTTAAATAGAAAAGACACAATAAGATGTAGAAACATATGAAGTTTCATTGTTTTACTTTATTTGGTCCTAATTTTCGTGAAGTTTGTTTTCATTACCTGATGGATTAAACACAAGTGCACATTTTTACGGTTTAAATTTTGGTTAGAATACATGTAGATAGCAAATTTTTGAAGACATATTTGTCTTGCTGTTCACCTCTTCAGCAAATTAAAATGATCATGAATGATATCATCGCCAAAATTTACAATAAAACTTCTACATCTTATAATTATTAGATAAATGTTAGTTTTAGTTGAAATAATAGGACAGTATCGTTAGTGGATGCATTTTAATACATGGTCTTTAACATATATTGAGAATGTAATTAGATTATAGGGGGCATTACGATGTGGATATTAAGCAAATAAGGATGTCTATAAAACAAACCAAGTCAGTTGGAAAAATACACGAACATCATAATAGAATTGAGAATAGTAATGGGGAATGTGTCAAAGAGACAACAACTCGACCATAGAGCAGACAACAGCTGATGTCGACCAATGGGTCTTTGCTAGCTTATAATTTCAGACGATTTAAAACAAAAAATGAAAATCCCATCAATCTGTTTCTATTGAAAATGAACTCATCATAGATATCGGGATTTAATTTTGTATATACTCCAGACGCGCGTTTCGTCTACAAAAGACTCATCAGTGACGCTCGAATCCAAAAAAGTAAAAAAAAAAAAACAAATAAAGTACGAAGTTGATCAGCATTGAGGACCAAAATTCCTACACGTTTTGCCAAATACAGCTAAGATAATCTATGTCTGAGGTAGAAAAGCCTTAGTACTTCAAAAATTCTAAATTTTGTTAACAGTTAATTTATAAATATAACCATATCTGCAATGATAATTCATATCAGCACAAAAAGTGCTGACTACTGGACTGGTGATACTCTTGGGGAAATAAATCTCCACTAGAAGTGGCATCGACATAATAAACAGAATAATACATGGCAAAATCCGTATCGCATGCTGTATCACCACGAGTCCCGAGGGCCGATGTATTATTCTATATATATTATTCGAGATACGTCTCAAAATGTTTGTTGTTGTGTGACACAGCTGTTGAAGGTTGTCCACTCAAAATATGCAGACTGACAGATAGTCTAATCAATACCAATAATGAAGATCATAAATGGTCTGTTCTTCATGAAAGTTTTATCCTAAAAAAGAACAAGATAAATAAAAATAAAAAGTACATTAATGTATGTGTATTTAATAAAATTGCAAAGCAATTTTTAATGTGTACTAGAGAATCTAGTCATGTCAATGATAATATTTATGTCATGTTACTATAATATTAAATTGAAGTATTTACCATCTGATACTATTTATCCTGATAGAGAAAACGAATCAATTAATCTTAAAAAGTCTCCATCATAGGCGGATGAAATAACCTTGACCAGAAATTCTATAAATACGTTGAGGTCAAAATATAGAACGAACAAAACTAAAAGTAAAGAGAAAGCGTACCTAAAGCACGAAAGTATAAATCTATTGCAATACAGACACCATATAATTGACGAATATAATCATCATGAGAATAGGTTATCAACACAAATTATGGAAAAGATCGATAACATAATACATCTTACTGTATGGGAAAATAAACCGATAAAAATATTAACTAGGTAAACACCGACTATCAAAATAGACATGATAGAGAAGAAAGTTAACAAACCGGTATTACTTGAGGAAAAAACAAACACAGATTTAAATCAATCATTTAAATACCAACGATTTGAAAAACTAATAGCAATCAGTTAGGCGTATAACGGTTTTTCGCAGACGAAACAAATGCTATCTCAGTATGTTAACAGCCCTATAAATAAGTCTTCTTGTATAGAAACAGGACAAACAGAATTATTTTAAGTCAGTCTCAAGTAATTACAAAATAACAATAAAGAAAACAAATCTTAAATGGCTTATTATTGATGCTAAAAAAGGTAACTCACCATGTATGAAATTTAAAATATCCAACTATAAACCACCATGAAAAACTATCTGCATATATGTACGGTCAATGTTAATGGCCTACAGCAACCTGAACAAATTAATAAAATAGTAAGTTGGGCAAATAAAAAAAAATGTGATATAATTGCTATACAGGAAACTCATTTTACTAAGCAAATGCAGGATACTTTGTCTAAAGAACTTGGAAAAAAGATTTTCAGAAGTGATGGTACAAGTAATTCACGCGGAGTACCTATATGGATAAAAGATAGTATACATTTTGAAATTATTAATGAGCACAAAGATTCTACTGATAGATTAATTTGATTATTATTGAAATAAATGAAAATATGTACCCGCAAGTAAATATCTATGTTCCAAATAGATCAAGAGAAAGAAATAGTTTTTTTCTAAACAATTAAATCATATACTAGTATAGATAAATATGGATTGGGTCAAACAATTCTTGGGGGAGATATTAACGACATCTGGTCATTAATTGATACAAAATATAAAACTAAATCTTCCTAAAAATTTGATAAGCCAGTTACAGCCTTAAAAGGGCTTATAAAATCGTTTAAATTAATAGACATTTAGAGAAGTAAAAATAAAAATCTAAGCTAATTTACTTGGTGTGGAAACAATAGATCAGAAGCCACCAGAATTGATTATTTTCTGATTTCAAAATAGTACAAAACAAATGTAAAAGCTGCGATATTAGACCTACATGTATAGTACAGAAATTAACTGACCATAATGCAGTATCCTTGAAAATTAAAACTGATAGAGGAAATTAGACACCAGTGTTATAAATAATGATGACTATGTAAATGAAATAAACAAAATAAAAATGAATCAATTAACTGGGATGACATTAGGGATTAAGAGATGCAAGTTTAGACTATTGTAAAAGAAAAGCAAAATTAAAAAAAAAGATAAAATAAGTATTTTAGAAAAAAACAGCTAAATGATCTCAATAATAAAGCAAATAATGGTACAGATGAAAACATAAATTACAAAAAGAAATTGAGAATGTGGAAAATGATCTTGAGAGTTTATAAAAAGAACAAAATAAAGGACAAAAAATAAGATCAAGGGTGAAATGGTTTGAAGAAGGAGAAAACAATACTGCGTACTTCTTGGGACTAGAAAATAGTCGGCAAACAAAAAAGATTATAACTGGACTATATGATGAAAATGGGTTCGCAACAACAGATCAAGATGAAATTCTAAATCTACAAGTGAAATATTACAAAAAACTTTATGAGTCAACTAACCCTTGTGATAATGAGGTTAAAACATATTTTAACGAAACAAAATTAACAAAAACGCTATAAAATTGAGATAGTAATCAATGTGAAGGGGAAGTACATTTGTAACAGAAATTGAATGGACTGATGCAATTTTTAAAATGAAGCTTAATAAATCCCCAGGTCTTGATGGACTGACATTGGAATTTTATAGACAATTTTGAAGAGTCTAAAAAATATTGTTGTCAAGGTATTTAATTAAAATTATAAAAAAAAGAACTTACAAACTCACAAAAGAATGTGCAATTTCACTCATTTCTAAAAAGAACGATCCTCTTTCATTAAATAATTATCGTCCCATAACTTTATTGAATATTTATCCTAAACTATTATCTGATATGTTAGCTCAGAGACTTAATAAAGTACTACCATCTATTATTAGTCCAGATCAAATAGGATATGTTAAAGATAGATATATTGGTTATAACATCAGACACATTTAAGATATAATAGATTATAGAATATAGAAGGAGCAATCCTTTTCTTAAATTTTAGTGAAGCTTTTGACTCACTTGCATGGACTTTCATGACGGAAACACTGAAACGGTTTAGATTTAAAAGTAGCTTTAGTGGGTGGAAACTATGTATAACGACCTTAAGGGATGTATCTTAAGGTGGATCCCTACAGATAAAGCAATTTTTTTTTCACCAATGAATTTTTCTCTAAATTTGTATTCATATACTATGCAATGGCCTCTATCAAAATTTGAGTTAAAAATATGATGTCACCAGATTCGTTTCCATGGTAACGGCCACCGAAGTTGGCACATCACATATGTGAATGAATACATACCTGAAGTAAAAATCTTGGATTTTTTTCAGGCTTTAAAAGTTTTTTGAAAGGTTTGTTCTTCATTTAGTACATAAATAATGTTGAAAATGTAAATAAAACACAAATAATAGCAGTTTTATACATATTTATTAAATCCCGCCCCCCTTTCGTCCACAATAGTGCAAATGAAAAACAAAGATTTTGTTGAAATTTTCTATTTTTCTTAAATTTCCAAAAAATTGGTCCAATGAATTTTTTTTTAAATTTGACAGAATATGATCCAAACAATGAGCTTTAAAAAAAAAAAAAAAAAAATATAGGTCACCAGACTATTTTTTCATCGAAAATCATTTTTGTTACCCATGCCGACACAGTAATCAACAGCAATTCTTTATATTTTTTCAAAATTTGTGTAAATAAAGTGTTGCACATGTTTCAATACCTTTTGTTAATCCTACACATATCAATAAAATTTCGCATATGAATCAAAAGGAAGACATTTTTTGTATTTATGTACAATGGTTACCATGGCAACGGGACAAGAAGAAGTAAAATTCTAATTTTATGTATACATACAAAGTGTGGCAAATATTGTCATATCTTTTGTATAACCTAAACACAATAACATAGTTTGACATGAGAATCCAATTAAAGCTGTTGTTTTGTTTCTAGGAACAATAGTTACCATGGCAACCAGGTTATAAGACGTAGGAAAATTCAGATCATATAGATTTTTTTTTCATTCAAATATTGATTTATAACAACAAATCAAGCATGTAAATGGATAAGAAAAACTCATGACTTTCCCCCCTGTCATAAATTAACAATTTTTGTTTGATGAAGCATACATATTACTTGCCATGGCAACATTTATACAAAAACTGACCATACAACATGAATTTATATACAGAATTCAGTTTTTCTCCTTTGGGCCACCCGCCTCTTAAGGAAGTACACCACTAATTCATGATCCCATTGCTTTCTATGTTAAATTCCTTTATTTCAAGCAGGCACACCTCTTTTGTTTTAAGTTCAAATAAAGTGGAAATCATTGCATTTCAAAGCAACACTTTATGGTGTCTTGTACTGAAAAAATCAACATACCTTTAATGGCATATAAGAAAGAACTGGTTCCTGGAACTTTGGATGTACCAAAACAGGTACTTCAGATCTGACAAACAGACAAAATGTACCCTCTTTTTTAAATTTGATGCAGTTTTTTAATATTCAAAATTAAAAGTCCAAAAGTTTTCTACAATGATCATCAGTCCTTCAACTTTCATTTGATATCAAAAATACCTAAATATTCTACATAGTTTGAAAGTTACACTCATGCACAGGAAGTATTTTGTGTTAAATATGTACTACTATATGGTTCTGATCATCTTTCTTTTGCAGTTCTTTAAAATCAACCTTTAATCTTGCTGTTGTGGTGGAATCATTGTCTGCATGGAGAACCTGAATAGGGCATCCATTATCATTTAGATTGTGGGTCATCTCTAAGGCCATATCAGGTTCCATGCCTTTACTTGTTCCCTGCCAATTCTTGCTGCAATCATGTGAAGGGACTGTCTCTTTCCTACCCATATGGTATTCACAGACTCTGCAATTACGGCTTCTATGAGAGAAGTCTATGACTTTACCCGTCATTGTTCCTATCATGCTGGCATGTCCTAAAATTTACAATATAAAGATTATTCTAAGATACATGTATGCAATATTACAGTTATTCTAATATTATTTGCATATCAACAATTACTTGAACGTATCTATCGATTAAATTTTCTTCTGATAAATTAACTCATACACTGAATAAAATTCAGATTCCTTATAATAAGAAAATTACCAAAAAAAACACAAAGTGAAGCAGACCCATGAACATAGGCGAATGTTTCTAAAGTTATCACAAAGTAATTATTATGTTAAGAATTTACAAGCTCCAATGTGACCTTTAGATTTTATTTCCCTAATAATAATTGTGGACAAATTAGATTAATCCAGTAGTTTTCTATAATTCTTTGTGATGACAGCTGTTATAGTCATATGTATGATATTGTTGCATTACAGTTTTGAAGGTTAATGTTCTATTACTGAACTGTCAAGTTGAAGAACAGAAAAAAAAGCCCTGTTTATTGAGGTTTTATTGATATGTTTTTATTTTTTCTCTGTATAGTTTGCAATTTTGTTGCATGTACATGTACATCTACTCCATATCCTGCAATTTTTTTGATTAAGTTAAAGCCTAAACTGTTTTAATTTACCTGTATTACTATCATAATTCCAACCAGTACCCCGCTTTTGCCACCCTGCATCAAAACTTGCTTCAACCTAAATGACAAAAAATAGAATTAATGAAAGAACATGCTGTGTTCAATAAGTATGTAGCTATAAACATAGTAAATATAAAAATAAATGAATAATTAGGCTGTCAACATTGTTATTTGTGATAATAAATATAGAATAACCATACATTGTTTTGAAATATGAATGTTAGTTGTAAATGGCTAAGAACCAGGTTGAAAGTGAGGCTATGCATCCTATTTAGAGCCAAGTTCAAATGAAGTGGAAGGGAAGGTGAAAAAAGGTGGGGGATTTTTTTATCGATTCTGATTTCAGAAAAAAAAAGGGGGTAGGGGTTAAACATTTGGGAGGGTCAATTCACAACAGCATAGCGTAATTTGCACAAAAGTGAACCAGATGCTCTGCAGGGCGCAGCTTTATACAACCGCAGAGGTTGGACCCTGAACGGTTGGGGCAAGTATGGACACAACATTCAAGCTGGATTCAGCTCTAAATTTGGATTGTGATTAAATAGTTGACACAGCATAGGTTTCGGACACAGAATGAATGTGGTCTTATGAACTTAAAATACTTTTTTTTGCCTTTGAGCAATTCACTATGCTGTTGAATATTAATCCTCTCAAAAAAATGTTTGAAGAAATTTTCTTCATTTATGAAATCTGAAATGAGAAAAATTTAACCCCCCCCCCCCCCCTTTTTTTCACATCCCCCTTTCCCTTTTTCCGAAACTGATCTCAATTCAAATTTCTAATGGAGTTTGCAACAATAACTACTCATTTAAATACATCATAAAATATTACAAGAGTGTACACGCTGAAATGTCTCGCCTTCTATACTAATCATTGATATTATGTTGATAGTCCTGAGTATAAAGCTAAGCTTTATTACAACTGTCACATAAACTTAACATTAACCAAGATAACTAAACAAAGACCAATGAACCTTGAAAAAGAGGTCCAGGTCAGATGAACCATTGCCAGGCAGACAAGTACAGCTAACAATGCTTCTATACAACATATATAGTTGACACATTACTTATAGTTTAAGAAAAATAGACCAAAACACAAAAACTTAACACTGTGCAATGAACCGTGAAAATGAGGTCACGGTTAAATAAAACCTGCTCGACTGACTTAAAGATCATAAAATATTTCCATACACCAAATATAGTTGACCTATGGCATATAGCATTAGATAAAAAGACCAAAACTCTAAAACTTAACTTTGACCACTGAACCATGAAAATGAGGTCAAGGTCACATGATATCTGCCCGCTAGACATGTACACTTAACAATCATTCCATACAACAAATATAGTAGACCTATTGCATATGGTATGAGAAAAACAGACCAAAACACAAAAATTTAACTATAACCACTGAACCATGAAAATGAGGTCAAGGTCAGATGACACCTGCCAGTTGGACATGTACACCTTACAGTCCTTCCATACACCGAATATACTAGCCCTATTGCTTATAGTATCTGAGATATGGACTTGACCACCAAAACTTAACCTTGTTCACTGATCCATGAAATGAGGTCGAGGTCAAGTGAAAACTGTCTGACAGACACGAGGACCTTGCAAGGTACGCACATATCAAATATAGTTATCCTATTACTTATAATAAGAGAGAATTCAACATTACAAAAAATTTGAACTTTTTTTTTCAAGTGGTCATTGAACCATGAAAATGAGGTCAAGGACATTGGACATGTGACTGACGGAAACTTCGTAACATGAAGCATCTATATACAAAGTATGAAGCATCCAGGTCTTCCACCTTCAAAAATATAAAGCTTTTAAGAAGTGAGCTAACACCGCCGCCGAAGCCGCCGCCGGATCACTATCCCTATGTCGAGCTTTCTGCAACAAAAGTTGTAGGCTCGACAAAAATGTAACAAAAGGTGCTTGTTATCACTGAATGGTTAAGATTGTTTTAATTTATCAGTTGGTAGTAAAAGTGAATATATACATTGTATATTGTATAAAACAATGATTTAAGTTGATTCAACTACTATTCTGGACAAAGAAAGATAACTCCAATCAATTGAAAATTTCTTGCTATTGCATAATATTGTGCAATTAGATATTTCTTGCTATTGCACAATACTGTGCAATTGAAAATATATTTGCTATTGCACAATACTGTGCAATTGAAGATTTCTTGCTATTGCGCAATACTGTGCAATTGAAAAAAAATTCTTGCTATTGCACAATACTGTGCAATTGAAGATTTCTTGCTATTACTGAATACTGTGCAATTGAAAATTTCTTGCTATTGCACAATACTTAATATAATAATTTTGGATCCTGATTTGAACCAACTTGAAAACTGGGCCCATAATCAAAAATCTAAGTACAAATGTACGTGTTTAGATTCCGCATATCGAAAAAGCCCAAGAATTCAATTTTTGTTAAAATCAAACTTAGTTTAATTTTGGACCCTTTGGACTTTTATGTAGACCACTTGTAAACGGGACTAAAAATGAAGAATCTACATACACAGTTAGATTTGGCATATCAAAGAACCCCAACTATTCAATTTTTGATGAAATCAAACAAAGTTTAATTTTGGACCCCGATTTGGACCAACTTGAAAACTGGGCCAATAACCAAAAATCTAGGTACATTTTTAGATTCAGCATATCAAAGAACCCCAAGGATTCAATTTTTGTTAAATCAAACTAAGTTTAATTTTGGACCTTTTGGACCTTAATGTAGACCAATTTGAAAACGGGACCAAAAATTTAGAATCTACATACACAGTTAGATTCGGCATATCAAAGAACCCCAATTATTCAATTTTTGATGAAATCAAACACAGTTCAATTTTGGACCCTTTGGGCCCCTCATTCCTAAACTGTTGGGACCAAAACTCCCAAAATCAAACCCAACCTTCCTTTCATGGTCATAAACCTTGTGTTTAAATTTCATAGATTTCTATTTACCTATACTAGAGTTATGGTGTGAAAACCAAGAATAATGCTTACTTGGGCCCTTTTTGGCCCCTAATTCCTAAACTGTTCAGACCTCAACCCCCAAAATCTATCCCAACCTTCCTTTTGTGGTCATAAACCTTGTGTTTAAATTTCATTGATTTCTATTTCCTTCTACTAAAGTTATAGTGCGAAAACCAAGAAAATGCTTTTTTGGGCCCTTTTTGGCAACTAATTCCTAAAATGTTGGGACCAAAACTCCCAAAATTAATCCCAACCTTCCTTTTGTGGTCATCAACCTTTAAAATTTCATAGATTTCTATTCACTTTTATTAAAGTTAGAGTGCGAAAACTAAAAGTATTCGGACGACGACGACGCCAACGTCATACCAATATACGACAAAAAAAATTTCAATTTTTGCAGTCGTATAAAAAAGGGGGTGCATAAAACATTCCAATTTAAACCTGTATCAAGTTTGAATATTGTATCCAATTTTGCCCCAACTGTTCAGGTTTAAATCTCTGAGGTCGTATCCAGCTGTGGTCAGCGAAGCAATTAATCTAATTTTAAATATTGACCCTGAACCTAAAATTATAACCAAAATCTGAATCATGTATAAACCTAATTAATTTTCTCGGACGGCAAGAGCAAAATTAAATATACAGTCCTCATTATACTCTACTATATATACTTTGTAAAATTATCAAAACATTGCTTAAGAAATATCTGCCAGAATAATATTATTATTAAATTACCTTTCCATTACTCATTAAATGTTCCTTCTTTTGATTTGAATGACATGATTCTCTTGCAACTTCAAATATTTTTTTCCCAATTTCATTTTCCTTTTTCTTGATGGTGGAGGAATTCACAGGAGGAACATTCAATGCACCAAGAAAATTGTTGACATGTGTGGCCCCAATTCCTGCATGTATCATTCCTAAAAAATCAAGTATTTTTAATCTAAAAACATTGATATTGTGCTTAATGTGAAACAACAGTCTGCATATTGGTAATTTAGATAATACTAAATCTAAATATTACAATAAAATATTTCAAGTTCTGACTTCTTTGGAATATAATATTTTTTTATATATAATTTATTTATATGATTGTAAATCCATATCTACATTTATACTTATAGATCAAAGACTCATATAAATTTCTTATAATGACTAATGATTCACTAATAATACTGTATACCCTAAAGAAAATTATATACCAACATGTCATTTTTCTTTATTCATCCACCTTAATTGTGCAGTTAAAATTTTAAATAAAGTTCACCAAAATGGTCACTAAATAAAAGTATACATAGTTCATAAATATGTTATATCCATAAACTGCATGTGTACGAAGACAACCTTTTGAAACCGGTTAGGCATATAACCCAACAAATGGGAATTACTTCCTGTAAAAATTATTTGAACTAGAAGGGGGAGGGGTAAAAATTGAAAAATAAATGCATAAAAATGACCAAGTCCAGATTCATAAAAAAATTGGGCAGCACTTCCCCTAAAAATTACACTTTTTCATCCCAAACCCCAGACCAGAATAGAGGGGAATTCAAGAAAGAAAAGGAGAGGTGTGGGGCAGGTTCATTTATACAAGACATGAAACCATACACCTTCTCCACCCAGAAAAAATAGCATACAGAATCTAGAGAGAATCTTGTAAATTCTTACCTAATGCAACTTTTGAATTCACTACAAATGCACCAGTCTCACTTCTTTTTCCCGTTTCCACACTGTTACAAGCACTGCAGCTACTACAGGGTATGAACAAAATGCTACCAAGGCCGTACTTCCGTTCGCCGACAGTGTCAATTAACTGCAAGGGACAGTTACACATTTTGCAGAAGAGATTCTGTGCGAGGTGGAACAGTTCCACTACCCGACGACCTTCTTTCCATGTTTCGTCAAAAGAAGGGTCACTGTGAACGGACACCGATTGTCCAACGTCCAACTCACAAAAACCTACATCTTGCGAATTATTAGCGAGAGTACTATAAGTGTGGTCTTCCCGACTGAGGCTATTTAAATTATTCATTCTCAAAGAGCGCTTTAATTTATCCTTTTTGATGAACTGTCCTCCCCTACGTATGCGACCCATGACGGAAAAAAGTATTATATTGACTAACTAGTATTGTTTATTCGTTACCAGACGACAACAAAGCTGTTACCGTGACATCGGAATATAGGCGATATATACAATGACGTAAATCGTAAACCAGTCTAATACCAGTAAAACGTTGTTGTCTCCCTTAGTGTCGGAAGTTACCTTAAGTAATGGGTGGGTCTCAGATCCGTTCAAAATATTTTGAGAAATACGACATGGATGTCCGATTTCAGCTCTACTTTTTGTTATAACAGTAGAATTAATGACAATAAGACTTAGAAGTAATAAAGATTTTAAAGGTATCGAAATAACATTAGAAGGAAAATCTTGTAATTTTTTTTCTTCAATTAGCTGATATTACAAAGTTTTTTTCTTCAGTCAAGGAAATAAATAAGTTTAGCTCTCAGTATACAATGGTATAATTGAAACATTTGGAAGTTTTTCAGACCTTAAGCTTAATAGAAATAAAACGGAAGGTATATGATTAGGAAGACTAAATAGTTCAAAAGATAAATATGAAAATATAAATTGGACCGACAAACCAATACAGAGCCTTGGAATATATTTTGGGTATAACAAAAAAGAGGGTCAAATATTAAATATTGATAAAATGTTGGACAAATTAACGAACTTGTGGAAAGATGGGCAAAAAGAAAGTTAACACTACTTGGAAAAATATTAGTAATAATATCTGTTACCAAATATAACCTGCATTGCTACTAACTACTAAAGAAAATCTACAAAATATAAATAAAATCTTATCTCATTTAGAATGGAGGAAAAGATAAAATAAAAAGGTCAATAAAAAAAAAAGGCTTCGAAGAACGGGGTTAAAACTGATTGATGTAGAGTCCTATATAAAATCTATTCATTTAAAATGTATTATAAAAATATCAAAATCAGGAAATGCAAACTGGTCTGTATTATCAAAACTATACCTTAATAAATTAAAAAAAATCTTCTTATTTTACAGATGAAAGTTAATAACACAAAATTGTTAGATAAAAAAATATGGAACATTACGCCAATTTTCTATCAAGAGATGATAAAAACATGGATAAATGTAAAAAATTGTGAAAACAATCATCATGATCAAATAGATAATTATAATCATTTATTCATTACATGTTCATATCATAAAACATTATGGAAATCAATGAAAGTTTTACTTAAAAAAAGTCTCCATAGACGAACATGTAATAAGTCTTCATTCGTTGGTTATAGGATACAAAATTGATGACGATGCATACTATGCGCTAAATCATCTGCTTAGCTTAATGTTCTTTTCAGTCTATAAATCGCATTATTTTTCTAATATAAAAAACAAAGCAGTAGACACATGAAGAATTTTTTAATATGAGGTAGAAAATACAGTAGAATTATATAGTATGACCAATAAAGAGATCAGCGGTTTATTTAAAAATAAGTGTTGAATATTTTGAAGAATACTGATGTCATTTTATAGTTAACTTTAGTTACATGTAGTTAAAAAAAAACCAAGATGCCATCTAGATCATGTGTGATTGTATGTGATTTTTGTTCTTTATTATAAATGTACTATGCAAGTAAATATCTATAAGGCCTATGACAATGGAATGAGTAAGTGTGCAAGTTATGGAAAGTAATTTGTTTGTAAAATGTATCATGTGACACTGTATGTGCATAAGTTTGTTTGTACAATATTATTACTATTAATGTTAATGCGGGTACTTCAAATGTATCGGTATGTGTTGGTGTGTGTGTGTGTGTCTTTATCAATATATAGGTACTTCAGCACTTGTACGCTACATTGTTTACACACTTTAGTAGGTAAAGGTCACGACACGGTATTTATCTTAGTCAATCTAATAGATTGAAAGTGCAACAATAAAAAATACATTTACACTCCAACTTACCGTTTCGCATCATTATCCCAAACTTTCAAAACCACATCGAAAATAATAATCCAAATTCCCGAAACACTTAAAAAAATATCAAAACACTAGAATCAGAAAAGTCTTGCGAGGTCACTGACTGCAATTCGTTTCCGGACAGGTAATGAGAGAATCCCAAAAGTGATTCCGGATGAATGACCCATTTCTGTATTAACAGATTGTGAAGATATTGTTTTGGAATATATCCGAAAATATTTTTTGTGAAGTGGCAAAGACTATTTGCAATAACGAATCAATCTCAAACAAGGGAAATAATCTCATGTTGAAACACCCACCAAGCGATTTTAACTTATGCTTTTATCCCCCTTAACTTTTAAACTATGCTTATGTCGTTCGACATTTATGTTTGAAGGAGTCATTAACCGAATTAATTAACACTTACTGTGGATTCATAGGTTAAAACTTGATAATTCATGGATATTAAAACTCGTGGTTTTCCAAGTCTGCATATATCTCTTAAGAAAAATTGTAGTTCGTTGAACATTTGAATTTGCGGATCCTCTTTAACCGCGACATCAACAACACATAGCATCCATAGAATATTAATGAATTGACAGTACATTGAAAGAAGTTTTCGTCAATGTGTTTTGTTTATAGTATGTAAACGTTTAGTACCATTTGATGACAAATATTGAAAGAAGGACTTTTCCACATTTGTCATCATTCATCCCACTCCTCATATCACCCAAGTCCAACGCAAACCATAGTTGTGATGTAAACGGAGGTTACCATTGGTCTTTTATCGTTTTCTGGAAATGACGCTTTAACAGTCGATGTAACGAAATGGACAATTTTGGTTTTTTTCCTTTATTTATATGCTTTGCATATTATTTTTTCTGAGCTTTCCGATGTAACTGTTGTATCAGGCAATGAGCACAGAGGGTTGAGACATTTTTCATGGATATGTTCTCAATTGGTCAGAGCCTTCATCTATTTCAGGTGATTAGATAAAAAACAAAGCATTATCTGTATTCTTTTTCGGTGCGGTACGTAGTCATGTTGTCATGTTTTCGCATCATATTATACTTGGATGACGGCAATGCCGTATACAATATAATTCCTGTATTGAAATTGCAGATGTAGCTTGTGTAGAGAAATTTTTTTGCCGTTACTCAACTAGTTCACAATGTGCATTCGAACAGACAAGTCGATATAGGTAAAACTGAGAATGGAAATTGGGTATATGTCAAAAAGACAACAATCCAACAAAAGAGTATATACCAGCTGAAGGTCACCAGTGGGTGTTCAGCGCAGCGACAAAAATCCAACACCAAGAGATGGTCATCAGCTTGATCCTTAATAAACATGTGAACTAGTTCAGAGACAATGGCGATCCGGCTACTGTTCAAAACATATACATTAATTAAAATTTTAAAATCAAGACTGGATTTTCATAATATTTCATATTGAACGATCAATAAAATGTATGACTTAATAACTGAAAAAAAAAGTTTTGTTTCTTTTAAATTTTGAGGACATTTCAATTTTGCAAAAGTATCTTATTATGTGTGCAGTATTATTCTGTTGCGAGCAGGAATATGTCGCACTGGGATTAAAACAAGACATGTGTTTTACAATAGAAAATACTTTATGCTGTTCATTTTACAAAAAGGACAAATACGATTTCTTCATAGTGTTTATAATGTTTCAACTAATTATTATGGCTTTTGTATTACGTTTACTCAATACATTAGCAGTACTAGTGTGTTCATTTGGGTTCATTTTATTTTGTTTTAAAAATGGCGAATTAAATGATGTTGTGACCTGGCCATGTACCATATGTGGCGTTCATCTTGAATTGATACGTTGTTTATGTTATATGTGCAAGTAGTAATAACTAAGTAAAAAAATGGAAGTATAACTCATTTCATTTGTGAACCATTTTGCAATTGATACGACTTTTCTCTGGTATAACAATGCTTTGAATTTTATCAAAATAAAGAAGTATCAATATCAATAGCATTCAGACACATTTCTTTGTTTAATGTTGTCAACGGTTATTTAACTTATTGTCGTTGTAATAAGAAACACAATATACAGAAAATAAGTTTATTAAATAAATAAATGATCTTTTGCCTGTATTGATCATAATGTTACCAATTGTATTGCACACAATTATATCCGTATTGTCATGCCACTCCAACGATTCTAACTACTTTGGATGGTAAAACCAAAGAAAGCTAAAAGTCATGGCCACAATTCAAGGTAACGACCGTGTGATAGTATGAACATGAAGGGTATAAGTTGTACTTCACATGCTACAGACGATGCACAGTTCGGCATTACATTTCTCTTCAGTTATGTACAAGCAATAACATTGAAAAGATGCACTAATGTGTAAGTTAAATTGTTCAAAATCACTAAATAAAATTGAGAATGGAAATGGGGAATGTTTCAAAGAGACAACAACTCGACCCAAAAAAAAAAACAACAGCAGAAGGTCACCAACAGGTCTTCAACGTGGCAAGATATTCCCGCACCCGGAGGCGTCCTTCAGCTGGCCCCGAAACAAATATATAAAAAACACTTGTCATTTTGACATTTAGATATGTCACTATCAGGATACAAATATGTGATAATAATTTACATTATATTTGAAACACACAGTACATACGTTTATATAGCTTATTCTTTTGGACTATATGATTAAAACTGTATCATAAAGTTATGTACCAAGATTACTGGTGTTATAACAATGGCAAGATTTTCATTCAGATAAAGGAAATGAGAGATTGCTGAACAGATACAAAATTTAATTTGTACTCGTACATTTTTAAATCTGCACTAATATATAAGTGCTTTTTACATAGAAAGCGAGTGCATCAGCTCCGAATTTTGCTTGTATAAATTTCCACAAATGAAAGACCGTAGCAATTGTCTTTTGAAGTGAAATTTTGCAAAAGTGTGCACGATTTATTTCTCATGCACCGCAACATCACACAGAAAATTCTATATTTTTTTTATAAACTATATTGATTCGTGAGCTGTTCATTGTCTAAGTCTGTAATTGTTAATTCTCCTCTCATCTTATCTCATTCTCTATTCATCCGGCCCAAGTCAGGAACCAGTACTTCGGTAGTTGTTGTTGTTGTTTTTAAAATTAGTAAATCGTTTTGTATAAACTATACTGTTAGTTTTCACTTTCTAATTGCTTCACATGGGTCATGTCATTTCCTTTTATCTGTGAATATATGATTGTTCATTGAATATGGTCTTGAAGGCCATATAGTGACATAAACTTCTGTTACATCTGAATACATGTACGTATCTCAATGTAAATCATATTACATCTCCCTATTGTGTAACTATTGCAAAAAATAGCACCGGTCTTTTCCGATTGTTTTTGTGTCTGGCATCGTTTTATTCAACTAAACTTATTCATTTAATATTCTAATAAACGTATAAGTTGCTTTATAGTTCGTTTCAATAGATAATTACAAAATTAGTCAGACGATAAAAAATACAAATCATCCATCTTTAAAAGGAAAGGTACCTGATTTATTATAGAAACGAAGTTTTTATAAATAAACAATAATGTTTGTTACGACACACATGCTTCAAATACACAATGTCAATTTAGAAACGGGAAGGAGCGAAAAAATGCACCAATGCACGATTTGTCATTTTCTAACAGAACTAATTATAAAAATAAGTTTTTAGCATCAAATCATCATACCGTTTTCGATTTAGAAAATAGTACACATGTCATAAACAAACAAAAAAACAAAACGAAATGAAAAGAAAAGAACACCATTTGAAAAACAAATTCTTGTACATTGTCATATCTTATTCATTTAGAACATATAAAACACATTGATATAATACAGTCGAACCTCGTTGTGTCGAACTCGGTTGTGTCGAAAACTCGGATGAGTCGAAGTAATTTCTCGGTCCCGGTAGAATTCCCGTTTCATCAATGCATAATTACCTCTGATGAGTCAAACTCGATGAATTCCTTTCGAAGTAGAATAATGTAAAGTGACCCTGATGTCTCGAACTTCGAAAATAAGAATGTTCGAAAGATGCAGACCTAATCATGCTAATGATAAAAATTCAAATCGGATGTATTTTTTATGTCACCTAATCAATTTTAAAAGAGATTAAAGCTGAGTAAACATACTATTTGTATAACAGTTAAAATGACATGTTTATGGTGACCGCTTATAAACACCTTTGTTGATCGTTCAAGCGGAATGTTAGTGTGTTGAACATTTTTCACCTGAGATAAACCGAAACGAATTTAATTGACCCAAGCCGAGATTAAATGAATCATTAGAATTAAAACTCATCAATTACCATAGATAAAAGGATTAGGACAATTATGATAAATTCATGATAATTTAATGTTAAGCAGACGGCCTCATCAGAGACCGTTCAGAACTGATTTCGTGCCGCGAGTGATATCATAATCTATAGCGACTGGCCTTTGTTAATATTTGTGTAGACTTTTGATTTTATTTGTGCATGATTTGTTTCTGTACTTGTGTTTTTGTGAATAACAAGCTATAAAGGGCACTAAGTTGTTTGTGTTAACCCATTCAAACGGGAAAAACAACGGTCTAATCTATATAAAAAACGAGAAACGCGAATCACGTCTAAGTTACAAAACAAACGATAACTACTGTAAATCAGATTGCTGATTTTGGTCAGATGCAAACATTTGCAGCGGGATTAGACTTTTCAATGGTACTAAACCTTCTCCTTTTTTCTGAAACAATAGCATAATATCACAACATAGAAAAACACAAGATAAAATATCAATTGACAGGCTTAACTCAATCAAAAAACGGAAATTAACACACTACATTGCACGAACGAATCTGCGATATCTGAATGCAAATGCACAGTAAACAATACTATTTGGGACACACTTTAAAGGCCAAAAAGCAAACACAAAAGTCTAAACAAAGCCATAGCAAGACACCACTCCGACACATGTGCGAAATATTTAACTTTTCAAAAGTAATCAGTTTAAAAAAAAACGGTTTTAATAATATGGTAAATCTTGAAGTTTGTACAAATGTAGTATGAATAATTGAAAATTAAAAGATACTCCCAATAATCAAAGCAGTTATATAGACAAGATCCATTATGATATAAAATAACATAAAAAGCATTATGTACAGTATCAACAGGATATTTATAAATTAGGCGAGCGCCAAAACAAGGATTCGGAGGTTTTTAATGCACCTACCTAACACATGGCTATATTATATATCATTTGAAAGGTCTTTTATCGTACTTTCAGAATTGGGAAATGGTCACATTTGTCCAAAAACGACAAAAAAGGGGAAAGAAATATAAGTCATAAATTGACTATATTGTTCGTAAAATACTGTTTAAAAACAATTTCATCTGCATTATAATGCGAAAAATATCATTTGGTAAAATATAGTCATTCTAATTTTTGTTCCGAAATAAAAATTAAAAAAAATGTGTTTAAACTAAAAAATTCTCGTGTTTTTTGTGAAAATCATAACTTTTACGGGTCTTGACTCAAAACGCTCGGTAATATTTAATTTTGCACCGAAAACACACCATTTCTATTAATTTCATATTAATAACATATACAACTAGTTTTTTTAAGCTCAAATGTCTCGCCCTTGTTTTTTTACACCAACAAATTATTGATAAAACTATATTAAAACATATCGTAAAACTGCTTTTAACGCATATTTACCATGTTTCAGCACAGTTAAACATATATGAAATGTTGGTCTCCTGTTAGTTCGACAGTTATAAATACATTATGATTTAATTGTCTTAAGCTTGCCAACCATGTCAAGGTCGAGGATCACGAGCAACTTTATGTTACCCCTTTGCTCAAATGATCATTCGCTATGAGTCAATGGTATCGTTTCCAACTTCATCATCGTCATGCATTTGATCTCCGAGGTCGAAGTCCTCTTTAGAATTTATATTTTGGCAGGCATCAATACCCTACAAAACATCGACTGCTCTCGGCAAATAAATGACTTGCTACATATGTATATCCCCTTGCAAGAACATATTAAAACTTGCAGGAAATCGGACGTCATCATGCCTAAAACGTAGACTGGATCCGAGTCGTGTGAACTCTTCTTCCATGCGTATTCATAAGGACAAAAAAAAAAATTGGGGGATCGAGATGTGAGGACATCCACATTTTCGTTTGAAGAAATGACCGCTAAGCATGTTCTTTGAATGCAGATTCTCTTGGTGGCAATCGCAACAAACTTGTGTCTTTGCATGTTGCAGTTAAGGTGGCCTCATATCTTGACTTACATCTAGAAATTAACAATGAGGGTCGTTTGAACAAAAAAATTTACGACAAAAGAGATAATTTCAGCTTTCCAATTGTGAACTTTCTATTTCTAAGTAGCAACACTCCAGCAACACCTGCATACAGTGTATATATCTCCCAATTGATACGATATTCCCGTGCTTGCATTTTCTATCATGATTTTCTTGATAAAGGGTTGTTGCTCACAAGGAAGTTTTAAAACAAGAGTTCCAAATGGTGAAGTTATAATCATTCCTTCGTAAATTGTACGGACACCACCACGAGTTGGTTGATTGTTATGGAATTACGGTCTCACGAATGGTATCGGATATGTTCCTTACGTCTTAACTACAATCCATTTCCTTTTCATGAATGTGACCTACCGAATAAGACTGTTTACCAGATTTGTTATCACATTAGCAACATGACTGGTGACACATGTGGAGCAGAATATGCTTACCCTTCCGAAGCACCTGAGATCACCCCTACTTTTTGGTGGGGTTCGTTTTGCTTATTCTTTAGTTTTCTATGTTTTGTTATGTGTACTATTGTTTATCCGTTTGTCTTTTTCATTTTTAGCCATGGCGTTGTCAGTGTTTTTCGAATTATGAGTTTTACTGTCCCTCTGGTATCTTTCGTCCCTCTTTTGCAAGTTTAATACGTAATTGGTTTAATTGAACATGTAATGAGGCGAATTTGTCTTTTATGTCATACAAGCTTAACATCAGCTCTCTGGCTTATGACAACGGTGTGGAAAAATCAATCTCGTCAAAGTTTTGGAGATTTGTAAACTTACCAGGAGATTTTCTTATCGACATGAATACAGTCTTTTTGCCAAAACCAAATATAATAGCGGAAATGGTATCACAACCAATTTTAAAAAGCATGAACTGCAATGAAGATTTTAGCTAGTAAAGGTGAAAGAGATTTGTTTAACTCATGGATTGGTATGTACCTTTTACCGTCCTTAAGAGAATAAGTTGACCACGTCAAAAACCACATTTGTTCAGTCGACACAAGAACCTTGAAATAATGAACACAGAGATCAAGAACAGCTGAATCAGAACAATTGGCTATGATTCGTCCCCTTATGTTCAACTGTTGAAATATTTTATCAGAGTGTATAACATGAAGCAAGATTCTTGTGTCTGCTTCTTCGTGCGAACAGAAAAGTCTGGGAGATCGATTACATGCTAATTAGAGAGATGTCGCACTATTTCTTGATTGGAAAATGCACCGACAAGAACTAAACATTTTTTTCCTCCTGTTATCCTGGAACAAATCAGACAAATTGCTGCTAAGATAATCACCAAGGAAAGTAATCAGAGCTTGCTTGTTTTTGTTGCTTGATAGAAACGATAGAAACGAGCAGTTCGGCCATCAGCGATACGATACACTTTTTGCGTAGTTGTTGTTGTCGATCGTCTATGTCGCTCTGCTGATTTTATGGAATGTTCAGTGTCATAGCGATCGAAGACATCAACAATCTTGTCTTTGAATCGGAAGCATGAGTGTACCTGCATAATGTAAGAATGTTAGGGACTGATCCTACTAAATTGTCCAATTCATGGGCAAGATCAGACATATTTTGCCTTCTCATAGTTCCATCGTCATGAAATAATGCATCGGGAATATGATAAATTTGATAGAACAAAACAGTTTCCACAGATACGTCATCTCTACATTTATTTAGAGATAGTGAACGTCTTAAAAACAAGGTCGGGATTCAAATGACCTTTTACTACATGCGCAGATTTGCATTTTAGTTGTACCTTGGGGTTCATATCTTCAAAGGTCTTCAGTCCTGATCTTTGGATGAGATAGTAAAAGATTGTCTGTTGATAGAGATGACTCAACAAATATCTTCATTTTAGTTCTTCCAGTTTGAACTGATTTTAAAAGCGAAACCAATATCGTTAGTAATGCTTCAAATGGTCTTTCGGTAAAACATATACGAATATGTATTTAGTGATATGTTAAAACACGACATGTGTTTTGACAACTCAAATGTTACTTTTACATATTATATACTCAATTTATATCAATTTTAAGCGTCTGGGATAAACACAATACAGATCCGGAATACCGTTTAATAATGCAAATTTTAGAGAAGTCGTCAAGCATTTATTATCCATCATTGAACTTCGATGTCTGTCGCAATCTTTTCAAGGTATATGAAATTTATAAAAACAAAACATATAAGAATTTTAATAAATCGTTCACACTGACAATCTTAAAAAATATAGTATTCTTTTATTCATTTTAGGGTTGGTCTGACAAATGCCTCTGAATTAACTACTTTTTCATAAAATCTTCTTTTTTTGGATTCGATGCCTTTTAAGAATGTAGACAAAGCTATCTTAGATAAACATGAAAAGTATATTTACAACACTGTCAATATATTCAATGTTTAACATGTTAAATGACACCGTATAATTCAAAGTATTTCGACATGTCTGTGTTCTCGTGAGATTTGCAAGAAACGTGACCATTGGGAACTTTGAAGACCACCACATCGTATGCACTAGAAGTGTTTCTTTCAATTGATACCACAATTAGCTGTGTTAGATAAGTGCATTAAAAACCTTAACGAGAGGCCTTTTCTCAAATCGACGCTCGCCTAAATATCCTATGTGTTCCTAGGTCACAGTTAATTGTTACAAATTGAAAATTATAATGTGTGTGCTGCATCGAAAATCAAACACCGATCAACCAATCAGATGCTCCATAGATTAATCACATAGCATAAACCTTCGAAAATCATCGTTCAAAGTACTGATCTCTAAACTGATGTTTGCCCATACTCATCATCATATCATTATTTATAACTAATTGATCGTTCCACATAACGCCAACGATTTCTAGCATCAAAACAAATTATTCACATATTGAATCAGCTTGAACTTGAACTTGGTAGGTTTATTTACATGTAATGTAATGATAAGACGGATATTTGACAGATTGCAATCTGCTTTAAAAGTTTAGAATTGTGGTCAGTATCGAAGAGCTATCTAAAAAGAACCAGCAATTATTTTGCGAATTTGAAGAAGGTTAAATTGAGAATTAAAACAGTGATTTTGTGTAAGCGACAACAACCCAAACAAAGAGCAATAAACAAGTTAACTAAATATGTATTAAATTCAATGGTAGATAAGACCTAGGTGTGCTTTGTCAGGCCTGATGCAGACCTCTTGAAAACTGTGCTCCAGACTAGGTATGGCGACTTTACTGATCACTGATTTTGCTCCACACCAGTAACAATGCAATCTAGTTTGAGTTCCGCTTCTGTTCTGAAGCAAGTTACTAAGACCAATTTACTGACAACTTATAATATAGTACAGTTACTACATGCTTTTTTTAATTGCATGTGAAATCTACATTATTAACCTACACCTTTGTTATTCAACTTCCTCAACCACGGTTCAAATTAATGCGTCTGCTAACAATATTTCGATCTCAGATTGTAAACTTTCTATTTGTATACAGCACATTAATGGATGATGAAAACAATACCTTCACAATAACAACATGTTATGTCAATTTATGTTGGAAATTAAAATTGATCCGGACAAAATGTGAGCACTCAAAATTTATGCAGACAAAAGTGTGTTGTCATAATATTCAAATCTTGAAGTCATTTTGTAAGCACCCTTTCATGATTAAACGCAAAAAATGATTGTAAGATAATTCCGTTATACCTTGCAGATTAATGATATGCAGGATGTAGAAATAGGAAGATTACACGACCCTCATCAAATGTATCATGTTGGGTTTTTGTTTGCAGAAAAACAATCTTTGGTACCGTTTATGTTATTGTTATAACCTAGAAAATCAAATTCTACGGAGATGTTTGGTAATAAATATATATACAAATGTATTTTCACTCCGTAAAGGCCTCAGTATGAAACTATATCAGGCACAGATTTAAATTAACAATACAGCTGAAAACATATTAACATATACATTGTGGTGTTATAGTTTCATTCAAATAAAAGTGTAAACATACCTTCGTTACTACTTGTCAATGCCATGCGGTCATCATCGTCTATATGGATCTTGTATTCCCCTGAAAGAAAGAGTATTTTATTCTTGTGTTTTTCTTTGTTTACACTACAAACAAAGCTTATCAAACTGTTTTCAGGCAAAGTGTTATTATGAAAGATGTGTGCAAAGACTTGTTTCGAAGAATCTAAACTGTGAAAAACAGATTCATTTTGTTTGTATGCGAACGTGGTCAGATTTTGCATTGTAGTTCCACATACTTTTTGTCTGTTCTCTCTAATATATTTTTACAATGAAAACAGGTTTAAGGCTTATATATTTGGCTTTACTTTTGAACCCTCCTAACTACAGCTGTACTATTACTAAGAATTACGTGTAAAAAGGGTCGCTAACTGAAAATGGCCGTCTTTTTGATCCTGTAGTGTTGTAAAAATAGTTTATAAGTAAGATGCACATAACTTATCAAGTTGTTGTTGAATATTTTCAAGGTTTAATTGTTTAATATTAGTTAAGTCGTCACTACAAGCGTTACACAAATTTATTACAGACCTGCAGGTAACACTTTTTGTCCACTACCTGGAATGCAAAATAACGTTATACCAATATATTATATAGTCATTTAATATGCAGCTATACAACAGATAATTTTCCGAAGTATGAACATCAACTCATTGTTATATTTCTTGAAGTAAACAGCAGAGGGCAATAGCACAATGAGCTAATATTCATACCGAGGGGAATATATTTTGATCTTTTGCCCGGTTACACTTTCAATAACTGTTTTATTACCTAATACATATTGAGTCAGTTATAAAAATATCAAATTGGATTCGAGAACATGAATACCTTTCCACTAATCAGATTTCAGAATATGAAGTCATAACAGGTCAGTGCGATAGACTGCCTACAGGTGCAATACAACGATTATTTCTAGTGCAAACGACTATGAAACAAAACAATGCAGAAAAATAGCAAATAATATATAAATATTATTATAACAGTAAAATACTCTGTATTAGGTAATAAATATATATATTCATCTCATTTGTTCTTTTTAACATGATTCGTTGAATAAATTAGTAAACTATATCATTATAATTTCAAAGCTAGTATATTAGCTAGTTTGACATTTTCGATAATCAAATAAAGGGCTTCAAAACATCCTTGACACAAAACATCTTTTTACAACTTTCTAAAGATGATGTATATGGTATGATATAATATGATATTACGCATAGGTAAATCACAACACAGCCAGAACACAGTGTACACAAATTAATATGATTGTGGTCCGTGTAACACTTATCAATTCAAAATTTTAAACAGTTTTAAAATTTTAGATTTTTTAAATTTTGATCAAACTTTTTAAATATCGAAATTCAAAATTGTGTTAAAGTTTTGAATTTTGAAATTTTTACAAAATAATTTAAAATTAAAATTCTATATATCGTTTTGGAATTTGATAGCTTATATATTTGTTCAAACTTTGAAAATATTAAACCTAACGTGTAATTCTGATTTTTTTCACTTTTTGAAAGTTCGATTTTTTAAGTTTTTGATTCAGATATCAAAAATAGAAAAAGGGTTCAAGAGACGGGTACCTGTAAACACAGCTCTGATTATAATCGTTCTTAGTTAGGAATAGCACAAAACATATGAAATAATTTTTAATTACATAATGAATAATTAATAGACTTATAAAACATATTAGACATCACATGGGATAACATTATCCTGAAATTTTAAGGTTGTGCATTTCGAAAAAAAAACCCATTTAAACCAGATTTAATTGCAAATAAGTTGATTTAAATCTGTAAAATAAGGTTAGCATTTTAGATAAATAATTCAGAGCTAGTTGATGTCCCCAGTGCCCTAACAGTGAAAACAGACCAAGTCGCAGTAGGCCAAATAGTATTATTCGCCCTTTTGGCGTTCCCGATGAAGGTAAATCAAGAATAAGCGCTTCGGTTGCATGCATCTTTAAAAGTTTCGTTTTCTTTTTTATCGATTGCATGACAATGATATAATGCATTTGATGATTAATTTCAGTTCCTAAACTGTCAAATTTAAAATTTGATATTAAGAATTTTAAAATTCTTACGTTTTGGTTAAAATTTCAAACTTTCAAATCTTTTACACTATTTGGGATTTTGATGTTTTAAACTTGTTTTAAACAAATCTAAAAATCTAAAAAAAAATAAAACTTTCAATGTGTTTCACGGACCACTTGTGTATGTAAACAACATAATCAAAAAGCAAATCGGCATACTTTTAAACAGTGTCGGCGAAATAATCCATGAAATGACCACTTTGAGACTTTACCGATGACAATTTAACAAGATTACGCATATTTCATCAGAATTATGTTTGTACCTTTTTTTTAATATTCTAATACCAAAGGTTCTTTCCCAGTACATATGTTAGGGATATATACATAGTTATATTTGGTTGAAAAGGGTGTCTTCTTTGATAGTGTACAGGTACTTGTCAACACTTTTAATACTGTAAACTATTCGTAAATGCAATTACCAGTCAGGGGCGTTACTTAAACAAGTTATTTTTTTAAGTTACTTATTTAAGTAATTTTTGTTTTTAAAAATAATAAAATTACTTAATAGAGTTATTTCAATTTTCAATAGAAACATAGACTTAATGTAGTTTTCATGAATTTTTACATCATAATATATCATAAAATAAAGAATTTGTCAAATTTAAGAGGTGTAAAGCGATATAGAGTTACTTTAAAAATAATGACAAAAATATTACTTGAATAAGTTATTTTATACATTTTTGAAAAAAAAATGTATTTACACTTATCTAAGGAACATATGTAATTGATTTTGGTTTACAAATTATAAATAACTTCAAGTATTAATTAATTCACAAGTATCTATCTATTTATATCAGTCTACCTTCAAGATTTTGGAGGAAAATGATAATTTAATAGTCCCAAGAGACCAATCTTTGACCCAGAAACGTCGGTATGAAAGATAAGTGCGTCAGAAAGTTAATTAGTGTTTCAGAAGAATTAGATTTTATATTTTTATGGGGAAAATAACCAGATGACTGTGAAAATTAGTTAAAGCTAGAAAAATCTGTATTTTTGGACAACTATAAAAATAATATTCAGAAAAGTTACTTATATAAGTAATATTTAAAATAGCCTCGTTTTCAACATTACTTGTATAGGTAATTTTAATTGTTACTTGTTTAAGTAATGCCCCTGACTGATTACGGTTGTTTGAATGATTTTAATTACTACTGATGAAATAATCAGTTTTACTTGAAGTCTCAGATCATTGAGAGGTACATGTGCATGATGTAAACACTATTTTTTTTATTATTATTATTTTCTACGATATGCTCAATTAAACGGTCATTTACTTTTTTTCAATTACAAAAAAATAAAAACAAACATACATTTTTGACTGATTATTAAACTGTCCACTTCTGTCAAACGTTGAATACTGTTTGGAGTGTTCCCATGTATCCTAGGCATCTGTATCACTGTGGCTTATTATTTCTATTATTTATATGTAAAAGATATAATGTAACAACAGCCTGACAATATCAATAAAGTATACAAAAAAAGTCATAATTTATTATTGGCATGTCGAATCATTTCCATTCAAATCAAGTAACCAAAATCAGATGGCATGTGCTCATCACTTTACAAATGATAAGCAACATGCACCAGCTACATGTAGACCTTATAAGGCAATAATTGACACCAGGAATCAAAAACAGAAACATGTGATTTCGAGATAAGCAGGTTTTGGAAAGTTATGATTAGGCCTAATGAAAGTTCATGTGAAATAGATGTTGTCTATCCAGACGCGTTTTGTCTAGATTCGACTGGTTTCCAACAATAGTTGAATGGTCAAACCAAATACAAAGTTGCAGAAGACCATTGTAAATTTAAAACAGTAATGTGCTAAGATGTTTACACATATTGTAATATGACTGATAAATTTTTGATGCAATGTATAAACATGTAAGAAAACAGTATACCCACAAGCATATAACTGTCGATAAACGAGTTATTGAAACTTTTAGTGAAAATAAAAGATGAACTATCATATTTATTCAGCCTACAAGTAATTTATTTAAGTATGATTAGAAACAATAACTCTTATTGATGCAATTAGTTTATAATGGTTTTTATATTTAATAACACAACAAAATAAAACAAGTTTTTCTTACCTAAGTTGGTTGCAAGACGATACAAGGGTATTGATCCTATGGCTGTTTGCGGATTAAATTTTGTAGTACTCCAATTATCAATTGGCAACTTCTCATTAAACATGACATTCAATTCCATTTAAAATGAATGATGTTATTATCTAAATACTCTATCTACTAGTATTGAGGTATTTAATCGTCTTAAACGATTAATTGCTTGATACTTGTTAACATTTGTTGTATAGTGATAACACGATAATGAATCAGTTTACGATGTTCTATTTGATTAGGTCAACATACAACTGTTTTAATATAACTATTTTAACTATGCTTCTTTTGTTTTATAATTATCGTTTTATACAGTAAAAGCTATATGACTCTTTTGGTAGTATAGATTATAACGCGACGGTGTAGTTTTACATCCCTTGTGAAAAAAACGTTTAGTGTAGAGTGTTCCTGATAAGGGTATACACGATAAAGCGCTATGAATGCAAAACAAATATCACGAAGTGTTGTTTTTTTCCACTTGAATTAGGTCTATATCTTTAATGTTCCATAAACATGGAATCCTATATGACTTAGGCTTTTATTTGTACAGTGTAACTTGCCTTTTTCGACACACTAGGAGACCGGAAAAATGTCCGTTTAAGCTAAAGCTTGTCGTCCGAATACTCAGTTTTTTTTACAAGAATAGGCATTATTTGGGACAATGACAATTTGTAGGCTAACGCAGAATGTTGGAAAAAGTTAAAAGCACAAAAATGCTGAACTCCGAGGAAAATTCAAAACGGAAACTGCCTTATCAAATGACAGAAGCAAATGATAAAACAAATCAAACGAATGGACAGCAACTGTCATATTCATGACATGGTATAGACATTTTCAAATAAAGAAAATGGTAGAATGAACCTGGTTTTATAGCGCTAAATCTCTAACTTATATCACAGTCGCATCAAATGCCATTATATACTGAGTGATATTAAAAACTATTTGTATTTAAATCAATCTTTTATAAAAATAATATTTTCTCTGCAGTAATTGGTAATGAATGTTTATGAGTTTATTTAAAGAAAAAGTCAAACAAAGATGTCCAATTTGCACGATTCGAATGCAATGCGTTCATGCAACACACGCTTCACTTCAATAACTCACTGTCACAATAACGAATATATCCACCACGTGCTACAACGTAATTTCTACAACGACGTGGCATTGACCTGATTAGACGTGGGATACAGTGTTGTGGGATGTTTGTCAATTCTTCCGGCAATTCAATTTCAAGTTGGTGCAGCGTAACGGGTATTGGCTGTTGTCGTCTTACAGCTTGTCAAATTTGATCCCCAAAGTGTTAAATTGAACTCAAATCCGCGAAAAGGCTGGCCATGGTTATTTCTGAACACTGTTATTGATGAAATCAGTTGTGAGTCTTTCGGAGTGTGCACGAGCGTTATCTTGTTGAAACAAAATTAACATCATGATGCCTGATCATAAATAGTAAAACCGTCGGCAGTAAAACTTCATCAAGGTAGTGTTGGGATTTTACATTGCCAATGATAGTGATGAGTGGAGTTTTATGCTTGAACTATATTCCTCCCAATATCATGACACTGCAACTACCCCGACGATCTGTCTTGTGGATACATGAATCTGCGTATCGTTCTCTTCTTCGTCTACAAGCACGACTTTGTCGATCACTACAGCGAAGATAGAATCTTGATTCACCCGTCCACTGCCTGTGTGATCATATCTGACGCCGTTGTGTCCATCTAAGGCGAATTTTGCGTCGTAATGCTATCATCATTTAACAATCTAACAATCATTTAAGTATTCACTTGTGCGCAAACGGCGGCCGAACACATCATTATGCGTGCAATTTCACGACTTAAATTGCCTCTTTGCACCATCCCCCAGACTTAATGTCTCTGGTAGTCTGAAAGTCTAGGCATTTTTGCCTTAATTTTTAGCTCACCTGGCCCGAAGGGCCAAGTGAGCTTTTCCCATCACTTTGCGTACGGCGTCCGTCGTCGTCCGTCGTCTGTCGTCCGTCGTCCGTCGTCCGTCGTCCGTCGTCCGTCGTCGTTAACTTTTACAAAAATCTTCTCCTCTGAAACTACTGGGCCAAATTGAACCAAACTTGGCCACAATCATCATTGGGGTATCTAGTTTAAAAAATGTGTGGCGTGACCCGGTCAACCAACCAAGATGGCCGCCACGGCTAAAAATAGAACATAGGGGTAAAATGCAGTTTTTGGCTTAGAACTCAAAAACCAAAGCATTTAGAGGAAATATGACAAGGGGTAAATATGTTTATCAGGTCAAGATCTATCTGCCCTGAAATTTTCAGATGAATCGGTCAACCCGTTGTTGGGTTGCTGCCCCTGAATTGGTCATTTTGAGGAAATTTTGCTGTTTTTGGTTATTACCTTGAATATTATTATAGATAGAGATAAACTGTAAACAGCAATAATGTTCGGCAAAATTAGATTTACAAATAAGTCAACATGACCAAAATGGTCAGTTGACCCCTTTAGGAGTTATTGCCCTTTATAGTAAATTTTTAACCATTTTTCATAAATCTAAGTAATCTTTTACAAAAATCTTCTCCTCTGAAACTACTGGGCCAAATTAATCCAAACTTGGCCACAATTATCTTTGGGGTATCTAGTTTAAAAAATGTGTGGCGTGACCCGGTCAACCAACCAAGATGGCCGCCACGGCTAAAAATAGAACATAGGGGTAAAATGCAGTTTTTGGCTTATAACTCAAAAACCAAAGCATTTAGAGGAAATCTGATGTGGGGTAAAAATGTTTATCAGGTCAAGATCTATCTGCCCTGAAATTTTCAGATGAATCGGTCAACCTGTTGTTGGGTTGCTGCCCTGAATTGGTAATTTTGAGGACATTTTGCTGTTTTTGGTTATTATCTTGAATATTATTATAGATAGAGATAAACTGTAAACAGCAATAATGTTCAGCAAAGTTAGATTTACAAATAAGTCAACATGACCGAAATGGTCAGTTGACCCCTTAAGGAGTTATTGCCCTTTATAGTCAATTTTAAACCATTTTTCATAAATCTAAGTAATCTTTTACAAAAGTCTTCTCCTCTGAAACTAATGGGCCAAATTAATCCAAAGTTGGCCACAATTATCTTTGGGGTATCTAGTTTAAAAATGTGTGGCGTGACCCGGTCAACCAACCAAGATGGCCGCCACGGCTAAAAATAGAACATAGGGGTAAAATGCAGTTTTTGGCTTATAACTCAAAAACCAAAACATATAGAGGAAATCTGACATGGAGTAAAAATGTTTATCAGGTCAAGATCTATCTGCCCTGAAATTTTCAGATGAATCGGTCAACCTGTTGTTGGGTTGCTGCCCTGAATTGGTAATTTTGAGGAAATTTTGCTGTTTTTGGTTATTATCTTGAATATTATTATAGATAGAGATAAACTGTAAACAGCAATAATGTTCATCAAAGTAAGATTTACAAATAAGTCAACATGACCGAAATGGTCAGTTGACCCCTTTAGGAGTTATTGCCCTTTATAGTCAATTTTAAACCATTTTTCATAAATCTAAGTAATCTTTTACAAAAATCTTCTCCTCTGAAACTAATGGGCCAAATTAATCCAAAGTTGGCCACAATTATCTTTGGGGTATCTAGTTTAAAAATGTGTGGCGTGACCCGGTCAACCAACAAGATGGCCGCCACGGCTAAAAATAGAACATAGGGGTAAAATGCAGTTTTTGGCTTATAACTCAAAAACCAAAACATTTAGAGGAAATCTGACATGGAGTAAAAATGTTTATCAGGTCAAGATCTATCTGCCCTGAAATTTTCAGATGAATCGGTCAACCTGTTGTTGGGTTGCTGCCCCTGAATTGGTAATTTTGAGGAAATTTTGCTGTTTTTGGTTATTATCTTGAATATTATTATAGATAGAGATAAACTGTAAACAGCAATAATGTTCATCAAAGTAAGATTTACAAATAAGTCAACATGACCGAAATGGTCAGTTGACCCCTTTAGGAGTTATTGCCCTTTATAGTCAATTTTTAACCATTTTTCGTAAATCTTAGTTATCTTTTACAAAAATCTTCTCCTCTGAAACTACTGGGCCAAATTAATTCAAACCTTGCCACAATCATCTTTGAGGTACTTTGTTTGAAAAATGTGTCCGATGACCTGGCCATCCAACCAAGATGGCCACCACGGCTAAAAATAGAACAGGGTTAAAATGTAGTTTTTTGCTTATAACTCTGAAACCAAATCATTTAGAGGAAATCTGACAAGGAGTTAAATTGTTAATCAAGTCAATATATATCTGCCCTGAAATATTCGAATGAATTGGACAACCGGTTGTTGGGTTGCTGCCCTCCAATTGGTAATTTTTAAAGAAATTTTGCTGTTTTTGGTTATTATCTTGAATACTATTATAGATAGCGATAAACTGTAAACAGCGATAATGTTCATCAAAGTAAGATCTACAAATAAGTCCACATGACCTTAATGGTCAATTGACCCCTTAAGGAGTTATTGCCATTTATGTAAATTTTTACCAAATATTTTTCTCTGTTACTAATGGGCAAAGTTCATTATAGATATAATTGTAAGAAGCAAGAATGTTCAGTAAAGTAAGAACTTCAAACACATCACCATCACCAAAATACAATTTTGTCATGAATCCATTTGTGTCCTTTGTTTAATATGCACATAGACCAAGGTGAGCGACACAGGCTCTTTAGAGCCTCTAGTTTGCAGTGGCTTAGAAAAAATGGGAAATATCAATTATTTAGCATTTCAAAAACAAACATGAGAACTTCACTTGTGCGTAAAATAGCCGTGCGCTCGACTCATTTTCTGTACTTTTGTTTTTAAATTATCTATGAGTAATGTGTCGAGAGACGTCTGACAGTTATACATGTTATAGTTATTCATTTTAAAAATAATTTTTATATTATTATTTTTTTTAGATATTAGAGATTTACAAGTGTTTTTATTGGCACTCAGTATATTTACAATGCATAAACAAAACAGACATAATAGGTAAAATAGACAAACTATAGATAATGCGTAATCACTGTGTTATTATCTAAAAACAAACAAACATTTAACCTATACTTATTTGTCACATTAGGCTGGTGACACTGTAGGTGTTTTGATCGTTTATCTCTAGATGTGACTTTCACAAGTAGTGACGCATGTTTTCCTTGTTCTGGTCAATAACAAACGGCTTAAGAAGCATGCTATAAACAAATACAATGCAATTTATCATTATACAATTACAGCTTTTTCTGCAGGTCGATAGAAGGAAGGAATATCATGATTAACATGATAGAAGTATTTTGACTGATGAAGAAGTCCAAGGTCGAAATACGTCTTTTGATAACTCTATTATGTAGTGACCTTATGCAAAGGGTACAACTGTTATAATATTAATTTTCTAACATTTTGGTTTCATGATCGTCAATGTATTATGATTCTCGTTTTGGTCATTAAATTTTGTTGGAATTTTATAAATATCGTAATGCGTCTTTGACAATAACGATATAAGTTGTTATTTCAAATATCTTTTGTTGTGCACATCGGAGATATCGAATGTGTTTGAAGATAGTTTGTTAAATAATTAATCATGTATACACGCTATAAAAGAAAAAACCCAGCCCTTTTCTATATCTTTCAATTCATTATATGATGTCACAAATTTTATTGCTTTTTAGCTTATCTGACAATTAATATGTAAAATCACTTTTCTATCCGTCGTTTTCAATCATTTCAATCGTACTTTGGAATATATGGAAATGTGACTATTCCTGAACAAATAAAAGAAATAAAAAAAAATGCAAATTGATAATATCTAAAAGCATCCTTTTGTTCAAGTTACTGTTACATTTAATTATTTAAACCCTGCAGCAAGTACATGTTGTACACAACGATAACAACATGCTACTATTACATTTTGCTTGATTAATACAAGATTTATTTCACTTGACTGGGCGGGGTTTTAGAAGTACGCTTACTTAAGATCAGTTCATCTATTGACAGGAGTTTTTGGTTAAACTCATCAATGAACTGTCAAGTTATTCGTCCCATGTCAAACACTCAGTTCTTTTGTATATGCGTTTGATGACACTGATAGGTGATTAAAATTTAATAATAATTATAACGGCAATTATCCTTATCACACAGATCTTCAAATAAACTGTCCATATGCAAATTAAAGCAATAATACAACAAATGTTAACAAGTATCAATGCTCCACCCGATCAGTTGAAATAACATTGTTAATACATGTACATATGCAAGAAAGAAACTATGTTGACACGTCAATTGCTCTGTGATAGCTATGAGACTACGCGAAAACAATCAGTATAAGCAATGTTTATTTCCAACAACTAAGATGTCCGTAGTTGAATAGGGTATTAAAGAAAATATCGAATGATATGTTTGAATACATATATTTTTATAATATTGTAAACAGTGAATAAAACAACGCCAGAAAATCAATTGGTGTACAAACTATTATACTTAATCATGCGAATAATTGTAAACAATACTTCATTTAAACATTGTTTCTATAAATAATAATATATCTGATTTTGTTTGAATATGAAATTTCAACCCTATTAATGAATCATTTAAAGTTTTTTGTTGAACAGTTATTTGTGTGTAAATAATCCTATGAATCCGTCATAGTTTGATTCCGATCATATACCACAAACTAAAATATCTATTTAATATACTAAGTAATGAATTATGAACGCCTGTAATGACCTAAAATACACACAGTGTTGATATCTACTATATAATTACATTCAACGATTTACAAAACCATTCCGGTACAAAAAATCGCATTGGCATGCATACCACATCTTTGTTTGTATAATAGATGCTTTTGATCACATCCCAATTAACCTTTAGTCAGCTATTTGTCAGCTTTGTTATTATTATCTACCTCTGTATAAAAACTGTTAATTAAGCAGGATATTATAGATAGTACACATACTTTTCTTCAAGTTCAGATCCTTTTGAAGCGTTTATAACTAAGGGTTTAAACTTTTGACATAATTGTTTAAAACTCGTATGTCACCGCACTATTATGTAAGACGCTTATGCTGTTCATACAGTAGGCTTGCTTTGTAAAAATGAATTTCCCAGTCTTTCTCAAATTGTATTTGTACTTGATTTATCAAATATATATCATCTACCTACCTATTCCATTATTTATATGGGTGACAAAACACTTAACTTATGCAATTTCATATGCTAATATCTTTCAACAATTTACAAATAAAGTATCAAAAACATCAACATTTTGACCATTTAGTGGTATTAATAAATATATCACACTGAATACGTTTGTGTATGTTTACATTATGTGGCTTTTGTTTACATCCTTTTTTTTTTATAAAATTCATCCAGTGCAAATAATATTTTATTGTGTGTTCTTGATGTTGTAGGGTAACACTACTGTTTTATGTTTGGGTGGCGATTTTGCCCGTGTTTGAAAATTTAATTGTGCTGCAATTTTCCTACATCAGGGATATGTTTTTCAATCGTCGTAGTTAATTGATGTGCTTCATGATTTTTTCTCGTTGTCCAAATTATTGAATTTACACTTTTGGATTTAAAGTTTGAATTTTTTAAAACAAATCATTTTGGGGCTATTTATAGCTTTTTGTTTGTTGTGATCCAAGGCTTCGTGTCGCTGGCCACACTTTGACCTATACTTGTTAACTTTCCTTTCACTATGACTTAGATTGCGAGTTGTGTTATTGCACTCATACCGCACTTTCTAATTTATATAATATGACAAGAGACTAATAGCATATGACAATAAAATTGTAGAATAATATAATACATTCTTCGACATGTTACAGTGCTTGAGCTTAAGCTATTTAGAAGTATTTTTTAACAAACAGTGTTCTTTAATTGTATTCTACCAAAAATAATACCACCATGTCAAAATATGACTATGACTTATCTATATACTGTAAATATCACAGACAGCATGCACAAGTGATTCTTTCACAACACATTTCATGTGACAACATATACAATACTATTGGTATATGATATCGGGGGGGGGGGGGGGGGGGGGAATCAACTTAATGTATTCTCATGACAAATATAAAACTTAACATTTCTATATATTTCAATTCATGTCCATCTATTGATCAACTATACATACTTTAATATTGTTCTTTTAATAAAGGTTCTAACAATATTTTGGTGATATTTTGTGTCCATCCAATGCAATATAAAAAAAGAGATGGGGTATGGTAGCCAATGAGAAAACTGTCCACAAGCATGACAAGGGACGATGTGATACATGATATAACAACTATAGGTAATCGTACAACCTTCAACATTGAACAAAGCCCATTACGCATAATCAGCTAGCTATAATACCAGACCCCGAAATGGCAAATGGAAAACTAACGGCCTAATATAAGCAGAAATAAATAACGAAAAACAAATTTAATATGTCACATATGAACAAACAACAACCACTGATTTACCGTGTGTTTAATTCTATGTCCTACAAATCATGAGCATAAGATGTCTAATTTGATTTTCCTGGATTCACATCGACATGTATTATAAGATTGAATGTTTTCCACTGTCTATTTTATTTCGTAAAACTTGCGTAGGTAAGTAATTACCAGGTACAGCGAAAAAAGGTAAACTAATAGGAGAAAGTTTTACTACATATAATTTAATTTTGGATGTAACGCGTCTTCTGATTGGGTGACTCCGTTTTGTTTATCATATCATAAACCCAATTTTGTGAGGTGACCATGACGTCATCAACGTTTTTTTCATAATTTTCGCCGGTTTAAAATGAAATTAAGAATTAAAGTATCAAAAATAACTGTAATAGTTTGCCAGTCTATTCGAAATAACATGATAAAAACATGTGGTGAACACTGTAAATAACCAACTACGCACCACATTTTGTATGTTATTTCTTTATACACAGAAAATAATAACAGTCATTATTTGAATAAAGGTGATAAATATACTTTATGTACTTTGCAAGGGTTTTAACCAAGTCTATACATACTACTAAAAAAACGCGATCCAGTTTGTTAGTTGGCATTACGTTAACACAACGTTTCGAATCAGCGAATCTTACTTTATATAAAACTAGTTTAGGACAATGGTGTTCATTAAGCTTTACACCGTTTGCGGTCCTTTTGTTTTCCACGTTGTCATAATTGTTAATAATAAACAAATTTCGGTTCAGATCCGATACCGATACCAAAAGTATAGCATTATATATATATATGTATGTAACACACACAGAAACGGACTAAGCATTAGACAAAATACGATGAGAATAACAAATATATATCTAAAAAGAAGATGTGGTGTAATTGCAAATGCGACAATAATCTTCAAGAGACCAAATGACACAGAAATTAACAACTACAGGTCACCATATGTTCTGCTAATGTACATCCTTGCTTTTATAGGAGCACCAGTGTGGGCAAAGGTGTAAAGGATAACATTTAACAAATTGTATATGCGCTGATTGAAAGTAAGTATTTGCCTACACAGTTTTCCGACCTGGTCTTTACAGTTCTTACTACCTGGAATTGAACCTTCAAAAACTAATTAATATAACGCAACAAAATATGTAGTGTATGGTTGAACTAAGAACTTTTGGGCAGGTTCAAAAAGAAATATTATGAGACATAAAATACTTTGCACATTATCATCAACATGACTTTATCATATGCCAATATGAGAACTAAAAAGCAAGGCTCAAAATAATGCATAGATACTTCAATTCAGTCGAAGAGATTGAATGTCACGAATGTGTGTTTGTATTTCTGAAAAAAAAGCAGTATAAATTTTTACTATAATTTAAGATGACACTCAAGTTTAGTATCAACAAATGTATATAAAACAGTGTTTAAAGAGTTAACAAAGACGATTTATAGAGGTAATTAGTATTTTGTTAAGTATAATGAAATATTCTTGTTAAACGTGAAAAGTGCGATAACTAGTATCATTTGTGTGAATCTGGAATCCATTCCCCATTCTTCTTCCTGCATGTAATTACCTTTTGACAAGATTTAATAAAACACTTGCCGTAACACTTGCATGAGTATTCACCGTTGACCAGACAACGCTTTCTGTGAAAGTAGTCGAGTTTTTGCTCAATGTTTTGCCTAAGGCGATTTTTAGTGTTCCTGTGTGTTTTAATCGTCTTGAATTTCGCTATGTAACAGATAGGAATTTAGAGGATATTCATATCATATACACTGATTTTTGCACTTCGGAAGGGTGATCAGATCCGGATTATCATATACTACGTCAAATTGTTTATGTTATTTAAAGGCCGTTGACAGTTTTAATTTGTTAAGTTTCATTCAGGGAAGGGTAAAATAGTTAAGTGACTTCAACTGGACATATCTGCTATCATAAGTTAACAGATATGTCGTAATGAACAATCAATCTGTGATGGCGTCCGTAAGATTTACGTAAGATTTACGAAGGGTAATTTTAACTAGATAACGACAACTCATAAAGTATCTGTATGCTGTAGTTTTCTATTTAAAATAAAATTGTTGAATATTGAGGTTTAATTTTCAAGCAAAACATGTTAACATTCTTAACCTTTCCTTTCAAGCCTCCTCTCCTTCCTCATATGAATCAGATTTATATTCAAACACGTGTCAACAACAAAAGGACCAAGGAGTAATGTCATTTAAAGTCACGGTCAGTTATATTGAATATTTTCTGTCTGTTAACAATCCAAACTTTTCTGATAGGGTCTAGTTTATATATCCTCATCTCAATGATATATGTTCATCCTTTTTAACCAAAGTATTACCGAATGTAATCTCGTTTGAACGAATCCTGTTTGAGAATCACAACACAACATATGAGAAGGAACGTGGTTACATGAGGACGCTTCTATTGTTTTACTCCTGGTTGTTGGTTAGTCTCGGTTCAGATTATTGACCATATAATACACACGACAACACATAATATGAATTAATCTGATGTTACCAATGTGCAAAACTTATACCACTAAGAAGGCCTACACATGACATATACTTAATTGTCTAACCAAGAAAACTAACAACATTGTAGAAAATATTTACAAGTTTTAAGAACGGCGATAATATATAATTTCAGTAACTTAACTTGTGTTCCATAGCGAGTTCAAATATAACTATTATTTTTAATTGACAAGGATTAGTTTATCCTTCAAAATAAAATTAAGGCTTAAACTCTACAGTGCTTTCCTTCTGAAACGTTGTATCTGTAATTGAATGAAACCAGCATTGCCTTTACTCAATTCTGTTACCGGTTCTCTTTTTTTAAATATAACAGTTGAATCACGACAGTAACAAGTTACCAGGAAAATATTATGTGGCGTTTTCTGCTTAGTGGTATATATACATATGTATTTGTGTAGTAGAAAGGTCTAAGACAGGATGCAATTTATTTCATCTACAAAAGCGATGATATTTAAATCAATACAAAAAGATCTTTGAGATATTTTTTTTAAATGTTTAAGGCACTAAATATATATTCTTAACAATCAGGTTTCAATTCTACATTGGCATCAACAGCTTTTTGTACGGCATCGGCTTCATTTCCCATGCGTATCTTTTTAAGTGCTAAAGATTAAAAATAATTAAATGATACAAATTGATACATCAACCTGATTATGTTATTATAAATATTACAGTTTTAAATCCCGAAGGAACAATGTCAATTGATTCGTCATAAGCAATGACAAACTTTTAAAAACCAAACAAAAAAACACAGTATGTCTTTTAAACATGTAACACCATCATCTATTTTTTCATGAGACAAAAAAAACAGGTAACATGTTGTTCTAAAAATTCAAACTGACGAATACCCAAAAGAAAAATATCCATAGACTGTTTAACATTTAAATCATATATGCATTTTTGTAAATCATTTTAATCAGTATTTTAAATATAACTATTAGCACAAAAAGATTCACAATTTACAAAAATGACAGCATTCAAAGACGAGGGACGAAAGGTCCAACAGGGAATTTAAACTCATAAATCGAATAAAAACTGACAATGACATGGCTCAAGAAGAAGAAAAACAGTACATTAACGATCAGAGAAATATGATATTTTTTCCATATATTTAATGCTTAAGGCATTATATATTCTTAACAATCAGGGTTGAATTCTACATTGTCAACAAAAGCTTTTTGTACGGCATCGGCTTCATTTCCCATGCGTATCTTTTTAAGTGCTATAACCAAATTAAACACTAAAGTCTCATTAGGCCTTGGAGGTCGCCATATTTCGAACATAGCGGTTTTAAAATCCAATTTGGAATCTATGTTCGACAGTTTCTCATCGGAGATATTCAATTTGACTCCAAGTTTATAACATTCATCTTCACTGAGTTGTTGTCCGAGTCGAAATAATGATGATTTTCGAAGGACAGGAATTGTACCTTAAAGATTAAAAATAATTAAATGATACAAATTGATACGTCAACCTGATTATGTTATTATAAATATTGCAATTATTGAATCCCGAAGGAACTATGTCAATTGATACTTCATATGCAGTGAAAAACTTTTATAAACCAAACAAAAAACACAGTGTGTCTTCTGAACATATAACATAATCATTTCTTATTTAACCAATCAAAACAAATGAACATCTTGTTCCAAATATTCAAAATGACGAATACCCAAAGGAAAACTGTCCATAGCCTGTCTAACATTAAAATCATTTATGTATTTTGTAAATCACTTCAATCAGTATTTTATTTATAACTATTAGAACAAAAAGATTCACAATTTACAAAAAATGACAGCATTCAAAGACAAGGGACGAAACGTCCCAGAGGAAATTTAAACTCATAAATCGAATATAAACTGACAATGACTTGGCTAAAGAAGAAGAAAACATTAACAATCAGAGAAATATAAGTATACACAAGACAACATAGAAAAGTCAGGTCTTAGCAACACAAACATCTAAAAATAAAATTGAGAATTGAGTGATCCCAGGATCTTATGCTAGTGTAAACCCGATAATAAGTTTAATTCGGTAGGTCACATTCTTAGTTAGCGGCATCCCTTCTCTTTGAAAAGAACTGAGATTAGACCTAAAAAGATATGTTTAGGTTTATTACGCCATTTGTTGAATATGAAAAAGGTATTTGATACTTTGATAACATTTTACATATATAGTTCTCTTTCTACTAATAATTGTTAGTATAATCATGAGAATATAACGCTACTTCTTAAATGAATATGCTTTCACTGTGAAAGAACACACGCATTTGTAAAAGCTGAAACAATAAATAACCATTAAGACGTTGAGTGAAAAAAAAATAGTCATCACTCAAACTGTACGATCATCAATATACTTAAGCTTTTAGTGTAACTTTATTTAAATAAGTTTTCTTTTCGATTTAACTAATAGTAAACTTACAATGTGAATCATCTATATTTACACGCACATCTTGGTTTTCATCTACAAAATAATTAACTGATTTATGCTTTAAGTATAGATTTAAATTCTATTATTTAATCATCAATTTGTTGATTTTATTTCAAAAAGTATAAATGTATAAATGTAACTTTTGCTGTAGTGTAAAGGCAATAATAAAATCAACGGTACCAATTTTGTTGCACCAGATGCGCATTTCGAAAAAAATATGTCTCTTCAGTAATGTATTTTGCTTACTCAATCACCATGACTATTCCGTTATAAAGCACTTTTTTAAATGTTTGTATTCGATCTTAAGCCTGGTTAAAAACTAAAGACCACATACTATGGATTCGAACAAACTTGCTCTAATGATGACAACGATAACACTGTTTATTTGTTTATGTATCTTTTGTTAAATAGAAAAGGCTTTTGCTAAATTTAACGAACTGAAAAGGCTTCTGTAATTCAAACAAACTGATGATAGTGCAAACAACTCTATTACTGTTTATTTGTTCATGTATCTTTTGTTAATGCAAATTTAAAAGACTGCATTCACTTTCAGACAATTGGATCTGACATTTCAACGTTTTAATCTTGCTTTTGAACTGTTTCATAGATAATAAATACTGAAATACACACCAAAATACCGAGCTCCAAGTGTAATTTCAAACGAAGTGTCGAAATTTAATGGTACAATCAAATGCTTTAGAGAAAGAAGAACATTGTTATTAAGGTAGCGAGGATGTTGTAAATACTATTGGTTCATATTTCTGTTAAGACACTGGTGAGATTTTATAAATTATGATTAGCAGCTAAAAGCTCTGGAATAAGGAGTTGGGAATTGGTTAGACAGGATGACAATCTGGTAAGAAAATTGCATTCCTCATTTACCTTTACTTGTATATTTAACAAAGACATTAAAACAGATAAATAAAAATAAAATAATACCAAATAGTTGTCCATCGATTGGTAATCTGACCAGTTCCTCAGTACCATTTTCGATTGCTACTTTTGTAGATGTTGCTACTTTAACCACGTTGTTACATAAGACCGACCATATTCCATGTTTGTGTTTGTTTTCTAATTTATCAATAACAGTTTGTTCAACTATTTTCTTCGTAGTCCTGACTACAACGACGTCACCTAATTTGTTTGGTTTTATAACTATCTGAGCGTTACTTAAAATATAACTTATATGGAACGTTCAAATGGCGTATCAGATTATAAGGCTTTTTAAAAACTAATAAGGTAAGCAATTTTAGTGAGGAAGATTTTCGGTAAAGAAATGAAAGATCTTGAAGATACTAGAGAACACAACGATTTTTCAATCGTTTCTTTATTTGCAATTTTGTATTAATTTTATCTTTTTATTGGTTAAAGCACTACATGTAAAGGGAATTGCATATAAACATTGTTCTACATTGAAAGGTATAGGTTTCCCAACAAACGTTGTGTAGATCAGAATCAACATTAGATTTCCTCCTTTCATAAAGTAAGTATATGTAATAGAGAAGTACTACACTGAAACAGGTATCTTATATAGCATATTAAGTACGTTATTTCGGGATGTTTTCTGTGAACACCAAAAAAGAAATGCAAACATTGAAGACAATCTATTGCAATAACCGAATTGAACAAACAGTTTAGACTGGAAACGAAGCATGTAAGTACACTTATGGACAGCTTAAAACTAGTATATGATGGTATTTAGCGAATGTAATTCAAAAATGAACATAACTATATAAGTATACCTTTAGCTTTTCCCCATCTTGAACTACACCGTCTCTGTATTCTATTGTCTGCAGTCTAAACCCCTTTTGTCTCCAATATTTCCTTCTCTTTTTCCCGTAATTTTTCAATGCTATTTCAACTATTAAGGTCAATTTATTATCTGTCTCTTTCTTCAGACCTGCAAATATCTCTGTCGGTCTGTATTGGAGAACAGCCAACGTTGCGGAATCTGCACTGTTCTGGAAATTTTTCTTTGATCCAACAGCAAACCTGATTCAATAGGTTTTAATAGAATAATTATCATAGCAATTGCGTTACCGATTGCAGCAAACGTCATGTTGCAAAGAAAGATTACAATATGTGGTGCATGCCTCATGTGCTGAAGATTGATAAGTATATCACATACACTACATCACATACCACACTAGCAGATTAGTTATTGACTATAGTATAACCTTAAGACATCAACTGATGCATCTATGTTGATAGTTTTTCAGCTCTAAGATGTAAAATTTAACCGATATGAAAAGTTTTGAACTAAAAAAAAACTCATTTTCATGACAAAAGATACATACACAAAAACATATTCATAGTAGAGTCATGACATACATTTTTATCGTAAAAATATTGAACCCGAAATAAAAAGTTAGCAGTATGTCTATTGGTAAGTTGAATTTATCTCGTATAACTTCTAGAATAGAGGGACAGGTAAACATATCAACTAAAGAGTAAGCAACACGAAGCATAATGCTAGGCAGACTTAGAATTATATATTTTAAGTTTGATTGGATAAATAATCTTTGAATTATCTAGTGAGATGGTTCATTGTCGTTCATTCTGAAAATATCGTGTTCTGAGTTAAGCATAATACGAACAACAACAAAAAACGCATGTAGAGGAGATTTGTTTATTCCGATGCGGATGCAGATAGCGTGTCGTCTAGGTAACGATCTTTTTTTTTGTTGCTCAAAATACGATTGATCACTCATTCATACAACCTACTTAACGTTAACGTTTGCTACCCATTTGAATTGTTTTGAGGTGTTTGCTGTGTTTATAATGTCGAAGATATGTTAGCGGTATAGTGTTCTTTTATCATGCTAACATGTGATAAAAACCTACCAGGTAAAATGTTCTGCACTGAATAATATCATATTCCCTTCAATTTTTATATTTGTTGGACAAATTTCCCAATCTTTCTCTGTTTCTGGAATATCTTTATGTGAGGCTATTATTATCAGGTCATCGACAGCTACAGTCAGTGAATGCAGAGGAAGTTTCACATTTACAGGTTTGGCAGGTTGGGTTTTATTCTGCATTGTTAAATCTATGACATTGGTGTACAAGACCGTATCCTCACTATTCCAATCATTCGTATCAGCTACCTCAAATAGAAAATCGATGCATTTCAATTGTTTAATTCCAATAATTTTTTAAGTAATAATACATAAGTCGCTACAATATTATTTGATAAGCCTATAAGAAACTATAAAATGAGTTATCTAAACATCCTTCTCAAGAAATGAAGATGTGCTATATGACAAATTAAAAAACAAAACACTCCTTTATGAAACATTTACAAAAAGAACATTACTTGCAAAACAATCATTATGATAAAAACAATAATGGTAAAACAACAGATATATTTTTGTCTCGACATTAAAAAAACACTAATGATTAAATACTTATAGAAATATTTTTCTGTATTTTTATTAAATCATTTTTTATATCCTACATTTAGCATTAATTTTCCTGGTGACTTAAATGCTCCCTCGGGTATGTTGATTTCTGCACTACTTTCTGATTGGGGAATAATTTTGACTGCTTTTTGCGTAACGTCAAACTCTTCATGCCGAAGCTGTGATAATACGACGAATGTGGCGGTCTTCATTCTTGTTAAGTCTATTTTAATATCAAATTCCGTATACTGAAAAAAATAGTATTAGTGTCCATATCAATGCCTTAGTTTACATTGATTAAATTACAATTAAATAGAACTACAGCTATGGGTGGTAAGTCGATGGAGTTATAACTGAACGACTTCAGATACATTGTTTTTGGCAAACATCGGTTTTAAGTAAATAATAAATTTAAGATACATTTGATTACACACATGCCGGTACTATGTCGTAATGCCCACTGAAACGTGTTAAAACATAAGAATGAATAGAATGAACATATAAACGTATATACAAATAATAAAATCACCAACATAACTTGTCAGTGTTAAAAGTACAAACACAGAAACCCCCACAAGAAAAAAATAAGTTATGAATAGGAAAACCACAAACAGAGTAATTAGGACAGAGAGCTTTTAAAAAAAACTTGAATAAGTAAGATAGTCAACAAAGTTCCAAGGAACATTTCTATTTGGGTTAGGATAATACAAATGTTTATAAGATCTGAGAAGTCAAGAACTACATGTGTTTGAAGATCAAGCCCGGTCGCTTAATTTAAAGTTTGCTAAAACAGGTACCATTAATGACGTGTGCGAACTCTGTCTGTGATATTATATCACGTTAGGATAATTCAATGATAATTTGTAGTTCCTATTTTTCTCTGCATTTAATGATTGAGCTGATGTACACAATTTAGTGATACCCGTCTCGTATGTCAATTTGTATTGCTATTAAAACAAATCTGTAATCATTACGCACATTTATGCATCGTTTAGAACAATTTGCACCTCTAAGTAGAAATTTAATAGTACAAGAACCAATTGGCAATTAGATCACACATTAGGGCACATTCAGGATATATAAATATCGCGTGCAAATTTCATTAGTAACTGTTTCCATTACTGAAACTGTCATTTTATGCAACAACTCTCAAATGCCTGAAACTACCTCGAGGAAAACTATCAAGATAATTGTTTACAGTTACTCTGTACGTGTTCAGTACACTGATCCGCACATTAAATATAGAACTTTTCAGAACTGACCCAGTTATGAACAAGAAAACGCCTTTTCTTTTGAACCTATTCAGATCGTAATATTATTAAGCTAGAAGTAGACACATATAATCACTGTTGACCAAAGAAAGAGTACATACATCTGACTTTAATTGAATAACTGATGATTTACACAAACTAACCTCTTCTTCGTGCTCTCCATCTGTAAATGACTGGCCTGTAATATTGCCTTCTACGGAACCTTCTAGCGGCATAATTACAACTAGCTGATTTTCGTCAACAAATCCTGGTACAGAGATGTCCAACTCCAGATATTTTGGAGTGTCACCCCATGTTTTAATTTCGTAAACATCGCTGAAAATTCGGTCTTCAAAACCAAGATGAATTGAGACATCAGTGTATTCTGGGATAATTTTCGAACAACATAAAAAAAAGTTGGTGCTTATATTGTCCGTATTGAGTGTTATGTCTGTAAATATTGAAATATCTTCACCAGGATTCACGTAGCAGACTCCAAAAGCATTGTTTCTACAATAAAAAAAACTTTTACTTGGATATTTTAATTGCAAAACGACTTATAGATACACATTTTTCGTATTTGTTTTCATAAATAATGAAATGTGCTATTGAACATATCAAAATAGTATGCAGCGCAAAGCCAAGGTACAATCACAGTGAAGAGACAAAACAAAGTTTAATCCAAATTAATGCACGTAAAATAATGTTAATATATCAATATCTAAAAAGAAACAAGGGAAAACAAGAAGTAAATATTCAATCAGTTTGCAGAAAGATAAGTTTGTATCATCATTCAAACATTTCAGTTGTTACAAGCATGTTGTTGTTTATTACAATACCCATAATTGTTCTCTGCTTCTCGTTCTAGATGGTTGATTAGTATTCTCATTATGTTCTGGTCTTCTTTGTTCAGAATATCGACATCAACACCTCCAACTGCCCAATCATCAATAGTGACTGATGATCCTAAACTACAAAGTAACTCTACAACCGCAGCGTCTTTCTTTGAGATCGCTATGTCTAAGGGACTTTGTCCTTTCTGAAAAACGGGTATTGCTTTTGAAAAAAAAATGAGATACGTCAGCTGACTCTAAATTAAAAATAGGGGATAACCAAACAGATTTAATTACACAATGATTTTGATACCATATGATCTAATATCCCGTGACTTTTTTTCCGAATTTCTAACACATTTTGAAGTACCTATTGACATCAAATTTCAAATCAACCAACAATTATTTTTTTTAAGTGGCAAAGCCAAACACAAAAATTTCAACTTTTTTGTAAGCAATCATTTTAATTTTTCATAACTATAAAGATGTTCCATGAGTATACAATTGTATTCTCGTACATAACATAATTTTCATGATTCACAAGAAATCCCAACTACAACAGCAAATAGAACAAGTCATATGTTAGATTGACATTTGACATGAACCTCAAATTCACAATGAGAATATAAAAAAAAACAACACAAAGTTAATGTGTTTGTGTAAACGATTATGGCGACCTAGTACGCACGGTAAATATGACTGTCCATATGCAATATACATACATGTATATATATATATATATATATATATATATATATAAGCTGTGTTTTTATTCCAAACAATAATTTGAAAGAAATCAGACAATACTTGTCTTTTATCGTACAATTTGACAGTATACTATTGATGAAATGTTTCCATTCTGTAGCATGCTTCAATCGATCGACACCATACAATGCCGTTTAATCACAAAACCAGGTACATTCAGTATATAATGAGAAAAAATTAAAAAAAACGACCTCCAATATTATTCTAAATGGAATGTCAATATCAAACGCTTTAACGCACCAAACGAACATTAACACTCATACTGCATCTTCCTGATGACTGACTTGGTTTTATGCAGGTAAATATATAAAAAAAATGGTAAATTAAATATTCACTTTTGATCAACTACATACTTGTTTTTATCTAACTTGAGTGATGGTAAAATTTTCAATCAGATAAGACCCGTTCATAACAAGAGACTTAGGTATCAATGCATTTGACAATGACATACCAAAGTATTGTTTACAAAAAACATATTGCAATACAAAATTATTATTTATAATATGTTCTTCCTGTCGTACATTGTGAGAAATGTCAGCTTTATTTTTGTTCCGGATGTTTTAAGCCCTATGTACTTTATTTACTGTATAAATGCATGTTAATGTTATACTTACATTGTTGACAACATTAATTGTTGCATTAAAGGCTACCAGCGCTACAACTGATTCAATGTTTGAATGTTTTACAGCTTTGAATAACGCAGTTTCACCATCCTATGAAAATTGAAATAAATGAACACGACAGTGCAAACAACTATGCAGTGAGATGATATCGGAAATGTTCCTTATTTCGTAACTACAATACTTTCCCTATTCACGAGTATGATCTAACGTATAAGACTATTTACTAGATTTGAAATAGCATAGGTAACACAACGGGTATCACGTGTTGATCATAATTGTCTTACACTTTCAAAGCACCTAAGATCACCCCAAGTTTTGTGTTGCTTTGTCTTTAGTTTTCTATGTTGTGGCTTGTGCACTAATATTTGTCTGTTTGTATTTCAACTTTTTAGCCATGGCGTTTTCAGTTTGTTCTCAATCTATTATTTTGACTGTCCCTCTGGTATATTGCTCCCCTCTACCGTTTATTGCAAAGCACATGTACACATCTTTTGTTTTTGGGGTTTTTTTTTTTTTCAGTTAAAGACTTCTGTTTTATTTTTAGTCTGATGTTTGTAAGGCCTTTTTTTAAGCCATACTGCTTGTTGTCCGTTTTTTTTAAGTTTGAATGTTTATTTTGTATGTTCTAGATTTATTATGTGACTTTTTCTGTTACCTGCATCATGTTTGCTTTTGAAATTTGATTTTTGATTTCTCTAAGTGCTGTCAAACTTTTTACCTCATCTCTTTGTTCAATGTCAACTCCATGCTGTGCTGCTGCAACAATTATTTCTGACAATCCTTCAGAACTTGCAAAATGCAGACAGGTACATCCATTCTGATTCAAGATAAGAGCAAACAATAAATAGACTCACACAATGTTTATTCAGATTTGTATCGCAAATTGAAGAGTTTCAGTTATATTTAAATAATATAAATAATCAACTAAGGAATCCGTGCAACAAATGATTTTCCATTTGTTGACGTTTAGTTCTTTAAACATGAATTTGAAAATAAACTTTTTAAATAAAGCATAATGTAATAAACATAGCCCTGGAAACTTGTTACCTCATTCACATAAACTAAGTTAGATCCTCCGTTGATTAGGTCTATTGCCTCTTTGCACTTTTTCTTCCTTACTAGTGATATCAGTTCCATTTTCAAATTACTGGACATACATTATCTGTTATGAAATCAAAAGGAAAACACAAAGTTTTCATTCATACTTAACGATTAATTTCACTTAAAATAGGGCGAATTAGTTGATATTCAATTATTATCATTACATATATAGTGTCACTAAATCTAAACACCAGTTTTAACTGTTTAAACATTATATCAATGTTTATCCATTATAGGAATGGCTTTTCAAATAGACACTTGTGGAGCAGTATATGCTTACCCTTCTGGAGCACACATTCATGTCCAGTGCTTAATATTTATTAAGTATTTTCAACATCGCGATATCTACAATGTTAACACGATATTGTTTCAATATCGTGTACATTGTTTAAACCCTGAGTAATTGTTTACATCATTGACATCCTTAACATCGTGATGTATACAATAATTCATATATCGTGATTACATCGTTTACATAATCCCTTCGTAAATTTTACGGACGCCATCACGAGTTGGTTGACCGTTATGGAATAACCGTTTCACAAATAATATCGGATATGTTCCTTACGTCCTTACTACAATTCCCTTCCCTTTCATAATTGTGACCTACCTAATTAGACTATTTACTGGATTTGTAACTACATGAACAACACGACGAGTGCCACATGTGGAGCAGGATCTGCTTACCCTTCCGGAGCATATGAGATCAACCCTAGTTTTTGGTGGGGTATGTGTTGTTTATTCTTTAGTTTACTATGTTGTATCATGTGTACTATTGTTTTTTTCTGTTTGTCTTTTTCATTTTAGCCATGGCGTTGTCAGTTTGTTTTAGATTTATGAGTTTGACTGTCACTTTGGTATCTTTCGTCCCTCTTTTATCGAACTGAACGGTGTACACACCAACGTATAGAACACAAAGATAGCATACAATGTAAGCTTTTGAAATAACGACACTATAAATTGACTTTGGGACGTTTACAATATCGATAAAACATCGTGAACTGGACAGACCTTGGAGCACATTAGATCTCCCCAGTAGCTGGATGGGTTGATATTGCTCAGTCTTAAGTTTTATTTGTTGTTTCCAGTGTACTATTATTTGTCTGTTTGTCTTATTCATTTTAAGTCATGGCGTTGTCACTTTATTGTCGATTTATGAGTTTGACTGTTCCTGTGGTATTTTTCGTCCCTCTTCTACTCACATACAATATTACTTGTCAAGACATTGTAGGTGTTAATTAAATTCAAGAGTAAAAAAAGTCATAGGAATTGAAGTGAAGGTTTACCTACACATAGCTATTGAATCTTATACCATAACATATGCAATTATTTTTCCAATACTTATTTTATGAGTATTATAACGTCTATACACATTTTTTTCTGCAAAAGAGGTATTTTTCCCCAGATTTTATCTACTTAATTTATCAGGACTGTTCAGTTCATGCATCATTGTAAATAAATCGGAACTTAAGAAGGATTTACTTGATCTCAAATGTTGTCTGTTTTTGTAGGACATATTATGAAGAGCAGTCTTTCGACAATCTGTGCACGCGTCACACTTCCAGGTGTTTTTACATATGTTATAAAAAAGAAAATGTGGTATGATTGCCAATGAGACAACTATCTAGAAAAGACCAAAATGACACAGACATCAACAACTATAGGCCACCGTACGGCCTTCAACAATGAGCAAAGCCATACCGCATAGTCAGTCAGAAAAGGCCCCGAGAAGAGAATGAAAAACAATTCAAACGAGAAAACAAACGGCCTTATTTATGTAAAAAAATGAACTAAAAACAAATATGTAACACATAAAAAACGACAACCCCTGAATTAAATTCATTTGCCAACCTTTTTGTATATCAGAACTGATCAAGCATTAAACTGTGTCAAAGATTTTTTTTTGTATTAAAAATCGTTCTTTGTTTCTTTTAATGGAATTGCATAACTTCTCATATATGCCGTCATAACTTTAAAACATTGAAAAAAGTTAATGAAATACAGTTTTGCTTACGATTTCATTATTGGAGAACACATTGTACATGCATATTATATTAAGTTTAACACTTTTATTTGAAATAAATTTAAACGAAATGATACATACATGTCATTATTTGCTTTCTTCATAGACAATACAACTGTCACTAAGAAGTTTTAGTCCTCATACGGAAATCTGTAGACATATTTAAACAATTCTACTAAAAAAATGACATAGGATAAATGATTGTGTGTAAAGATCAACTACGATCGTAACTATTAAAATTAAAAATGACAAAACCGAGGACAATACAATATGTCAATGTTCTAATACCCACTAAACGATTGTAATGGATCACAAATTTGAAACAAAACCCACATTATATATATTGTTTGATTGATAATGCCAAAGAAAGTGTAATTGAACCATATTAATAATTGTCTGCTTTATAATATGTTCTTCATATTTCTCATGTACATAAGATTATCAACACAAATATATTTGTCATGATTGAAGTATAATAAATGCACAGTTTTGCTTCTGACAATTAAGTATGATAAATCCCGACGGCCACATATGTGGCCTTATTAAATGTATGAATAACTATTTACCTAAGGAACATATTCCCCGCAGTTAGATAATTGCATTTAATGTATGTATCAATATAATGCGTTGTTTTGATTTGCCACCATCAATGTCTTGTCATTTTAAATTTAACATCCATTTTATAATGAATTTAAACATTCATAGTGACGCAACAAAATACAATGCACGGGAAAAAAGAGAAAACTTGATAGTAATCATATTTCCATGATCATAGAAAAAAAATAATGTAATCATTATAAGTAAATTTGTATTCTCCCTATAAAATGTCCATACAATTGTAAAAACGTTGATCGTACAAACTTTTCTAGAATGTAGCGTTTTATACAAAACGAACATCATTCAACGATTATAAACCCTATGAATTTACAAAAACAAAATAATTCCTTCAGTAAATGTCACTTTTTTTTCTAAAATTTATATGAACTTTTCTACCTGTAAACATTTTGCATAGCTTAATTAAGCAGGAAAATGTTGTGATGTCCTTATCTACAATGCATCACGTTTACAACTCAAAATAAGAATTAAAATGTGATGTTAAATTCATTAAGTGATTTACTAAATGACTGGTTAGTATAATTTGAAACAAGTTATTCATTGTATTAACAAATCATGCGAATAACTTCTAATGACTCGTAAGTTCATCGACAATGTTGGACAATAGACACTATTTATAGTTAGTCATGTTCGTTAATTATTTAATCGTATTCTTTACACTTAACTTCTTAAAAATACACTACACATGGTACATTCAAACGGTAAGTACACTATTGATATTGAGAATGACAACACAATTCAATCAAGTAACATCAAATTCGATACCTAAATTTTGCGTGTATATATATGTGAAATGATAATTAAATATGGAAATGCAAGTTTTCAAGATATAAACAATAATAAATAAACAGTGAAGCTGTGTTGTAAATGCAATGTCAATTGCAGCGAGCATTTGTTTCAGCCAATTATATTTCCCCTGATAAATATGTAACTCAAAATTAAAATAGGGACCCTTATGCCAACTGCCCTGGACATTACAGGTTCGTATGTTGGATTATTTAATGAAAAGAACACCTGATGCATTTTTAAAACAGTCTTAAGGTGAGAGGTACGTAAATGAACACCGCTAGCGGGAAACGGGAGAATCGACGTTTGTTCGTATGAAAGTTATCTCCCGTACACCAGCAAATATATTTTCAAGATGTCGGAATATATTCCGCTTCGTTGGAATAATGGTCTGTTTTAGTGGAAAAGTATTGAATGCAAAATGTAGCTAAAATTGTAGTAAGTAAAATGAAATATCTTTTAACAATTAAACAGTGCTTCCCCTCCCATGAAAATGACAGTAACATGGCACGTCGTGATGGTCGGAGTCTGAGGTCCTCCGAGAGTGGTTGAGTTGGGTTTAATAGCTGATCAACATCTATGCTTGCAAAAACTTATATTCGCCATAAAGTTCTACAAAACTGTTTAAAGTTGAAAGAATCGGTCTCGGAAGTAATTTTGTATAGGTCTTGGTAACTGTCCATACACACTGGTAATTACCATATAATAATCGGCACAGATTAGAGTGAATTGAAGATCGGAAAAGTTAATACGGGACGTGAAAACGAAATGAAGTATTGATAAGAATATCATAAACACGTACATGCAAAACACACATACACTCCCACATTAACAAACTAAAGCTTACACTATATATAGTAATTTTATATTTTAAAATTCCATAGCAAATATAGTCATAGACTTACAAATTACATTCAGTCATTTGCATTCAAAGAAACGCAATTTCCCAAAAGAACTGTCATTGTGAAAGCGACTAAGACATATTTAATTCTGGAAAAACACAAGATTAATACTGATATTCTTGATTTGATATTTCTGTTATATAACCATTTTCATGTTTAAATATAAACATACTAATTTTAGTGCTTTCTTTCACGTCCGCGATATGTTCTACACACATAATTTATAAATGAGAGTACTAGTACTATTTTAAAACAAATAATGTATAGTAAAAAACTATTGACATAGTTTAATTGCTGCATGTGTGACATGACATTTGTGAAATATAATGTCGGAAATTACTAAAAAGAAAGGGACAACAAACTTGAACGAAAATCGAAATCGGGATGGGGCCTATAATTATGCACAGACAAACGGGAATTAAAACTGTCTTTTAAAATGAACAAAAATTTAAAAAAAATGTTATACGTTACTTTTCAGTCAATTTGAATTAAATGGAACAATTTGGAACATTGAAAATTACAAACTTCCAGAAAGAAAAAGAAGTAAGGGAAAACTAGAGATATTCGCTGCATGTAAAATTTAGAACCTTATACTACACATACGGAGATACATGTATGATACCATTACCGTCGAACGTATGATATAATTGTAAAATAGCCATTATAATTGCCACGTTATTTATGGATCGTCGATTTTATTACCTTTAGATTATTGACACGTGCCATGGAACTAAGTCTTTATAATTAGACCGAATGATAACGCATACATACGTTACATACAGTTTAGAGGAAGAAGACGATGAAGATTTATTTATAATAGTTCAATCTGAACAAATACATGATTACATATTTATATCAAACAAGTTTCGTATTCAAATGAAAGAAAGGATAAGCGCATTTACACACAGAAGTACCAGGAACATATCTGTTAGATATACTGTTCCCAGGATGTACTAAGACAATTACTCGATGCTGAACTTAAAACTAGGTTATATTGTTTTAATCTATGAGAATCTGAACGGTGTCCTTCATTTCTGTTTTTTTTAAAAGTTTATGCCGATTTTTTTTCTATTCTCTATACTAGTTATCTATTATTATCAATTGTTTATATTCAAAAACTTATTGATCTATATTCTGTATTTTTTTGGTCCATTTTCTCTATTATTCATATTTATAGCCGATCATTCTCTATTCTGTAAAACCCCATCGACATCCTTTTCTTTCTGATGGCATACTATTCATAGTTTTACTGAAGACTCTCACTTCACGACCTCAGATCAGTTTCAGAACCGTAGTTCAAACGGAGACACGGTTCCAAAATCAGATGACAGGTGCTTATCACTGTGTATGTATATTATAAACAACACACATAATAGTGTATCTACAACATGCACCAGCCAGCCTTTAAAGACTGTTATACTCAGATAGATAAATGGACACGAAGAATTTAAGACAGAAATATGTGATGTGAAATTGATGTTGTCTATCCAGACGTGTTTATTCTAGTTTCAACTGACCACAACTTCAAAATAGCAGAAAGGTCAGAAAAGATACAAAGTTGCAAAAACCATTTCAAATAAAAAAAATGTTAACTGTTGTTTTATTATTTGGTAAAGTAGTTGATGCCTTTAGAATGTTCAGGATAAAAAGATGGTCTAGTTTCAATGCAAAACAAGTCATGAACCAGTAAACTCACAAGCGAAGAACTGTCGATTAATGGACTTCAAATTTTTAGTGAAAAAGATAAACTATTACATTCATTCAGCCTACAAGTAATATATCTGGGTATGATTATAACCAATGACTTATAGATGACGTTTAGTTTATTACGGTTTTTACATTTTATAACACTTAAGGAATGACTGTAATAAGTGTGCACCACGACTTTTCATTTTATTTTGAATTATATAAGCTAATTTTGAATTTGATTTTACATCGGCGAAAATCATGAAAAAACGCTGATGACGTCACGATCACATGACATATTTATGTCTATGAGATAAAAAAAAAAAAAAACGACGTCGGCCAATCAAAAGACGCGATACATCGAAATTTGTTTTATTGCAAAATAAAACAAGTTGAAATGTAAACTGTTATTACCTAAATTAGACCGATCAAAGTTTATAGATCCTAAAGTTATTTGATGAATAAAGTTAGTAATAACACAAATCAATTGGCAACTTCTCATTAAACATGACACGATAGTCTATTTAAATGAATGATGATATTTATCTCAATACTCTATACACTATTAATGAGATATTTAAACGTCTTTAAAGATTTATTGTTTGATAATTGTTAAAATCTATGTTAAAGTGATAACACGATAATAAAGCAATTAACAATGTTCTCTTTGTCAATATACAACTGCTTCAATATAAGTTCGAGCCATTTAAATTATGCTTTTTTTTTCTTTTTATAATTATCGTTTTATACAGTTAAAGATGTGTGAATTTTGGTCGTATAGATTCTAACGTGACGATGTAGTTTTACTACCCTTGTTAAAACTAGTATTGCTGAGTGTGTGTTGTAGGGGTATATACGATAACGGGCTTTGTGCGCTCCCTTCCAACAAAAGTTAGATAAAACAGAATTTATTAAGTGTTGTGTTCTTAAACTTGAATTATGTTTGTATGTTTGTTGTTTTGGACTTCCTAACACATGTACATGTAATCCATTATGAATTTGACTTTTTTTGTATTTGTTTTTATCGTTTAGCTCCAAATATGTCTTTTACAATAGTGATGTTCGATTTACTGGTAGAAGTCGATAAAAAAACGCTTTGATAAATGTTAGGATATGGACAACGAAGATAGTAGGTTCCAACAAATATGATTAATGCATACTTTTGCCATTTTTAAATATTTCCTGTGTAACTGAAAGACTTGTTTACGTAACCGCCCTTATCAGTTATATCTAATTCATCATTAACTCATAACTATCATTGTGCGATCATAGTGGTAAGCATGCTAACAAAACATATATAAGGAAAAGTAGTATTATACAATTACAACATTTATAGTGTTTATAGCAAGTCGATGCAAGGATGTATTAACATAATACAAATAGTTTTATTGATGAAATTGATCGAGGTCTTACTTCTTTGGATAACTTTATCATGTAGTGACCTCAAACACATGCTACAATATCAGAGTTATATGTTTATCGTTTCGATCGTTTAATTTTGTTCAAACTCTATAGATATCACAATGTCTCTTTGACAGTAACACTATGAATTAATTTTTCAAGTATCTTGTATTGAGCACATCTGAAGTTTGAGTTAAAAGATAACATTTGTTAAAATTATATACTAACCATGTTTACACACTTTTAAATCTATAAGATGATGCCACAAAGTATGTCGCTTTTGTAAATAATCTAAAAGTTACTAATATGTAATATCATTTTTTATCTGCCGTTTTCAATTGACTTTTGAAAATATAGTTATAAATATATGTGGCTATTCCTGAACGAATCAAACAAATAAATCAAAATACGAATTGATTATATCGAAAGGTACTGTTTTTTTTTCAAGTAACTGTTACCTTTAAACCTTGAACCACTGCATCTTGTATGTGTTTTATACAACAATATTTTTATTATATAATATATCAATAAATTACACATTGGGGAAACACATTTTTAATCTTCAATTGCTCGGTTCAAGCTATGAGATTACGAAAAAACAAATACAAAATTCCTTCAATCTATGCCAGATTAAGATGAGGCAATATGTTCTCTAATTAAAAAGGCCTTATTATTTCAAAAATTCTAAAGTTTTGTTAACAGCTAATTTAAAAATATGACCATATCAATGATAATTCATGTCAGCACAGACGTGCGGACAACTGAGCTGGTGCTACCCTCGGGGAATTAAAACCCCACCAACAGTGGCTTCTCCAAGTGGTTGTAAATAGACTCATCATCAATAGCAGATTTCAATTTTGTATTTATGCCAGACCCTTATTTTGTCTACAGTAGACTCATCACTGTCAAACAAGTCAAACAAGTTGATAAAATTTCAGCCGGGTAAGAAGGTTGCAATACAATTTAAATAACCAATAACGCACTTAAGTTTTTTCTCAATCCAGCAATTACGATGATCAATATTTCAACACACAAAAAGAATGATTACACTCCAGTTAACGCATCATCGATATTTAATCTTGGTATGCGTGTAGGACTAACAAATACGGAAACAAACGACAGATTTACTGGTATACTGTTTACGAAAGTGAAGTAATTCAATTAAAGAGTTTAACCTTAAAGTGATTACTATATAGAAAATCCAATTGCTGACTGTAAATTCAACCCACGTTTTACACGTGAATCATTTGATCAATTGGTCAGTTAGAGAAAATGAAGAGTTTATATAGGGCATACGCACACTACACATTTTTCACATTGACAGAGACGTGAAATACACGAATGATTTTAAATCATTCACATGTTACGCATACAAATCACAATGCAAACTATTGTTTAATGACAAAGACAAAGATATATATCAAAACGTATAGGTAAAGATGTTCATAATACAAACAGGGCTTTTCAATCGATTGTAAGACATTGCTGGTTGTAAGTGTTAAAAGATATAGGTGAGTAACAATATTGTAATGCATTTAATATTGCTTTTCCTTTTTTGTGTAATATGAAAGCTGATCATAATAATCGAAAACGTACGTATTAACTTTATATCCACAACGTTAAAAGAAGAGCAGCTATTTCAAATTAAAAATTCAATGACATGACATATTGAAAAAAAAATCAGTCATTGTTTAAATTTATTATTTATAGAAAAACAGCATCAATCATAAAAAATATTTAGGAGATGTCTGTATTGTTTCGATACCAAATTGTATGTTTAAGTATTAATGGACAGTTATTGCTCATGGTTCATGACATCTGCAACAACACAGGGAATTTTAATTCTCAGATATGTTATTTTCTTGTTTGATCTTCACAACAATATCTACTTTTTTCATTTAGAGCATACTAAATCAATCCATTTGTTTGTGAGGTGTATGTTGCCCAGTAATTAGTTGTCCATTATTGTTTTTTTTTATCTTCTAGTCGTTTTGCATATGGCAGCCTTTTGTTGTTTGTTTACCTCAAGGTAGATAATAGTTATAATTTTCTTCACATGAATTTTTCTTATACTTTGCAAAAATGAAGATTTACTCTGTTGTTTTCAAAAATACAATAAATAGAATGGGACACAAAACAGTTCTCGCTTCAAGTATAATTTTAAATGTTCCTATCAGTATAGAATTTATCTTTTATTAAGAGAGTTATCTCCACTTACATGGATTATTTGAATAGTGCTACTAAAAACACAAGATTTGATATCTGTTGTAAATGTTTTGAATATTAAAATAAATAAACAAGTTTTCTTTATATGAATATACAATCTAACTTATAAATTGCAATTCAGTCTCCCAATTTCAATTTTCAAGTAAATAACAAGTCCGAGTTTGTCCTGCGATTGCAAAATCTAAGATGGCTGGGTATCATTAGACGTATACGTATTTGGAATTGTATTTGTGTAAACAGCCACAGTAATATCATATAATATCTTAAGCATTGATATACTTGCCACAAATTGCCTTGAGTCCATGTTATGTTTAAATCAAGAATAAAAATTACAATCGAGGTTTCTCAAATACAAATAGATACATCTGTTGTAGGGTTGTCACTGACTCAGACGTACTTATGAATTGTTAGGTTGATGTTTAGACGAGTTGTATATACATTATGTACACAGCCATGTATCACCATCATTAATGGCGATCCGATGGATTCATCTGTTGTAGGGTTGTCACTGAATCAGACGTACTTATGAATATAATTATTTTCTGTGACTGTATCTTACATTAATTTGTAAATTAATAAAGGGTTCAGGTCAGAGAATGAATGACAGTACTATGGCGTATTATATAAAAAAGAAGATGGGGTATGATTGACAATGACACAACTACCCCCAAAAAGACCAGAATGACACAACATTAACAACTATAGGTCACCGTACTCTGTACACCCTGACACAAAACAAACATATATGACCATTTAGTTTACGAATATATATGCTGTACAATCAGTATATATACTATAATTTTGATTATTTGTCCAAAAAGAGTAACAATCCCTGTAAAAAGCTATCGGTGATAAAATAGATGCGAATTTTAATTTCATTGTCTAGACATCTTTATTAAGAAATAACTGTGATCTTGGGAGTACTGTTTGTTTTCTATTGAACAAATATTTTCGCGCAGTAATAATTTCTTGTACTGAAATGATTTTTTATTCAATTCTATGAAATTAAACTTTAAGTCACGTACATTCGAACATTTCTACGTATTCGTGCATTTCTGTATATCTGTTGTATTGATAAGAGACAGTTAAATGAATCCTCGTATGTTCATTGCTTCTGCAATATTGTGCCAATTGTATACACTATTTCGTGAATTATTCTTAATATATTGAAAACAAAAGTGATGATTTCAGCTTTCCAATAGTGAACTTTCCACTTCTACGTTTGTAAGTAGCAACGTTGCAGCAGCACCTGCAAGCAGGGTATATATATCTTCCAATTGATACGATGTTCCCGTGCTTGTATTTCCTATAATGATAGAGGATTGCTGCTCATGAGGTAGCTTTTAAACAACGGGTTCCCCAAATTGAAAAGTTGAAATCAACTCTTCGTAAATTTTACGGACACCATCACGAGATGGTTGGCCATTATGGAATAACCGTTTAACAAATGATATCGGATATGTTCCTTCATCCCCTTCGCTTTCATGAACGTTGGGGTCCGTGTTGCTTTTACATTAGTTTTCTATGTTATGTCATGTGTACTATTGTTTGACTGTTTGTCTTTTACATTTTAAGCCATGACGTGGTCAGTTTATCTTTCGATTGATGAGTTTGACTGCCACTCTAGTATCTTTCGTCCCTCTCAGGGTCGGTGGTGACAAACCGGCAATTTTGTACAATGTAATTACTATATCTAGTATGTGCTATTTGCTAACATCAGATTGACTTATTTAAACACCGAGCAGATAAACATCATCATTTAAGCGGAACGTTGATTTAAAGTAAATCATTTTAGAATACATATCTAAAATAATCTTATTTGAATCACAACCTTTACATGGTGTTTATTTAAAAAAAAATGTGTGGTGCTTTGTTCCAATTGCATTATGGGTGATTTATTGGGTTTTGATTTATTTCGTAATTTGGAACGGGTTGATTGGATGACGTAAACAATTTTATTGGAATGAATTGAAAAAAAATCGAATTGTTTGCACAAACAATAGCAATAGTAACCCGCATTTATCTCAAAATGACAAAAACACATTAACGCTATTTAAGGTAGTTCAGGGGTATAGAAAAAAAGACGGAATTTTCTTATACTTTGTGAAATTTAACTCTGAAGTATTGTAAATGAAAAAATGCAAAAAAAATTGGGGGTCACCGGCCATCTAAGAGATATTTTGACCTCTGAAAATGAGTGCTAATAGGTTATAGGGAATTATAGGGAAAATGGACACAAATACACTTTGATTGAATTTTCAGAGCAAAATAAATGACAGAAGTGGCTCATTTTTTCATATTGTATAGCTTGATGTCTCTATTTTATAACATTGAAATAAAATTTTGGGGTCACTGGCCATCCAAGAGATTTTTTGATCGCTGAAAATGAGTGCAAATAAGCTAAATATAGGAAAAACAGACATAAAATTTCTTTGATTGACTTTTCAGAGCAAAAAAAAATGACAGAAATGGATCATTTTTTCATACTGTATAGCTTGATGTCTCTATTTCATAAAATTGAAACAAAATTTGGAGGTCACCGGCCATCCAAGAGTTTTTTAACCTCTGAAAATGAGTGCAAATAGGCTTAATATAGGAAAAACAGACATACAATCGCTTTGGATTGAATTTTCAGAGCAAAATAAATGACAGAAGTGGCTCATTTTTTCATACTGTATAGCTTGATGTCTCTGTTTTATACAATTGAAATAAAATTTTGGGGTCATTGGCCATCCAAGAGATTTTTTGACCGTTGAAAATGGGTGCAAATAGGCTAAATATAGGAAAAACAGACATAAAATTTCTTTGATTGAATTTTCAGAGCAAAATAAATGACAGAAGTTGCTAATTTTTTCATACTGTATAGCTTGATGTCTCTTTTTTATTGAATTGAAATAAAATTTGGGGGTCACCGGCCATCCAAGAGATTTTTTTACCTCTGAAAATGAGTGCAAATATTCTAAATATAGGAAAAACAGACATAAAATCTCTTTGATTGAATTTTCAGAGCAAAAACAATGACAGAAGTGGATAACTTTTTCATACTGTATAGCTTGATGTCTCTTTTTTATAAAATTGAAATAAAATTTGGGGGTCACCGGCCATCCAAGAGATTTCATGACCGTTGAAAATGAGTGCAAATAGGCTAAATATAGGAAAAACAGACATAAAATTTCTTTGATTGAATTTTCAGAGCAAAATAAATGACAGAAATGGCTCATTTTTTCATACTGTATAGCTTGATGTCTCCATTTTATAAAATTGAAATAAAATTTGCCAGTCATCAGCCATCCAAGAGATTTCTATAGCAAAATAAATGACAGAAGTTGTTCGTTGTTCAAAGAGGGGTTGACCTCTGCACTTTTATAAAGCTGTGTCCTGCGGAGCATCTGGTTATCATTGTGCTTAAACCATAGTTGTAACAACATATGAAAAGCTGACAGTCTGCATAGTTTTTATCCATAAGTCTCATTCTGACTTTCTACCTTAAAGGTTTTTATGTGTCAATATTTGTGTTTCAATACAAAAGGAAGATGTTGTATGATTATTGATTGTTAATGAGGCAACTCTCCGCAAAAGACCAAATGACACAGAAGTTAACAGCTACAGGTCAAAAGCTGTTATCACAAAGTAAGATGTAAAAGGCCCTTCAATGACTTATGAAAAACAATTCGTATGAGAAAACTGAAGGCATATTAATGTACAAAATGATGAACTAAAAAAGATATGTGACACAACAAAAGACAACCACTGTCTGAATTACAGGTTCATGACTTTGGACAGGTTAATGCTTGAAGGCGACAACCCTTCCCTTAACCTGGGACAGTGGTGTAATTTGGTACAATATAGGGGTTTTATCAATTTGTATTATTCATTTTTGAACTCTAAATCTAGCGAAAAGTAGAGTATCACAGATAAATTTACAGAATAAGTTGTATGAATAGTCGGGACCCTTGTCTTACAAACTTTATGGAGCAAAAAAAAATGTGATGAGGTTTGTATATACATTAAGTCTGTCATAAAATTAAAGATTTCAGTATATTCGCATTTTACAATACTTTTTGTAACTGCTGTATTTCACATGTTATTTTTCTTCTCTACTGTAGGATAGTAATTGGTTCAAATATACATGTATGCCTCTTAAGACTTAAATTACATGCAATAGAAATCAGGCCCCCAAAAAAGCAAATTTTAATAACTTCAGCTGTAGTACATGTAGTATGCATTTTTAAATGTAATGTATGTGCTAGGGGCCTAAATTGACCCTGAATTATTTCAAGTGTTTTTGGCCTAAGACTTTTTAGTACATAACGTATTATTAAATTATTACATGTACATTGAAATATACTATGCTATTTGTAATTTCCTTTTTAGTTAAAGTACATTTTAAACATATGGGAGGATTCAGAGGCAGCCCTGAGAAAAAATTGGTTAATAATATAGGGAATCACTGGAGCATGACCCGAGCGGGTCCCCTTTTAGGCAGTCAGTGAGCACCCACTTATGAAAAATTCTGGATCCGCCACTGGGATTTTTTATACAACAAAAACCTTCACGAGGTTTTAAATTGCAGGAAATTATCACCTCTTCATACAAGCCCCCCCCCCTTTTTCATTCAATCAAAGAGGTGATAGCTCTGAGGTGGAAGAAGGTGAATAAAAGGTAACTTGAATTACCATAAAAGCAGCCCCACTAACCCAGGCTGCTTTTTTCCATTATCGTTATAATGTACTTTTTTTTCTTCAAACAAGAAAAGGTCATATGTACATGAATTTCCCATCCGTACAATCATTTTCTATGTTCAGTGGACTATGAAAATTAGGTAAAATCTTTAATTTGGCAGTAAAATTAAGAAGATCATATCATAAGGAACACATGTGTACTAATTTTCAAGTTGATTGGATTTCAACTTCATCAAAAACTACCTCGACCATAAACTTTGTAACCAGAAGCAGGACGGACGGACAGACTAGAAAACATAATGCCCATAAATGGAGCATAAAAATAGTAAGACTTGTTACATACCTGCCAACTTTTAAAAGTTCCCATATGGGTTTTTACTGCACAACAACAATTTTAAAGGTTACAATTTTTAGCGAAGTATTTTGCACGATCTGGATTGTCTAGAAAAAGTGTCATTTTTGTATGATGAACTTACATGCTTTTTTCTTAAGTCTGTTTGCATGATTCTAGTTATTAAATCGGTAGAAAAGATATACATGTAGCTAGCAGACCAGGGTTTATTTTCTAGAGGAAGAATATAAGATGCTTGTTGAAATTTCCAATTTTGAATCATGCACAAAGATGACCTTTAACAGGTTGGGAACAACACTCCAAATGAGGGGTAACCTTACTGGAAGAGCATTACAACCCACTGTAAAAATAATAGCACAAAAAAAAGTCATTTATAATCATATTATTTGATGAAACTTTTCCCCAAGAACTAAGCATCTATTAAGTACTGAATGGTCAACACAATCATGTCAAAAGAATTTTCTGTTGTTTCTAAACTTATATCCTCTTTATTAATTTGACCCCTCATTTAGAAAGGTTGTTCCAAATATAATGAATTTTCCCACTTTTGAGTTTAATAAAAATCTTAAAAATGTTCTTAATTTTTTTCAACAGTAAAATGACCCCTTGTTTTAGGGACAGTCCCTCATTTAAAGGACACCACTCACAATTTATGGTCCCAACCTGAATACAAAAATAAAATATTTTACAACCAGTATTATGTAAAAAAATTGTCAATAAATAAGTGAAAAAAAATACTTTTTACTATCTTTATCATTTGTATGGTAGTACATTAGACTCCGGCCAATGGGATACCCAAATTGTCAGCTAAAAATATCCGATTACCCGATATATTCAATTAGACGTCGGATCAATGTATATTCATTGAATATTCTAAATAATAAGTAGATCTATTGCTTAATATGTGAAAGGGCTGGAGGATTGATGGAGTGGTTTTTATCAATAACATCATCACCATGTTTGCGAAAAAAAATTATCAACTGATTATGTAGCTAATGATTAAATTTGTTTCCACTTGCAGTTTATAAATCCTATATTTATTAAAATCAATTAAATGTCCTGAAGTATTTTTGTTAATTATTATCTTCCATCCATAGTTTGTCTTTACTTGTTTAGTAAACAAATTATTTACATTTTCACACAGGTTAACTAATTTGGCTATAAATAGATCAAAGCATGTCTGTATAAAATTTCTAATCTAAAGTCGTAATTGTTATAATTTTATTTCTTTAAATAATCAAATTTAAATTTATGAAAATATTCATGTTTGATAAAATAGTGTTGCTTGAAGTTTACGCTTTTAGAAATTATTTATGTTTAGGTCATGGTTCTAGAGGCTTCTTCATATAGTTGTAAACAAAGCAATATGGACGCCACATGTGATTACCTTTGCACATGTGAAAACAATATTTCTGACAAAAGTCAGATTTCTCTTGTCAAAGGGGATTTATATTAATATTGCAATAAATTATTCAGAAGAAGGTACATTCAATTTCAATTATATTTCTTTTTCTATGAGCATTTAGAGTTTAATCAAATTCTCCAAACAGCAACATACTGCTCTTGTAAACTGAGTCTTGAATAATTTTATAAATAGATTCAAACCATTTGAAGTAGAAAGGCATCTTATTCACATGACAAAGAAAAACAATGAATAAAGACAACAATTTAATAAGAAATAGATCCTTTTTATTTATAAAAAAAAACAAAATCTTCTTGTCTACTGGATTGCAAATTCGTAACTTCAAGGGCGAACTTGTTAACAGGGCGAGTTGTCCCGATACCAAATTCACGCATGCGTTATACAAATATCTACAGTAAGAACATCCAGTTACAAGTAAACAAATAACGTTTATGTGGATGAGATGAAATCTAATAATTTACATAAATAAAAGGGTCATATGTATGATAGTGATTGTTTTTCAATCCTAATTTACAAATTAAATGTTTCAGATGCTTAATCATGTGTAAAAATCGGTTTTAGGAATCTTAAGTTGTTATGAAATTGTAATACACAGAAACGAATGCGGCATACGGAGGCTCAATGGTCAGCCCCTAAGGTCTTCAGAAGACTTGACGTCTTCTTCCACCAAAAACCTAAAAGGCACATACTTATACATTTGTATAATTTTGACTTTTGAATAATTAATAAACATTCTACATGTCTGACACATGTACATCAAATTAGTCTTTAAAAATATTTTGTCTATAATATATATCTTATAATTGCCATGAAACTTGGACTGTAGAATTTTAATTTAGTAATCTCTGGTCAAACAAAGTTGGTTAAGATCAGTTAGTTCCTACTATCATATTAGATACATTTTAGGAACATCCTTTGATTTTATCTTTATTTACAAAATAAAGACTCATGTGTGAACATTACCATGCGTTCCAAACCAAAATCAATCAAATAATCGTTTTTATAAATTTGATTACATATCTTGAATGGATTAGCTAAAAAACGTTAAAAAATATCTGAAGCCATCAAGAGAATATGACACCCACTTAGCGCAGGTGTAATTTTTAAAAGTTTGCATTTAATGTCTTTTACATATTAAAAAAATGCAATCAGAAATAACTGTGTAGAGACCTAACAAGCTTTTAAATTTAGAAAAAGATCACTTTATGATGACAAGACCACTTTTCCTATTTAGGTAGTAACAGTTTTGTTTTCTCTCCTGAAGCTCATGTAGGATCAAATATATTATAAGGGGGTATGGAGAAGTTTTAAAGAATAACAATAATGCATGTAATGTTCACAATACATTTGTAAATAAAGAAAATAGACATACATGTAACAATGAAGAAAAACGGGTTGTTCAATTATAAGACGCACAGAAAAATGGAAAAAATAAATAGAGATAAATGGTATAAAGAATTAGATAGAAATGAAATGAAGGACCCTCAATCCAGACTATCGGTAAAACAGATAGTTTTGTGAAATGATTCATTTTTAAAAATAATTTCTACGGTCTAAATCCTGCTAACTTGTTTAACCTCGCCACATTATTCATGTATGTGTCTGTCCAAAGTCAGGAGCCTGTAATTCAGTTGTTGTCATTTGTTTATGTGTTACATATTTGTTACAAATCAGGCCGTTCGTTTGCTTGTTTGAATTGTTGTACATGTACATTTTTACATCATGTACATTGTCAAATCTGGGCCATCATTGCTGACTAGTATATATGCGGTATGGGCTTTTCTCATTGTTGAAGGCAGTACGGTGACCTATAACTGTTTATGTAGGTGCCATTTTGGTCTCTTTTGGATACATTGAAGTTGTCTCATTGGCAATCATACCACATCTTTTTTTTATATACATGTACATTGTAGATGGGTTTTGTTCTAACATGTCTAAATTTTAAGTGTGCATGCTTAACCAAAAATGTCATAACTGGAATCCGGGCAAAATCAACTGCATTCACGTTCGAATACTCCAGGTTTACAACAAGAAAATTCTGTTTGCATACATGTAATTTATACATGTATATAAACCTTTACTTTCATGAATCATGACCTTTTCTCTCATAAACCTAAATGGTCTGAACCCTATGCAGATGACATATTTCTCATGTCTACATATTTCAAATCTATTACATGATAAAAGTACCATGAGTTATGTCTTTGATTACATCAGCCTGAAAAAAAAGGGGGGGGGGTCATTGTTTTGTTGTTCCACACGGATATTGTTTTGAAACTATTTACGCTTACATGTTATTTTTCAGTGGTCGTGAATCGTTCTTTGAACATGCATTATATTCAATTCATTAGTACTTACTTGTCAGTTTAAATTTCCCCTTTTTCATGATTTGTTTACATCATCTTTCGCTTGTTTGTCGGACCTTTTCTAGTGTAAGACAAGAGTGAAACTGCTTCATAAGCTACCAAAATTAAGATCGTTATGTATAATTTCGATCTGCATTACAGTATTCATGAAAAACAGTTCACGTGTTCGATAAATGTGAGTTATTCTCTTTTCATTCTTCTCCTTCGTCAAAGACATGCTATTTATTTTTAGAACGGAAGTCATATTTCAACAATAACAATTGTAACAATAAATTTTATTAAGTTTTAAAATTGCATTTAAAAGTTATTCAACTCTTTCTCAATGCATTTGAATAAAACAGATTATTTAAATGATCATATTTTACTGTTACGGAAAATTACGACAATGTACATCACTTACGATATCAATGCGCAACTTTATGCGCAGACGGCGCGAAAATTTAAACTACCTTAAATCAGATTAATCATCATTTGATAAACATTGAAAAAAAAATTAATAATTGTTATTCATTTCAAATTACTTTAACGTCAGCCAAATAGATTCCTTTGTGGTCATTTAATTTAATTTCAGATGGTAGTAAGTTGCGTCAAACAAAAAGGCTACGACCCCTTTAAAGTATTTCAAACTGGCATTAATTCAATTTAAAATTGATGAGATCTGGGCTTTGTACATGGAAAGCACTCAAACAAAACGACCTCGATGTATTTATCGTCTTTTGTTTCGAACTTTATCAATTTTAGTCAAATGCGTGAATGCTTATTAAAGTCACATGCATTGCAATTTAAAACAAATTGAATGAACAATACACGTGACAAACAATGATTTCTAATCTTAAAAAAAAATAATCACGGTTCAACAACTGTAAAATGTTTGAATTCTGTTAAAATAAAATAGTATGATGTATAACAATGTTTCAATGTTCTCAAAGACAGTATATCTTTATCTCACATATTCGTTTCCAAAATTTAAGAAAACTCGTGACATGTAAGTAACGTGATGTCTGTCCAGTGCAATTACTAACGAAACTTTTAATTTAGTCAAAATAGCATTTGACCAATCAAATAAATGCAACATAATTTGTTTTTGTATTTTCGATTTCAAATGGCTTTCCTTGTAACATACCAAAAGTCTACAAAGATATCTGAGTAGGAACATTGATTTTTTTGGATAAAAAATAGCAAAATTAACACAAATAGCAAAAAAATGGGAAAAGCTTTTTCAACATTCATTTCTGATGATAATCATTTCAAATAAAAATTTAAACAATAGTTTATACAGTAATTATGAAATAATTTGTAAAAAAATTGTTTCACTGACCCTCCTACTCCTTCTTAACTTAATTAGGGAAAAATTGATTGACCAAGAAGGATATAAATAAAATTGATGTGAATCAAACAGAACATGCAGCAATTTATATCGAATGAGTTACAGTTCCACCAATAGATCCGTATATTCAACATTTTCTATTACTACTAATACTACTTAAGACAAAGCAATATTCAATCTTAAAGACAAACAGGAAATGTATGACAATGCCTCAAACAATATTGCTATAACATGCAAAAGTCGTTTTGTTTAATCTTGATTTAAAAAGCATTACTCAAACTCATATCACAAAATTTTGGACTCTTTGGTCGACAATATACTCAAATGAATATGTAAATGTGAAGTTTAGCCACCAGTTTTCATATACGGAAATGTGTGTACAAAGTCAGGAAGCAGACAGTTGTTTCAATTTATTTGACGTGGTTATTTTTCTTCTTTTTTGCATTTTGGTTAAACTATTTGTAGTGGACCACATGAACTCGTTTTTAAATATTTTAAGAGTATTTCGGTTATTTTACTTTTAACAAACAACTTTTATACTATTGTGTACTTGCCAAATTGTTCCATAATGAAGTGTTCTGGATTCATACGGCTAATTTTCATGGTTGTTTTTTACAGGTTAACTTCACATTACAGGTCACTGAGGTTGGCGAAGAAAGTTGTCCAAATTCAACAAGATGCTTTCCATGAAAATAATCAATGAAGTAGACACTATCATCATTGATCACATAAGTATGTTCAAAAACGTGTGCTAGTAAATTTTTCAAACAAAATTATCATTAACAATTATTTAGAGATTAATAATAATGTTATATTTAAGTCGAACAAATAATTGCCCTCGATTTATCGTAGTGACTAGTATGAACATTGCAGAATAAATGAATATGATTTAATGATTTATTGTTCAGACTCTTCAGACGACCAAATCAGTATTACTGTATACGAGTGAACACTTTTATCTAGCAATTTGATCATATAATTAGGAAGAAATGTTATTATTTAAGTTTTTTTTACAGCACTTGATGATAGGAGCATACAGTCATCTGGTTTGTATAATTAATTCAGCCTTCAACAAACGTGATATACTCCTCTATACAGAGGGGTACAGCCTAAACCTATATAGCAAGTTGATTTGCCTACTAGTCAATTTGACTGCTCAAAGGTATTCTACGTCAGGTATTAATATTAGAAGGCAAAACATGGATTCCGAGTACTTTTATATGAAAAAAGTGCAAAAATAGCTACTTCCAGTTTTTCTCAATGTCACTTCATGTTGTCATTTTTCAAGGTCGTATGTCACCCAACCTTTTGTTAAAGGTAATATGGCTTTACAATGAACCACGTTGAAGTTATTGTCAAATTACCTAATATAATGACATTTCAGGAGCACTTACTCCTATACAATGTTATCAAATTGTATCAGACCAAATGTAGCATATCTTCCTTACAATAAATCAAACATGTTGCCCTTACTCTTTTTATGTATATCTTGAAAATGCAAAAGCAAGCAAAAGTCAAAATTGAGAACTTGACTTTGACCTTTGACCTTGATTTCAATTTCTAAGTAAGAACCTAGGGGACTCCAAAAAAAATATTCCAGGGTTATATATATACGAACAATTAAGATTTTTTGTTACGAAGGAGTTGCACACATTTGATAAACAATGTATAAGGAGATTACTCTTACAAAGAAAATTGTCCATATTAGCATATGAATATAATAGTTCATGTTGAAATTTGAAAGCGCAAAAACTATACGATACAATATATAGAATATCTATGTGACATATTGCAAAACAAATATTTATCGCAAGAACAAAGTTAGATGGGAGAAAAAAAAATGATAATATTTAAAAACCAATTGTTCAGGGAATAATTGAAGTTCTTTCCACCAAAAACTGTATTTTGATAGGATAGTTGTAAAATTCAGATTAAAATGTAATTTCAATCGGCAAATGACAGCTTATTGTACGCTGATTCAAAAAATAAATAGTTTCTATACAATATTTTATTTTTTAAATAAGGGAGATAATCTGTTACTTTCAGTTTGAAAAAAAAAATTACTTCCGATAATATTTTAAGATTTACTTGCCACTGATTCCAAAAATCCCGGGTTCTATATACTTCTATATTAATAAAGCACAAAAAGGGTTTTTTCCTGTTTACACAAGGTTCTTTCCGGTTGATTTTTTTCAAGGTTTGATACCTTTTTCCAAATGTCTTATGGCTTTATCGTGTATACATATGAGGTACAAGCAAAGGTCAAAATCTAGAACGTCAAATTCAGCTATGACCTTGAGATCAATTTAAAGGTCATAAACCAAGGACATGAAATCAAAAGACCAGGTGATATCACTCATTAACCAAATATTATTAAGACCTATCTTAATAATATTTGGTTAATAAGTAATATCCCCATACGCGTATCTTTAAATACAAGAGGGGAGAAAACTCATATTTTTAATATAATCAACTTTCTATTGATCATGTTATTCCTTATAGGTGTCGAACATTGTGTATATAAATGTTAATGAATAAGGTGTTACAGAATATATAATTTCATTGTTACTTTATTTTTCAATGCTATATTAAATACAATGTCAAAATTTCTAGCCAAGATAAACATTTGATATATGATGATTAAGACTGGTTACAATGATTTTGTACTAGCCGAGCACAAGTTCAGACTGTTGGGTATGTTTCAGACTACAGTTCTGCAGTCGATTAATATCAAGTAACTTTTTGACCAATACAGACTTGTCAAATATAAATCATAACAGTCTAGTAAACATATAAGTCATCTAAGGCTTTTAATTTTTCCTATATTTACTTTACTGTTTTGCAATGCAGGTCTTTTCTGAATCGAAATTTCAAGTTAATTTGCTCGTTTTCTTTATAGTTATGGAGTTAATAATGAATGAAGGCTTAATAGTTATAAAGTTAAGTTGCGTGTCAGAATATAATATATATCGGTAAATTGAAAAGCATAACATATTTACGGTACCTAATCAACTTGTTATATTTTGAAAAAACAGGTGTTTATCATATCAAGGAAGAAATTTTTAATGGCAAAAAAATAGCAAGGCTCACAGCAGCTGATGATGGTAAGTACAGTCGCAAAAACATGTCTATTTCATTCCAATCAGTAATATCATTGTGATTTGTTAATATTGGTACCGTTAATGTTATTACTACCACTGGGTCAATTCCTCTGCTGGTGGACTGTTAGTCCCCAAAGGTATTACTAGTCCAGTAGCCAGTACTTCGCTACTGGCATGAAAATGCGGATTTTTTTGAGTTATTGAAATTTGCTGTTACAAAATTTTAAAAATTATTATAAATTAAGTAATGTATCTCCCTCATGCAAAGGTCTGATTTTTTTCACGAGTTTGGCTTTACTGAGCTTTGGATTTCACATATTTTGGCCACGAACATCACTGACGAGACATTTATTGTCTAAATGCGCATCTGGTGCATGAAACCTTTATTGTTATTTTAAAAAATTAAAACACATGATGAACAAGAACAAAAGATCAAAATGTCACCTGTCATTTAGCCATGAAAATAATAGTTGATAATAACAAATAAAAACTTTAACATTTAGTGATGCTTGGAACTTGTTAGTAGTTAATCTTCAAAGGACGCTATCTCCCTCGGTTTTAACAGCAAAAGTTGTAAAAACGACATGACAAGACTATGTCATGTTAGTCTTATATTTTTGTTGGTAGCGTTGACGATAGCAGGTGCCAACCCGTTAGATGTGTTATGAATGATGATATTTTCTAAGAGAGCGTGTGTACTTATAAGTTGTAACTGACATTATACACGATTTAAGTAACAATTGCATAGATGTCTTTATATATTGCATTCCGTCGTCAGTGTTTGAGTCGCGTACCAATCTCTTGAATTAACCAATAATATATAACGATTTCTGTTTATTCTTATGTTTTGCCTGAGCTGGCGAAAAACTTTGTCCGCTCACAATCATAGAGACAATTTGACTGACAGACAAAACAGTACTACGTAGTGTATAACAGAACGTAGATGTTGTATAGATGCCATTGAGACAGGTATCCACCAAAGTTCAAATGAAACGAATGAAAGAAATAATAGGCAACCATACGGCCTTCGACAATAAGGAAACCGCATATAGTGTGTTATAAATTTGTTTTTTAAAATTCGGATGTCCTGTTGGTCATCTACCTCTTTTAAGACAATAACATTCAAAACCAAGGAGTAAACAAAGACTCAAAAAACCAAAGCACATTTACAACAAAAGTCATTAATAACAAATAAGAAACAACACGAACTCCACTAAAAACCAGTGAAATCAATTGCCCCGGAATTGTAAGCATTTCCTGCACCGTATACGGCACCTGTCGTGTTATTTCTTTGTTCAGTTCAGTAATAATGGAAGGTTATTATGACTGAGGAAAAATATCAGATATGATTTCTGACACACTTTTGTTAAAATGGCTTATCAGCTTATGATGGCGACCGTTAAAAGTTTGAATAATGACCTAAATGTGATTGATTCATAGCCCTGTTTAAGCAACTTTTGGGAAAACAGTATTCTACGTTCAACAAACTGAACGTACTTTGAGCTAGATCTAGAGTTACGAATCAATTGAGACAAATATACTCCATATACTTGTGCCGCTGATATGTTGCTTAACAGAAATGGAAAGTTGACTTTAAGAAAATAAAACAAATCAGCGCGTTTGTCATAAATTGTGGTTTTCAACCAACCATAGGAGTCGTTTCGAGGAGAAGGTCTTAATATGGAGCAGATTTATCTGTGTTGGTAGTATCTTTAATTTCAAGTTCACTTCGATATTTTAAATGTAAATGATCACTGAAACTATTAGTATAAAGAGACAGTACATCATCAATATACCGAAAGGTGAAATTAAAAGACTGAGCTCATTTCTTTTCCCCTTTCTGTACAAGCCTTTTGATAAACTCTGCTTAATTAAAAAGCTATATGTTTCTAGTTTACCATGATTTAAAAGAAAATGAGTGATCCATTCAGTAACATAAACCTGATGATGCATGCATTTTTTTATGAAAAAAAAAAATAGAATACATGAATATTTTTAATATGAAAAATACTGAGAAGTTTTTAGTGGAATGACTATTAAACATTCATTTATAATGTAGATATATCAAAGAATTTCCGAAGCGAAATATGTATTCATTTACAAAAAAAAAACACCACGAATCATAAAATCAATGACTGCATTGTTATTATTTATTTATACATTCGAGTAAACACGCCGTTTCATTTCTTATAATAAACTTTAAAATGGAAATAAGAATTGTCAAAGAGAAAATATCCAGACCAAAGAGCGGGAAAAAAACGAAGGCCGTCAATGATGCGTCAGCTGGATCATAGACAAAATTGTGTAATAGGTCAGCGACAAAGGACGTCATACTGAACTCTAAAATATAAACAAAAAATAAACTTAACTTTTAAATTATACATGACTAGCAAATGCTAGAGGTTCCTATATTAGCACAGATGCAAACATGCGGTGGGGTTAAATATATTTTTTTAAATCTCAATCATCCCCTATACCTAGAAAAGAGAACACACAACAATTTGCATACAAAAAAGCAGTTAAAACCAAGTAAGAGTCTGAATCATAATAGGTAACAAAAGAAACTTGAACAAGAAAAATGACATTAATACATGATTTAGAAATGCTAAAATTGAAATGGGGAATGTGCCAAAGCGACAACAACCCGACTATAGTACAGACAACAGCCGAAGGACTACTAGCAATTAATGATATACTCGACCTTTATTTATCTAATAGAATATTACGTCATCACTATATGAACATCAAGCACAATCCCTCGATGTAAAATCATAACACTAGAACCGACGTCACGATTAATTGTATAATAGCCTATATTTTATACGATTCAAGGTATAACAATTGGCATCAACAATCTTTGAATTGAAAGTACTTGTAAGCATTTACACTGCCTAAATAAACCAGACCACATCTTTATTTTTTGAGAAAATCCTTTCTATTGTTTTTTTCTGAATACTTCTTATAATTTTAAGATTAACGCTTTCAAATGAATTGATCAATTTTCTACAAATTTAATTAACCAAATTACCTAACTCTAATCAGTCAGGAATGCGGTTCGATAAAATTGCTTTCCTTATTTATTTCGCTCTCCTGTCAATTCATGAAATGTCAATACCTCCAATGGTAGACGCTACAACGATGGATGTCGTCAAGAAAGGTACGATTAAAGGAATCAGCTAGGAATAAGACGATCACCATTGGTATAGGTGAGTTGTTTAATAGTTGTTGCATTGGAGTAAATGCATGTTTAGGATTAATTCATAATCAGGAATAGCTGGGAAGGAAAGAAACGTGTTGCTACATGAACTCGGCAAGGCCGGGACGAATTTCCAAAAAAAATCTACAGACGATCGTTCTGAGTGTGCCACCTACACATTCAAACGTGTACAAAAGCACAGTAATCCCCATCTCTGTAATGCGTTTTCATAATTATGTGATAAAGAGCAAAAAAAGGTAGCAGTTATTTGTGTCGTGCTGTTAAGCATTTCCAGGGGAAATAATTTTATTTTTCACGGTGTGTTTGATAGGTTTGTTACATTGTAACATTATATAATACACACTCATAAAGAGGATTACAATAGCCCTTACACTCAATTAACTGAATTGCAATTATTCTATTTACCGTAGTGATATTATGTAAGACTTTAGAGGTTCATATCACATATATTCAACGTTTTTATTTCGATTTTTTTTATTATTGTTATTGAACGGTTCATAGTAAAAATTTAAAAAAAAACACGTTAAAACCGTTGAATGCAAATAACATAAACCTCAGAAGTCTTATACATTGTCCTTTAAATTAAGTCTGGAGGTTCATATAATTTACATTCAACATTTTTTATCGAATTTTTGTTTACTTTCAATATTGAATGGTTCAACATTGGAAGTTAAGAAAAAATCCGATAAAAATTAATGGTTCAACATTGATAGTAAAAAAATCGATACACATGTTGAATGTAAATGATATGAAATTCTGAAACCTTACATTATTGGACTATCGTTTATTAGTTCTTTTATCCTAACTAAATGTTTTTGTGGTGTATATTACAAAAAAAAGGGGGGGTATTTTAAAAACACCAAAATACCTTAACAATCCTACAATATCTGCACACAGAATGAGAGAGATATTTCGTATTCTTAAACTAAATTTTCTAACGTTTGTTAGATATGTTGAAAATACTGACAAATGTTTAGTATGTATACATGTACCCATCCTCTCATTTTCAATTCATTAGTTCAAGATACAGCTCTGAAGAATATACAATAACCTAACATTGATAATTTTTCTAACAATTAGTTCAGTATATTTTTCTAACAATGAAGACTCATGAAACATTTGATATTGATTTAAAAACATAGCCAATTAAGTAGAATCTTGTGGTTTCGTAGACCTACATGATAATCTAACATTTTCAAAATATATTCTAGTATATATTAAATAACATGTTTATATTTTGTGACGCATCTAATGTCCAGTGCAAGATCCGAAAAAGATCTCTTAGTTTCGATCAGTTTGTACGTGAAACATGTGATTTCAACCCCCTCTTTACCTGCCTGTTCGTTTTTTTTTGTAGTTTCGAATAGGGAGCAAGGACTGCAGTTTTATTGAGAAGTCATGTGAAATTTCTGCTGCATGTATATATCTGAAAGTCAGGAATTATTCTGAAGTACACATGTCGACCAGTGGCTTGGAACTGAGAGGAGAGGGTACCAGATGCTTATTTGAGATTCCAATTTGAACTAAAGAAAGCAATATATAAAGATATGTTGGAGAGACAATCTATATGAATAAAGTTATCCAACAAATGGAACTTCTTTTTTTTTTATATATACACAATTTGTCAAACGTATCCGTAACAGAAGAGATGTGAATGCATCCTTCATAGCCTTGTAATACTGATGGTAATAATTTGTATAATTTCTGAGATGATATAGCAGTGTCATTGGTTTCCCCCTTTCACCTTCTTCAAATAACCTGATCAACTGAAATCCTTTTTTTTAATGGAGCCCTGTTCAAAAACAGTTAAAAGAACATATGCTTAATTTTCGTTATTTTTGTCGAGTCTGCAACTTTTTTGCAGAAAGCTCGACATAAGGATAGTGATCCGGCGGCGGCTACGGCGGCAGCGGCGTTAACTAACTTCTTAAAAGCATTGTATTTTAGAAGGTAGAAAACCTTGGTGCTCCATACTTTGTATATAGATGCCTCATGTTACGAACTTTCCGTCAGTCACGTGTCCAATGTCCTTGAACTCATTTTCATGGTTCAGTGACTTCCAGAAAAAAAGGGATGAAGGTTAGTAATGTTAAATTCTCTCTTATTATAAGTAATTGGATAACTATATTTGGTATATGCGTACCTTGCAAGGTCCTCATGTCCGTCAGCCCGTTTTCCTCTAACCTCGACCTCATTTCATAGATCAGTGAACAAGGTTAAGTTTTGGTGGTCAAGTCCACATCTCAGATACTATATGCGATAGGTCTATTATATTTTGTGTATGGAAGGACTGTAAGGTGTACATATCTAACTGGTAGGTGTCATCTGACCTTGACCTCATTTTCATGGCTCAGTGGTCAAAGTTAAGTTTTTGAGTTTTGGTATATGATTCTAATACTTTATGCATTAGGTCAACTACATTTGGTGTATGGAAATATTTTATTATCTATATGTCTGTTACGCGGGTTTTATTTGACCTTGATCTCATTTTCACGGTCCATTGCTAAGTGTTAAGTGTTTGTGTTTGGTCTGTTTTTCTTAATGTATTAGCAATAAGTCAACTGTATTTGTTGTATTGAAGAATTGTTAGCTGCACATAAGTGCCTGGCATGTTTGCCTGGCATGGTTCATCTGACCTTGACATCATTTTCATGGTTCATTGATCAATGTTTTGTTTTCTTGGTTAATCTTGAGTAAATGTGACAGTTGTAATAAAGCTGTATATTTAGGTCTATCAATATAATGTAAACGATTAGTAAAGAAGGCGAGACATTTCAGTATGTGCACTCTTGTTTAGAATCATAATTTTTTTTTTAAATGAAACAGGTTGTACATTCTACATGAAATATGCCAGTCAACCGTAAATGTCAACACCCAAAAAAGGTCTTTAGTATATTCAATTGTCAACTTACAGAATATGTCAAAGGTTTGAGCATCCCAACCAAAACCATGTGACTTGAGTTTTGGATTTGTCAATATCAAGCAAACTCGATATTTTCTGTAACATCATAATAGTTCAGTGTTATTATAAAAAAAAACAAAGGACTAACTATTGTACAAAACTGTAACAGATAATCAAGGACTGTCTAGTAAGTATAATTTAACCTAAAACCCTGCTCTGCTCTTAAAGCACCGTCTTAGCAACGTATTGGTTGATTGTAAGTGTTTGGTGCTGAGACTGAAGACTTGAGACAATAGCATTGAGGTAAGTATGTATAAGAACATCGTTTTCAAGAATATATGCGGATTCGAGATGGGGAGGAGCATTAGTCGGAAAAATGTGTTTGATTAAACATGGGGAATCACTGAAACAAGACTGGATCGAGCTCTCCTAAGCTCACTCAGTGCCCCCCCCCCTTTTTCCAATGTGAAATTCTGGATCCGCCACTGAATATTGGTTTGAACAGTGCGATGGAAGTCTTCAAATGTAAAAAAAAAATAACGTCTGTGTGATAGTTATATACATACAGGAACGAAAATTCAACATTCAAATTGCTAAAAAGAGTGAGGGGTATGATTCATTAACAAAACAGATCGTCTGATCCGAAATTCTTTCGAAAAAATATTGTTGTCAGGCAAAAGGAGTAGGTCCAGTAAAAGCCCTTTTTGGCCTCAAAATTGATAAAATTTTAATTTTTAGTTATTTATTGAACAGTTGAGTGCTTCTGCTACATAATTATGGGCTATTTTTGACTATACAATAAATATATATCGGGCACTGGCACCTTAAAGTCATGCTAAATTACTGAATTATTAAAAAATCTAGCATTTAAGTTAACATTTAGAAGGTTTTCGTGTAAAATGAAAGTGGCCACATTCGTGTTCATCTATATTGAAATGGAAGTTGTATTTTATGATAATAGATAACATATATAAAGGTTGAGGATGAACACTTTCATTTTGAAAAAAAAACACATCCGAAAAGTGACATTTTTCGGCATATTTGATTGATTTTTCATATTTGAGCTTGAATCGGATCGTTTTAATGACTAAATCAGTTCAAATCTTTCATATGAACAAATTGATTCAAATGAAATAGACACTTAAGTTTTTGAAAAAATGGTCAAAATCTTTTGTCAGATGAACCTGAAATTTGAGGCCAAAATCGGTCCTTACCGGACCTACTCCTTTAAAACCAACAAGAATATTATGAATTCTGATCTTCTAAAACATTATAGTGTTAACGCGCTCAGACAAGAAAACCAACCCCCTTTGCAGTTAAATGATTAACTTACTTCCTTGTAGATGGATTGTTTACTGGCTTGCTTTGGTAGGGTATTGTTGAATGTTTCACACTCGAGTAATATATATACTCATTTGTAGTAAATGAAATTTGAAGACACCGGTGTACTACTATTTATAGTACTTGACCTGTAATAGTAAGCATGTATTAGAAAAATAGAGTGAGCTACCGTATACGGTAAAAATTGATATAAGGGAATTTTGATATCCTTGAATCCGTTTCTGAGTTGTGAATAAATAACAAAGGGACTAACAATGGGACGATTATTCAAGTAAAAAACTATAATATAATCGAGTCTTGAAGTGAACAACTATAATAAAATTGAGTATTATGTAAAACTTTAAAATAAGTAAAGAATCTTAATGTTTTACAAATTTTCGACTGAAGGTAAACTATTACGAAAAGAAGAAGATATCAATAGTAAATTCAAATCATATGAATCGTATGATTAATATTGGCGAACAAAAAAAGTTTCACCAAATGTCGTCTGACAATTGTAAGATGCAATGAAATAGACTAAAAATGTAACGAAAATATAGCACAAAAGAAATCATGAAATAACTCAGTGTAGTCCCAATTTAAGATGCAAACACATGAAAAGAAAAACAAATTTACGCCATATCTCCACATGACACAAAACAAACACCAACTGCAATCTACAAATAAGACGCAAGGAGCCACAAGAAATTAAAAAAAATATCCATTCGCGGGCAACTACCGACTTATTATACTGTGTGCTCGAACACAAACATAGCCAAAATATGACACTCAAAACATAAGACCCAAACTAAATTACAAGTAATTGCAAGATCATGTATAAAAAAGAATTCCGAACAACAATTGGTTAACACAAACAAAAGGAATACATCGATATAAATTCAGACTACCCCAAAAACTCAACCTCACAATGGTCAACCTATCCGGGTTATTGTATAACCAAGGTGTAACAAAATGTGTAACAAAACAGAAATTATGACTATCGGTGTAATTGTTATTGTTTAAGGAAAAAACATGTCAAGCATGCAAACATTAAAAAAATTAGTTTTAATCACTTAAAAGTCATGTGATGTTACATATATAGGACGGTTGTGTTCGATGCGTAAATTAATTCACAAAACCCCGTCATATAACATCCAACTTTGAAGTTGCTTCTTACTGTCAAAGTAAGGTGTGCCACTTTGGGGATGGTCTTAAACGATTCACAATTCATTTCTCATTTTTTGTAATTTTCCCCAGATTTTTTCTATGTCGAGCAAAAAGAAGTAGTAGTTGATAAGGAGACCCCCTAAATGACGTAACAGCTTGACTAATGGTCGTTTTAAAAACGATTGTTTGCAAGTTGCATTGTGAACAATTGTACAATATACAAATTAAACAACGTGAATGCAAATATTTTTAATGACTTTACAGAAAGTAACTCTTGTGACATCTTGACAACCGTATACAAAGTTAATTACATTTTTTTACCTTCTAAACACAAGAAAAGCCCCTTATCAAATTGCAAAATCAAAAGATCAATCACACTAAACAAATAGAAAACAACTGCCACATTCCAGACTTGATAGAGGCATTTACGTATGTCATGTGTGTACAAAATGGTGGATTAAATCTGGTTTTGTAGCATGATAAACTTCCATATTTTGACAACAACAACAAAACAAACAGATTTGCGCAAATGCTTGTGACGTTTATTAAGAGTTGTAGCAGTGAAATCTTGAATACCGAATAGTATTATGCATATGCAGGTGAAGCTGGAATATTGATTAACAGTTGGGATAAATAGATAGTTTCGAAATTAAAATCGTCTCGTTTGTCATAGATTTTATAATTGACCGCTTCCGTCAAATTATAGGTTTAAGTATAATAATAAAGCGTACACATCCGTCCTTTGAATTTCTAGTTCGTTTTGGTCCATAAATGATATTAAATCATAAAAATGTGGATTGCTATCGGTAAAAACATCATAATGACAATTTTCAGAAAGTACTTATTTGAAATATCATAATTAATATGTATTAAGTTGTTTTTTTAAAATTTAATAATTGAGTATGTGCCGTACAGTTTTAAATTTGAATGTTGTTAAAGGAAATTTTAATCGAATGTTTATAATTTAAAAAAAAATTTCCAAAACATGTTCTCTTTATTAATCATTATGTCATTGCATTTTGAAAAGCTTTGATAACTGTGTGACACGTTCTCCTCTTGTTTTGTTAATGTTATTATTGACATTTTTACATTGTTTTACATATATTAGTATTTCACCAAGGAGTTAAAGTTAACAAGTTGTGACTGGCTTTTTTCTGATTTTTTGTTAGTAAGTTGTGACTGGGTTTTCAGTCTTATCTCACCTGCAGATCCATTTCACTTTCACAATTAGAGTAAAGTAAAATAAAGTTAAACAGTTAAAAGAAGTACAAATGTATAGATGTAAAAAATAGGTTTCACCTTTTTTATGTAACTGTATTAAGGTACATGTATGAATTATATGAAAAGTTATATATCAATATGTATTAAAATTCTATTTGTAGAAGATTTGATCTTTTTAACCCCCAAAAAACGTAAATATAAGGAACAATTTTGAATTGTTACAAAAAAAGGGATTAACTCGGTCGAAAAATGTTTGTTAAACGTGACAATAGTGAAATTAATTACGACCTAAAGCTAAGGTAATTGGTGATAATTAACAGTGTGTTTGACACCAAAGCTGTCAAGTGAATCCATGCACGTGATGGACCACTTAATTTGACAGTTTACAAGGGTAGCTGAACTTCTGTTGATTGAAAAATTACGAATCTGCCGGTATTTCATAGTAAAATCACTTATGAAATCATTCTCTTGGCTTAGAAATCCAGGTGAACACGGATCATTTTCCGAATTCCCGGGTAATTAAGTGACCCGGCGGGTGTCCCGAGTGATCTCTCAGAATTGTGAAAATCTCTGGTCACACCCGCAAAATACGGGTCAGTTGACAGGTATGCTATCAAAATATTTAGTGCAAACCTTTGATTTTACTACTTTTGAATATATTATATAGATTATATGTCTTTAAAAACCCTACTTCCAGTAAAATCTAACATGGCGGACTTTTTATTCAAATAAGCTTATGTTTAAGTGAGGGAAATTGAAGTGAGTTTTAGAGGGACGAACTCGGGATTGGCTCTTATGCTATCCAGTCCAGGCGCTAATGGATGGCAAAGGGACAAAGAGGATCTCTTTTAAAAAACCTTTCTGAGACCTCAACATTTACATTGTAGTTAGAAGTTTGTAAATTATTGATGTTAGAAAGGATGACGCGGTCGTTGTTAATCGGTAATATCGGGTCCCCAGTGCACTGCCTTGTATGCATGTGGTGGAGACCGCGATTAAACATGTATGTTTGGCCAAATAGTAGTAATTTTCGAAATAGTTCATTAATTAAGCGATTTTACTTTGTTTTAAACTATCCAAAACTCTACATCGAAGATATGGATTGAGGACTTACCTTTGATATTTACGCCATATTTTTTATTGGAAGTGTTAACTTTGGATTTCAATAGTTTTACAACAGAATAGAATTAGTGATTTGGGGATTACTTCAAGCCAAAAGTTTAATGACCAGCAGAAAAACTACATTTTCTTTAAATGTTGAAAAAAATTGAATTTTAAATAATAATTTGATATTTCTATGTGCGCCATTTTCGGATATTACCGGAAGTAAGGGAGATACGTCTTAAACACTGTATTCATGAGAAGCACTTACAAAAGGTTCCTGCTCAATGTTAGGTTAGTTTTAATACGTTTGTACACACCTCAATTACCCTCCCTAAAATATAAGGTTATTTTTGTACAATGACCGCCATGTTGGATTTTATCGGAAGTCAGGATTTTAAAGACATCAAATCTATATGATATATTTAAAAGGAGTAAAAACAAAGGTTTGTACTTAATATTATGATAGAAGCATGATACTATAACACGTATTCACATACTAGTCTTCGATATTGGGCTGATTTAAGTATGATGTCCGCCAAATTGAATTTTACCGGAAGTGAGACATTTTTTTCAAATGCCTCCCTATTAAAATTCATAGAGAAGTAGATGAGAAAGGCATATGCCAAATTTCATGATTGTAGCAGGATATGCACAATTATATTGTAATATGCTTGTAGCCGCCGGACTATATATAACATGTATAACAATCCAGCGCCCTCGTGGGAAAAATCGTTGACTATTATTCAGTTATGTTTTATATATATATATATACACAGACATATGGATAGTCTACCTTTTGCTGTTTCCGTTCTTTAACCACCAAATTTTATATGACTTCTTCTCTATGCTCATTACCAACAAAGACACATCCATTCGTAATAAAGGTAGGCTCATTTTCAAAATAAATCTCATGTTTCTCTACAAGTATGTGAATCTAAGCAAATAATTCTTTTAAATACGGTATACTTTGTCTCTGCTCCTTTTTCTTACATGAATCATGGATCCGACTCTAATACCAGAGAAATAAGATCACCCCATTCAAAAATTCATTGATAAGCAGAAAAATAAGAAAATCTGCTTTGTTAGAATTTCTATCATCTTGCAAATATGGGGTCATTTTAGGCCATTATAGTCCCTTTATCTTTACCCATTTTTCTTTAAAAAAACATTTTTCATTAGTTTTAGCATTAGAACAAAGAAGCAATTCTTATCCAATATAAACATATTGTTTTCATAGAATTTTGAAATTTTGAATATTTTCCTACATGATATTTCAACATCATCCTTCATTTCCGTTTTAAGTATCATTTCATTGTGATGCTTTTTTTGGCCAAAACGCTTTTTAACGTTTTAACACCTTTTGTTTTTATTTTCAGAGCATAAGTTCGATAAAACCATTATTGTAAAAAATGACAAAGGCCAGATTGTATTGAGGAGTGTTAGCGTAAAAAGAAATTGCTTCAAAACTGCATTGAATGTTTACAGTCCTTCTGGATTTCTTCTTGGCACTGTTAAAGAAAGGTATACACTGATTTAGATGAAGCCTATGATACTCAGTAATTAAAATATAGAATTGGTAGAGTAAGACTATTTTATAAAGCAAACTATCTTTTTTAACAATGTATGACAGTCTTTTAAAACAAGTTGTCTGTTTGTATATTAAAGATAAAAGCAGAAATACATTATACAATTGTCTTTTATTTACAATTTACAATAGAAAGGCTTGTTATGTTTGGTGTAATGTATGCATTCAAAATAGTCGGTTTGATATTATTGCGGACAATAAAGTAACTTCTAATTTTGTCTTGATGTTTTACACGATAAGCTCCTAAATAATGTTATCCTTATACATTGGTTTGAAAGTTTGATTTGCAACTCGAAAATAACGGAGTTGATGAATTATTAATAATTAAAAAATATTTGACTTATAACTATAAAAAATTAACATACTGTAGCAGTGTATATAACAGCGCTCAAAAATGAAATGAGAATCATCTATGAAGATATATAGGTTGTACTGACACAACTTTAAGAAGAGGGACGAAAGATACTAAAGGGACAGTCAAACTCATCAATCTAAAATAAACTGACAACACCATGGCTAAAAGTGAAAAAGACAAAAAGACAAACAATATTACACATGACACAACACAGAAAACTAAAGAATAAACAACACAAACCCCACCAAAAACTACGGATTAGCTCAGGTGCTCCGGAAGGGTAAGCAGATCCTGCTCCACATGTGGCACCCATCGTGTTGCTTATGTGATAACAAATCCGGTAAAAAATCAAATTCGGTAGGTCACATTCATGAAAGGGAAGAGGATTGTAGTTACGACGTAAGGAACATATCCAATATCATTTTTGAAATGGTTATTCCAAACCGGTCAACCAACTCGTGTTGGCGTCCGCAAAATTTACGAAGGGATGATTTCAACTTCACCATTTGGAACTCTTGGTTTAATAGCTTCCTTGAGAGCAGCAACACTCTTTTAAGAAAATCATGATAGGAAATACAAGTACTTGAATATCGTATCAATTAGGAGATATATACCCCGTATGCAGGTGCTGCTGGAATGTTGCTACTTAGAAATGAAAAGTTCACAATTGGAAAGCTGAAATCATCCCTTTTTGTCGTAAAGTTTTGTTTTCAATCGACCCTCATTGTCAATTTCTAGATGTAAGTCAAGATATGAAGCCGACTTGACTGTATCTGTAGTATCCTTTATCTCTAGTTTAATGGGATAGATGCGTTCCACATAATCACCAAATTTTAAATTATTTAGTGAAAGAACATCATCTATATAGCGGAAAGTAGAGTTAAAGGATAATGCTAACTTCTTATCCTTCTTCCTTAGAAATTTCTGCATGAAGTCAGCCTCATAGTAAAGAAATAAGGCGGCTAGTAGAGGGGCACAGTTTGATGGAATGCCGACAGTCTGTTGAAACACATGTCCTCCGAACGTAACATATATGTTGTCAATCAAGAAATCAAGCATCTTGATAATATCAGTTTCAGAATTTTTTTGGTTTGAATCAGAGTGGTCCTTCATAAAATGTATTCCTCCCTAAGACAAGATACTTGTATCTACGTTGCCCATTTTTTTTATGACGCAAAGCAATACCAACTCTTTCAATTTGTCTTTTAGTTTGGAATGTGGAATTTTTGTGTAAAGAGTAAACAAGTCAAATGTTTTAATACTGTTGCAAGATGAAAGAGAGTTAGATTGTTTGTACTCTAAAAGATCTTTGGAATTTTTAAGTACACAGTATCCACATCTGATTCACGCCACCTCTAGAATATTAGTAGGCAGTTTCAATAACTTTGAAGCCCGTCTTTGATTGCTGATAATTTATATGTTAATAATTTAGAAAGAGGTTTTGTTGGGCACTTGGAAGACCCAGCAATATGCCGTTGTTTGTAAGGACAGTTATGTAGTTAAGGTATCCAATACAATGATGGAAGATGCAGTTCTTCATCTTAGGTTGAAATTAAGAAATTGTTACATTTATTACATATTTGAACTTTTCAAAGGAAAAGTTTATTGATTTTATTTCATTGTTAATTGTTTACTGAATCTATAAATAACCATTCAAACGATGAAAAATGTCAGTGTTATTTAATTTGTTCATCCCGGGGATATAGGGAACAGGTTTTCTTTTTAAATCGTCGAAACACTTTGATTATTCATATCTATTTTATGTCAACCAATCCGTCATAGGTTATACAAATGAAAAAAATCACCATTCACAAAAGGTAAACTTACAAGGAGGGAACACAAAATAGTTTTATTGTTGTAAACATTTGTGTGGAATTTCCTGTGTAAAATATACATTAAACACAGATAGTTCTTTTACTTTTATATATTTTATTGCAAAAGTTAATGATAAGTTCTCTGATAGTACCTGTAGTAGTGATACAAAATACATAAAAACAAGTTGTTGTAGGACACTAGTAGAGGCGATGAAACAAATTTTGTTGTGTAGTTAACGTAATCGAGATGTAGTAGAGACCTGCAAATGATCGGAAACGTTTGTGATATGGTTATGATATGTTTGTTAACTCTCTATGGATCCCAGATTCCGCAGAGTTTAAGAAAGATGAGTTTAAAATACCATACATAAAGTATCTTAAGTGTAAATAAAGTACATTCTCTTACTTTTTTATATTTTGTATTGTAAATTAGAGAGTCGTTTTGTTTTAGGATAGGTATAACATCTCAGGTATATGTTGATTCAGTTTCCGAAGACATAAGCCTGCCCTGTGTCCTATGCCCTGTGACAGGACTTTAAAATTGTTGATTGATATTTGCAAATGTGGAGTGTATACTTTAAATCTGGTCAAAGCACGCAGATGTTGCATCATCTATGGCAGCACATTTCAAATAGTTCCCATCATGGTGATTTTTTATATTACTAGTAGATAATCAAATAACCTCGAGAAGATGTGCAATTGACATTTTCATATGAATTATACAATTATAGATGTGTATTCTTTTTTCTCCATTTTCAAACTGTATAGAAAATGTAAATGCAGAGCAGACTATGAGATATGTACTGGAAATCAAGGCGTCATGTATTTACTAAAATATAAACCGTCTTCAGATTTGACCATTACGGTAAGTGCCAGCGCAAAATATATAAATCAAATTTAATCAAATGGGGAAAACTTGGTAAGTTACATATGCTCTGCAGCAAAAAAAAACTACAACAACAACAAAAAAACTGATCAACAGTCGTTTAATATCTAAATCAACCTTTTGCCCTATTTTAGACTTTTCAAACACATTGAATTCAATAATTGTAGGTCATGATCAACGTGATATATTTGAGAATTGTTTAATGTAGATTGTTCAAGATGAATTTCAAAAGTCTCATTTCACATGTTTAGTTTCTACGTTTAACTGAAAGGCCTAATATTATATGCTAAATATTTCTTAAATGGTGATCATATGCATTGTGAAACTTGTTTTATTTGTTAAATTATTTCAACTTCTTTTTTATAAATGACTGAAAACAAATCTAATAAATTGGAAAAAAAAATAATATATATTGGATGTAACAAATTTTGTTAAAATCATTTCTTGTACCGCTCACTCATTCTCTCAACATTAATTTCAGAACGAGATTTCAACAAAACTGTAACGTCAGAAGAATACATTTGAATCCTGCAAACATGTTAAACCCCGCCAAATTATTTTTGTATGTACCTGTCTCAAGCCAGGAGCATGTAATCCAGTGGTTGTCGTTTGTTTAAGTGTTACATATTAGTTTTTCATTCTTTTTTTTCATTCAAATAAGGCCGTATGAATTGATTCACATTTTCATATCGGGACCTTTTATAGCTGACTATGGAGTATGGTATTTGCTCATTGTTGAAAGCCGTACGGTGACCTATAGTTGTTGATGTCTGTGTCGTTTTGGTCTCTTGTGACAATTGACTCATAAGCAGTCATACCACATCTTCTTTTTTTATAGAATTGATATATAAGATAGATAGAACTTTGTCCTTTATCCTAGTCAAATGCATATCAGTAAGATAAAGAGAATATTCCTTTGACGTGCTCTGTACTTAGACATCCTGTCTCTGTGTTTTTGATCTTTTACATTTTTTTTATTAGTCTCTATATTTTTAATATGGTTAATCTATATCACTTCTTGTGTGTTTGTTGGGTTTTGTTTTTGGTAACAGATGCTGTGACTCAGAATTTATACATCCTGTCATTGTGTTCAAGTGTCATAGTTTATGTCTGTTTACACATTTCTCTTTGTTATCGAATGATATCACAATGTGACTCCTATACCCCTATAAGGTTTTGAGGGGTTGATAACTAAAGTCACCCAGAATGACGAGGGAATTTAAAATTCGTCCATATTCAAAGGAGTTCAGCTCTAAACAAAGGCATTTAACAGTTCCCCTATGAAACCTTATTTTGTAAGTCTGCAACAATTGGATTAACATCAGAAACCAAAATTCCTAAAGAAATATTGGTGACTTTATTTGGAAAAGGACGTATTTAAGCTTCAGCCATTAAATGATTAACCTGTAACTAAAAATTTACAGAAAACATTGTCGATGCCTCCGATATATTAGAATCAAATGCAGAACCAAATATGGAACCTTCTACTTCAATCACTGATGAAACGCACAAGATGAGTTGAACATAGTACTAAGAAATATTTAAAAAAATACTCTTTAATCCTGGGCAAAGCTTGAACTAAAGTATAACTGTATTTCCATGTTATTTATAACAAATGTTCTAAGACTTGTAAATCTAAATGTTTGAATAACCGGTGCAAATGCAAGAAAAACGGGATAAATTGGAACAGTCGTCTCACAGTTCGACAACATGTAATAACAAATGGTTTTAACACAAAATGTGAATCACGTTTTCAAGTTTTAGAAGTAATATTTGATGAGTTTTAATATATAAACATATTTTATCTGTAATTGTATTTTCAGCAGATGACATTTTAAACTACAATGTTATTATGTAACAAATGTATATGTTTTCTTTATTTTAATAATTGTCTTGTACCCAGTCAGGGATATGACAGTTTTTATCCGTTCGTTTGATGTGTTTGGACTTTTGATTTTGCCTTTTGATTTTCCATTTTCCCCGGAGTTCAGTATTTTTGTCTTTTTACTTTTTATTTACTCGCATTTATATGTTAGGAATTAAGGTTAATGTCTGGATACATTTTTCAGATTTAAACATCTAAACATCATTTACAGATTATACTTAATGCCAAGGCGTTATCTTATTGGTTAGGATTTGAGCTTTATGCCTAATCTTACTTTTTGTCGTTAACATCTATACTAAGTCTTGAATATGACAGTTGTTGACCATTCGTTTCATGTGTTTAATTTTTTGATAATAACACGTAATCATTTAAATAAGGACTTTCCGTTTTGCATTTATTCTCGATGTTCAGTATTTTCTGTGCTTTTACTTTTTTCATCATTTATTTCAGATTTTATATGAAAATAACATGAAATATACGAGCCTTAGGATGTGAAGTACCAAATGATGTTTGTCTTTTTTGTCATTTCATATAATTTTTGTATCGCCATAGCGATGTCATTTAGTTTTTGACTGATGGGTGCAGATCCTTAGTTAGCTATTTTACGCCTATCTGTTAAGATTGAAAACTGGCAAATCAACATATTTTGTATTTTTAACACGTCCACTTGTATTGGTGTCCATTTGATGAGTTTATAGTTATCAAAGGTAGCAGGATTATAATTCAATGCGCAAGACTCGCGTTTCGTCTACATAAGACTCATCAGTGACGCTCATGTTAAAATATTTATAAAACCAAACATATACAAAGTTGAAGAGCATTGAAGATCCAAAATTCCAAAAAGTGCCAAATACGGTTAGGTAATCTTTGCCTGGGATAAGAATTTCCTTAGCTTTTTGAAAAAAAATTAAAGTTTTGTTTACAGGAAGTTTATATAAATGACCACATTATTGATATTCATGTCAACACTTGTTGACTGCTGGGCTGGTGATACCATCGGAGACGAAACGTCCACCAGCAGTGGCATCGACGTTGTGGTGTAAATACAATGTAGCTATCAAAGGTACCAATTATAATTGAGTACGCCAGATGCGCGTTTCGTCTGCATAAGAATCATCAGTGACGTTCATATTTAATATTTATAAAGCTAAACATGTACAAAGATGAAGAGCATTGATGATCCAAAATTCCAAGCCTTTTTCATCTGATTGTTATTGTTCTCCTTGACGTTGGACTGTTATACCAGTGTCCCACGTTAGGTGAGGGTTGGAATTCCGCTAAAACGACCTGCCAAATTATATTAGTATGTGCCTGTCCCAAGTCAGGAGTCTGTAATTTAGTGATTGTCGTTTGTTTATCATGTTTATGTGTAACATATTTGTTTTTGTTCATTTGTTATATGAATGGCCCGTTAGTGTTCTCGTTTCTATTGTTTTAGATTGTCAATCGAGGTCTTTTATAGCTGACTATGTTTTGCTCATTGTTGAAGACCGTACAGTTACCTATAGCTGTAAATGTCTGTGTCATTTTGGATACTTGTGGAGAATTGTCTCACTGGCAATCATAACACATCTTCTTTTTATATCTCCATGATTCTGTTAGAAGTTAGCAGACGTACGTTTACATAGAGTTACTCTTTGCAAGAGATTTGTGTGATAAAGATATATAGTTTTTTGTTTCTTTGAAAACAAACTAAGTCTATATTATTTCCATTTTTTTCACAGATCAAAGATGAGCATAATAAGGATGTGGTAGCTGCAGTTTCATTGTCCCGTGTGCCAAATGAAAAGGTCTTGTATTCTATTACATGTAAGTAAGAGAATACCAAACATTCTAAAATCCAATTAGGCCGTCAGTAATCTAATTGTAGGAATTGACCAAGACAATAATAATCTAAAAGCCTTTAATATTGAACAAAACACCCAAATGTTAATCATGTTAATTTTTTGAAAATAACATCACTAAATATTTGTTGTTGAAACAGGCAATGAGATGAAGGATGTTTATTGTGAATTTCAAAACTGATTTAACAATGCTTAACGAATTGCTGTTTAAAAATGAAACTATTTTTTTATTTCAGTTAATTATACTGAATTAAGAAATCATTTCAATCATTATGGCAAAATCGGAAGGGTTTAAATACACGAGATATGTTTCTACCATACACTAAATGTCATGATATCTGATGGTATCGTACCATTTTTAATAATGAGCATGATAAGCATTTTGACATCTGCTATAAAAAACGACCACCTGTGCAAATAATAATAAACCAAAAATATTATTCATGTTATAAATGAAAAAGAACAAATTTGTAAGCAACCAATGACATACCTTTGATAACATTTTCAAAACTAGAAACAGCTTTCATACACGCCAGAACTGTATACTTTTGTAAATGCGAAAGGTTTACTGATATATAGATATACATACATATCAAAGGTACCAGGATTATAAATAAGTACGCCAGACACGCGTTTTATCTATGCCTGGGTTAAGAAAATACTTTGTTTGATAAAATGGCACAAACATCTTATTTAATCTGTTTGAATCTGTCAGACGAACTATTCTAATGATGTATGTAGAACTGTCAGCCTGACATCTTCTACACAATGTTAGCTAGAACAGTTCTAAATTATATCTAATTTATTTATTTCGCCTAGAACTGATCCTGGCAGTCCTACCCTAGAACAGTTTGAGACAGTTTTACCTATAATCTTTTGTCAGTTCTACTTCTGGAACAGTTCTACGGTTAGAACAGATTTAAAAATAATACGGCTATAATCATGATAATTGATTTATGATTTCTACGGCTAGAATTGATTTATAAATTATTATATGTTTTTTTTTCGTTGAAGTGTAACATGTACATAAGTAACTTGGGTTTCGTTCATTTTTTGTACATAAACTACGCCGTTAGTTTCCTCGTTTGTTTTATTCAATTATAAATTCTACAGCTTGAATAGATTTATAAATTCTACTGCTAGAATTGATTTATGATTACTACGGCTAGAATTGATTATAAATTATAATATGGGTTTCTTTCGTTGATGTGTTACATGTACATAAGCAACTTTTTGTTCGTTCATTTTTTGTGCATAAATTAGGCCGTTAGTTTCCTCGTTTGAATGTTTTTACATTTGTCATTCCGGGAGTCAGGATGATTTGTATAACCAAATTATTTGACCTCATTAACCAAATATAATAACTTGTTTCCCAATCCACAATAAATACATATGTTTTTTTAATTAAACTTATAACTTATAAGCACTTCATCGTGTAAATCTATATACAATGTACATGTAGCCGTACACTGCATTTGTACAATTATATTTTTAGGCAATGGTGGATAGGATTGTAGAAATGACAGCAATTATATAGGAAAACAATGACCACAACATTTTGCATCATTTAATAGTGCCAACATGTCCTCTTTTTAATCAAAATGCTGAATCGTAAACAAATATGATATCTCTTTACAATTTGTGTTCATACCTCGCACGGACACATTTAAAAAAAATTATTTTGACCGCAACAACTCCAACTGACATTATTTGCTCTTTTTCTGCAAATCTTTATAGCTGCACAGTAATTCAGCTATAAATTTAGGTCAAGAGTAACTCTAGTATACACATACCCGCGAAACTGGAAATCGTTGACCGCATTTTTTTTCGCATCAATTGAGCGTGCCAGCGTTTCCCCTTTTTATTCAAAATGTTGTATCAGAAGCAAATAGCAGTAGTGTTCATACCTCAGACTGACTCTGATAACAAAAGCATTTGTCCGCGTCCACCAAAACTGACCATATTTAGCAGCATCGATCATCCAAAGCTGACCATATTTGACCGCATTAACACAAACTGACCATATTAACTGTTTTTAACGTGAATCGTATAATCACAAAGTAAATCTGTAATATTTGTATGTAAGGATGGATTGTATTATACAATAATAGCAATATTGAAAAACAGAGACTACCATAGGAGTAGGTCCGGTAAAAAACAATTTGGCCTCAAATTTCAGGTTCATCTGATGAAAGATTTTCAACACTTTCTAAATATTTAAGTGTCTATTTCATTTGAATCAATTAGTTTATACGACAGATTTTAACGGATTTAGTCATAAAAAAACCAATCCGATTCAAGCTCAAATATGAGAAATCTACTAAATCCCCAAAAATGTCACTTTTCAGATGGTTTTTGTCAAAAAAGTGGCCGCATCCGTGTTCATCCTCAACCTTTATATATGTTATGTATTATCATAAGATACTACTTATATTTCAGTATTAAGGATAAACACAAATGCGGCCACGTTCGCTTTACACGAAAACCGTCTAAAATTTAACTAAAATGCTAGAATTGTGAATATTTCAGTAATTTATCATGACTTGATGGTGCTAGTTCCCGATAAATGTGCATTGTTTGTCAAAAACAGCCAATATTCACAATTTTGTAAAACTGCTATATTTTGGGGCAAAAAAAAGGGTCTTACTGGAACTAGTTCTTTTGAGAGTGCCAGTGATGAACCAAAAATGACAATATTTGCACTTTATTATGTAAATCTTGATAGCCGCAAAGTAAATCACTATAATTAGGATTGATTGTATAATACAAATGACAGCAGCATTGGAAAACATAGACTACATAATTAAGCTTGCATCAGTTTATAGTGCCAGCATATCCTCTTTTTTATTCAAACTTCTGAATCGTAAACTATTTTCAGTAGTTTTGGTATCTCATACTGACTCATATAACAACATTATTTGTTCAAATCAACCAAAACTGTTCATTTTTGACAACATGAACCAAAACTGAGCAATTGTTACAGCATCAATCAAAACTGACCCTATATGCTATAAACTTGCACTTTTTAATGTAAACCTTAATACATATGTTAGACTCACCTCGACGTCCGGCCTTTACTCGATGTCCGCGTATCAAATGGACGTCCGTTTCTCCAATCGAAGTCCAAATTAACGGCACATTCTCAAATCGACCTCCAATATTTTTTAACTCTAATTTATGTATTCTATAGCAAACAAATTGTCCATATGATAATTTAGGTCAAAGTACCCCAAACGCAAATTTACTTTTATAATACGACTACAGAACCTATATTATGAATAAGGTACTATATTTTTTTAAGATCTTTAAAAAATGCGTTCGAAGATTTTCTCTCTTTTATAATTGCTTCTTTTAATTAAAATTAAAATCCACACAAACAGATTAAACCGTTTAAACTATTAGAGTTTGACGTTGCCAAGCAAAATAGTCAATGACACCATTATTGTCAAATTAAAAATAAGCATGAAAAAGTACGAGAAAGATGATTACGAAACTATTAACCGGGGTTATAGTCTTTGAAACTATTGACTGGCAAATAGACTATGGAATGAAATAGCACAACTATTTCATTATTTTATAAATAGAAATAACATGCTAAGGTATAATAATATACTGTTCATATATTTTGTAGAATGATTTATTTGGTGTATAGCCTTGCATGCAGGGGCAAAGGAATCAACCATGTTCATATTGAGTTTATTTTTCGGATATATGTCTATTTTTTGTCCGATATTATTTATAATCGTTATTGATAAAGTCTGTCTAAATTGACGAGATGTTGCAAATGTACATACATTTTGTAAAGAAAAAATACAACACGTATTGTAATAATATCCTATAAATCATCTTATGTACAGTTTTCGTTTCAACATTTGTCAAAACAGAATCAGTAATTATAAATTTAAAATCGGTCAAGTCAGAAACAATGTATCTTCGCTAACCAATGGTTCATTCCACTCCCGTTCTCTTCACCCTTGGCAGATTGAGATAACATTTCGGAGACACAAGGTAAGGATTTTTATTGGTTGCAGTCAAAAACTCGCTGCATCCAATCAAAAAGATATATTATCACAAATGTTGGCGCAATCCGGCAAGGGTGAAGAGAGCGAAAGCAGATCGTAACCCTTGGCTTGCGAAGATGGTAACAATCCAATAACCGTCTTTCTATCCGTTTCTTATGAAATTAATGGAACGCGATGTGCAGTAATGTTATTCAAGACAGAAAAACTTTTCGATATCACGCCAAAATTAAGTGATTTCTGCGAGAGAAAAAAAATCAACTTAAATAATATCGTTTTTATTGTTAACAATTGATAACCAGCTGTGCGTCTTTATACATTTCCAGAAGAAAAACATGACGGCATATAGTTTTACAAAGAGTACACAATACCCATTTTAATTCAGTGGCAAATAATAAGTGTCCATTAAGATCCTTTTCCAAGCGCCCAAATATGTTTTTGATTTATAATGTAGTTGACTATAATAACAAATTGTGAAACTAAAGAACATACGTACAGTTAATTATTCGAATAACTATTCACTCTTCTGTTATATTGCAGAGACAAGGCTTAAAATGTCTGTAAGGAGTCAAGTAGGGTGCCTAATCAACACATCTTATCGATTTGCCTAAACGGAAAAACACATGACTATATTTTATCTCATTGGAAAGAGGAGAATAAGCCTCATCGAAATAGCGCTGTCGTCGTTGTCTACCATGGTCACGTTTTTTTAAACCAGGGTCAAAGCAAAAATTCAAGAAAAATACACAGTCACATTTAGATAGCGTGATTCATCTGGCCCTGGCAAAATAAAAACAACCAATGTATAGAAAAATATCTACATTTAGAACTTATTTTAAATTTATAACGCCAAAAATTACTTGAGGTTGACCTTTTTGCATATAGGGTGCAAATTTGAATTTTTCAAACAGCTGTTAATTAACAGTGACAGTGACCTTGACCTATTTCAATTTATAAATTTGTTATTTTTGTATTTAATTCGTTACAATTAAAGATTTTTTTTTTGTAATTAGATCTTAACATTAATAATGTGTCGAAAACACAATGTGTTATTCACGTCGTTTGATAGTAAGGTGTTCGTTAACTTCTGGAATTTCTAGGCATATCAAATTTTTGTTATTGGGTGCGAAATAGTATATATAAAGGATTTTTTCCGAAACTAACGTCGAACTTGGTTGAATTTATAGCTCTGAGTATAGCATTATTTGCTTTAAAGAAGTTAAAATTACTGCAAACATAGAAATTTAAGAAGGTTAATGTAGTTGATTATCCCCTGATATTTTGGCTTAGCTGTCAAAGAACAAATGTATGAAATGTTTAATTGCCGAAAATTTCTAAAGACAAGTAATTTAGATTTCCAAAATGGCAAAAGTCTTAGGGATATTGTTTGTCGTCAATACGTTGTCAACTACGTCAGACGAAATGTTTGTATCATTTCAATTTGGAGGCAGGGGTTCAAATGAGCGGTTGTCCGAGGTCTGCGAACTTCCACTTTTGCAGTTGGACTTTTGACTTGGTTACTAGGTACACTCGACATGCCCAACTTGAGAGGAAATAAAAAAAAATAACTATGCAAACGTTTTTACCAAAGTCTCATTATCAACGATATCGAAACTTGTTTAGCATTATTATTCAAGACAGCGATGTTCATTTTGTTCAACCGCTTGCTTTATACAGAAGATCGCCGACAAATGATGTGTAAATTTGAATAAAATCGTATCTGACATAATCAACATTGAAAACAAAATGGCTGACATGAGAAGAAAATTATAATATCGGATACGATTCCGGACGCGGATATGGTTAATTCCGGGTTTTGGCGATCTTTGAACTTTTAAAAAAAACAGACAGATGACAAAAATACATCTTTGCATGGTTAATAAATGTAAACACTCAAATTGAAAACCAAAAGATATATGTATCGTATTCTAAAGATTTGCTGCAAGCTTTTATTCATGTTGAATATTCCTGAATTTAAAAGCGCAGATACCGTAGTTTTTCAAGCTTTTTTTATATAGTTTTTAGAGTGAGGGAAACATTGTTTATTTTGCAGTTACAAAAACGTTGCAAATGCAAAAAATGCATTGCAGCAGATATAGGTTTTTTAAAGTGACGTTCAAATAGAGTCCCTATATCTAACAGTCTATATGGTCCTGGTGACAGTATATTTTTTTTCATCCGTAATAAATGTTTGTAAAGCAAGCTAGATGCTTTTTTTTTAGTGTAAACATATTACTGTAATTTCAATGGGTCAGTTAAGATAGATGGAAGTTTCTTAATTTACACATATAGTGCAGCTAGTTTATATGATATCTGAATGTAAGCAAATCATATAATATGTATGGGGAGTCCTTTGGAGCACTCTATTCCTCCTGTTTGGAAACTTTAAACCAGCCGAGATCCCCACCCTAAACCATACATATTCACGTATACGACAAAATAAATAAATAAAATGAAATATAGATCAAGTCCCTGTGGGTCATCTCACCCCTCCTGTTTGAGAACTTGAAAACGGTCGAGATCCTTTCCCCCTAAACTATATATATATTCATGTATGGGACACTAAAAAAATCAAATGAAAAAATAGGGGCAGTCCCTAGGGTATTGTGTTTGTTTTGAGAACTTGTAAAAGATTGAGATACCGATCCCTAAACCATATTCAATTTCAAAAAGATTGAATGACATACAAGGTCAATCTCACATATGCATATCAGTTTGCTAGACCGAACACCTGTCATTTTATTCTAAGCGTAGACATCTTGGACTTGGGGTGAAGGTATGAGTCATTTACACTTACTATGGACATGTCAGTCAGATCTCACCATTGATCCCTGTAGTAGTAAGCATTCTTCTGATTTGTGTCTCATAACTTGTTTTACTGTAGAACACAAACTCAGTTTTCTTTCCAGGGAAGCAAGTCCATTCATACTTTTACAAGCTCGTCCTTAAGTGAACTTGAACTACTAACAGTCAACTAATACGGATAATTACGATCAACTAAATGTGTCAGAAAACCTGCAATCATTACGAAATTGTACCACTGCTGACTCAAAACTCATGACTATGACAAAATATATACTTTATATATACGTTGCTATTGAAAACCTTGATAAAATATAAATTATTTGCCTTAATTACTAATTCATTAAATGAACATAAATGTTTCTAACTGCAACAAGACGAGTATTTAAATTTTGACATATGGCATTTGCCTGACATGGGCATACATCTGTACATGATAGAGTTTGTCGAAGTAAATGCAACCCTTTGAGAACTCATATTTCCCCTCACTAGTACAAACTAAATCTTGCAGACTTTTGGATGACAGCTGACCTTCGAGATATACAAGTCATTTTTCCCCATTCAGACTGACGAAGGAATGTTAGGGTAGTTTTGCTATTTTGAAGGCATATTTACGTCTAGAGTGAAGCTGTTATTTCACATTGTTTAATAGTAGATTCACAGAAAGAAGGAGACATTTTAAGTTGTAGCTAATTTTTTTGAAGCACAATGATCTCTATGATGGCCATTGTTATATTATTATTCGTGTCTGTATGTGTTACATTTTAACGTTGCGTCGTATGTTTTCTCTTTTTCTGAGTGTAAATTCTCATTGCGATAACTCGTCACGGTACTTGTCTATCTCAAATCCATGTGTTTGGTATAAAAATTATGTTTGTTATTCCCGTGGAATTTTGTCTGATGTTTGGTCCGTTTCTGTGTGTGTTACATTTCAGTGTTGTGTCGTTGTGTTCCTCTTATAATTCTTATATTCTTCTGTAAATTCAGAAATTAATGCGAGGTTTTTATTATTGCGAACAATGCGACTGAATTGTAAACGCAATAATTTAAACTCGCATTTTGAAATAATTTATATGAATTTAATAAGATATTTCTCAAAATCGTAAAAATTAAAATCGCATTTAAGCCTAAAATGACAAAATCGCAATTATAAATGCACGCAATAATGTCTGAATTTACAGTATTTAATGTGTTTCCCTCGGTTTTAGTTTGTTACCCCGATTTTGGGTTTTTATCCATGGATTTATGAGTTTTGAACAGTGGTAAACTACTGTTGCCTTTATTTAGTTTTGACTTGAAATCATTCAACCTAACAAGAAGATCTCGAGAGGCATCTATCGATTCATCGATGTCACAATAAGAAAGGTTTAACAAATTGGTGAAATCATCTGGGTTGTCCTTCCAGGCTTATAAACAGCGATCTTATCGATTCATATCATAACCAGGACCGATTACATTGTATCGCATCAGGTGACATCATGTGCGGCTGGTACAATGTTAAAGGTGGCAAATCCGATACTTTTACATGTGTCATGGACCGGTAAATAGCGGCGCAAATCTTGTGTGCAAGTTATAATGTCTGTTTGATACAATAACTCATGCGTTTGATGCATGGAAGGGGGATTAACATCACAAAATACTGAACTCCAAGGAAAATTCAATCGGGCAGTCCCTAATCAAATAACAAAACACATCAAAAACGAGTGTACCACAACTGTCATATTAAATCCTGACATGGTACAGGCATTATAAAATGTAGAAAATTGGTGGATTGAACCTGGTTACATATATAGAGCTAAACCTTTTACTTACTTACTAACGCATAAGATCAGAACAACTGTATCTTGTAACTTTATGATGGGCGTCACTGGTGAGTCTTATGTAGACGAAACGCGCGTCTGGCGTACTAAAATTTATAATCCTGGTACCTTTGATAACTATTTACACCACTGGGTCGATGCCACTGCTGGTGGACGTTTCGTCCCCGAAGGTATCACCAGCCCAGTTGTCAACACTTCGGTGTTGACATGCATATCAATAATGGGGTCATTTTTATAAATTTCCCGTTTACAAAACTTTGAATTTTTCGAAAAACTAAGGATTTTCTTGTATCAGGCATAAATTACCTTAGCCGTATTTGGCTCAATTTTTGGAGTTTTGGATCCTCAATGTTCTTCAACTTTTACTTGTTTGGCTTTATAAATATTTTGATATGAGCGTCACTGATGAGTCTTACGTATACGAAACGCGCGTCTGGCGTACTAACATTTATAATCCTGGTACCTTTGATAACTATTTATTATTAGCCTACCCTTTATTCCTTTCACACCGAACTATTTGTCTATATAAATAGCATGTACTATCATGCTAGTATCTTCTTCATCGGGCGTACACATTAATTTTTAAAACCTGAATACTCTTTCTGAGCTGATTTAGGGTCATTGGAAGTGCTAAATAAAATATGACTTTCTTCATTGATCATAGCAGCTGTTGATCTACCATGAGACCGAACAATCGATTCATCATGAAATCTTACTAAGGCCTGCTGGTTCTCACTGACACAAAGAAACTTTATCCAGTAAAAATAATTTGACGATCTTCTATATATGACCTGAAACACTTTTACAGAACATGAACTTGAACTTAAAAAAACTGCAGTTGCGTCTTCTAGTGTAAGATTCATAGCAAGAATGGTGGTACAAACTTTTGTAATCATCATTACGAAGAAAGTCTGGGTCTGCAATACACTATAATGAACATGATGTTTTCTTCCTCCTATAGCCTCGATAGAGCTTTTTTTTTATTCCTCGAATTATAATAAGCAATTTAGTAGAAGAACCATGATGCATAAGCTATATCACTTATCTCCTTCTTTTTCATTCCTATTTCGCTAAGGGTGTGATTAGCATAGTTTAACAGGACTGTAAATATGATCCATATTCCGGGTCTGAAACGTGAGCTAAGGGTTTGTTTTGTATAATACAATTTTAACAAAACTATCAATGAAAAAAAACCAAGTAAAGTTATAAAAACCAACAAAATAACATATCAAATTCAAAAACAACGATCTTCAAACAACTTGATTTATTCAAAACAAACAAATTGACCATACAACAAGCAAAAAAGAGAAATGAAGTTACTGACAATTGTCCTAGATAATGACATATTAGCGTAAGCTACAAAACGATAAACGGTACGAAAATGTATGTTTCATATCATGAAATTTGTGTTTTTGATTGCTATTTTCTTCTCCCCGATTAACCTTACACGAGAGATTTTTGGCACACATGTGAAACAAGTATTATTGATGTAATCAGGGAAAATAATCCTGTGAAAGTTACACACAATAGAATTGCCTGTGTTCAAATTGTGGTAAATTGCGGCTAAAATAATAGTTCTAATAAAATAATGAACAACTTATACTTAGATCATATAAATATGTTTAGCTTTCGTTAAACATGTTATATGATAAAAAAAAAATTCAGCTAAATAATAAGTATCATTTGAACAAATAACAAAGAAAGCAATAACTTTATGTTTCGTGTTGAAGTCTGTATAAAAAGGTATTGTTGGGTACCACACATTTTGGAAACATGACCACAGTAGCTTACGACGACATTCATGATTTAAAAATATAATGATTTTCCAAAAGATTGTATATAAATATAGCCGTGTATTATCTTTTAACTTAAACTCGTCTACTAGACGTCTTTTTCGATACAGGGCACCTTACTGTAGGTCATCAAAAATTGCAGCAGGAAGTTAGCGCGTCATGGATTGTACAACTCTTTCATATATACTTTACTAGGAAAACTGACAGAAAGTGAATACCCTCCCCTTAAAAAAATGCGATCTCTTTAAATTTTACACAAAACCTTTACATGCAATTGTATTCCACCTGATATCTTATATTACAAGATTCTTGTTGGAAAAATTCATTGAAAACTACTAGTACATTTAATTTCAGACTTAGAGAAGATTACAGTATTGCAAAAATCGCTGATATTATCTGAGATTCTAGCATATAGTCAGCAAGATCGATCGGCGTCTCAATCTACATTTAACTGTTACAGTAAAGTAAAAGATATACAATGCTGTCGTTTGTGTCATTACAGAAAAATACAATGCTGTTGTTTGTGTCGTGACATAAAAACACAATGCTGTCGTTTATGTCATGACAGAAAAACGTTTTTCACCATGTGCTTTTTATTTCCCTTAGTCATCGCTTTGTATTTCATATTCATACTTTTGTTTGTAACGTACCTTATCTGTTCTCTGTGTACATTAATATGCACCATGTATTATTATGGTGACGCACAAGAAGTTATTTCCTGTGTGTTTACTTGGCCATATCAACTATGTAAAGATAGTGACGATATCTGTCTAAACTGTTGTTCAACAACTCGGTGGGAGAATCACATCGTATCTTTTATAGTTGTACTTAATCTTATTTGTTTTACTGCGATAATATGTTTTTTCGTGTATGTGTGACATTCCAAATAATGCAACTACACACTGAATGGGACACTGCTGCAAGAAGAAGAAGAGAAAAGTGGTTTCACCAGCTCAATGATATATAACCTGATGAGCATAACCAAAATGACAAGAGGAAAATAACGAATAATCATTCATACCATTTATACACCTTCGTCTGATGCTGTACTTTTGTCTGAAACGGTGTTGTTTAACCGCGTTTGCTTTTTGTGGGATTCTTTGCTTTTTGTTCGACACTTTTAATTTTTGTCCGTTGCCTCTTGTCCGTTTTGCTTTCCGACATTTTTTAATTTTTGTCCATTGCTTTTCGTCCGTTTTTTATAGCTCACCCAACCCTGAGAGCAAAGAGAGCTTTTCTCATCACTAAGCATCCGTCGTCATTGTGAAACTTTTACAAAGACTTTCTCCTCTGAAAATATTGGCAATATCAGAGCAATATGGTCTTAAGGTATAGTTTCGATAAAGAATTCGATGATCTTGCCAAATAATCAAGATGGCCGCCTCGTCTTAATATTGAATTAAAGTAAATTGTGTATATCTCTAAAACTGAAGACTTTGAGCCAATCTGACAAGGGATTAAGATGTGTTATAGGTCAAGGTCTATCAGCCCGAAATTGTCAAGACTCAGCAGACAAAGCGTTATTAGTTGCTGTTCCTGAATTGATAATTTTAAGGAACATTAACTTTTTTGTTATCTGATTGAAGTGTTATTTTACTGCCTAGAAAAGTGTATTTTGCGGTTACTGCAATTGATTTATGGGAATCGTTGTCAAAAAGGATAATACATCAAGTCTATAATCAAAACCTCAAGCTGTTTTATTCCATAATTCTTTCTTCATGTTTTTTTCATCTTTATTTATGGACACACATTGACTTAAAAATCCTAACATTTTAAATCAATTCAAGGCTTTATTGTGTCCTGCTCCAAAAGAAATAGTAGAAGTAAATCCAGTTGAGTAGAAAAGACCGCTTGACCAAATATTAAATATAAAACTTGTATTGTGAGATACAGGTCAAAAAGATGTTTTTAATAGGAGAATAGCCTTTAAATAACCCTTTAAATTGCATTTATTTTGTTTCTGAATGTAATGTTAAGTATTGATTCACTATATTTTTATTTTAAATTTAAAGACTTAAACGAGGTTTATAGATGAAACATATATCGGTCCAATTCTGATTTGAACTTCAGCGTTCAAGACAAGCAAGGGTTATGCCCTTGGCTATCTTAAAAGTGTATGTATTAGTTATAACATTAACGCTGCCAATTTTCCTGCAACAGATGCACATTTCGACAGAACATGTCTTTTTAGTGATGCTCGTGGCCAAAATATTTGAAATCCAAAGCTTATTTAAATGCTGAAGAGCTTTAATTTAAAAGGTCAAACAAGTATAGCCAAATCCACGAAAAGAATCAGAGATATGCATGAGGCAGATACATTCCTTAATTTATAATAATTTCTAACATTGTGTAATAGCAAATTTTAAGAACCCCAAAAAAAATCCGTATTTGTCTCTTAAAAGATGCTCGTGGTATAAATATTTTCAATCCAAAGCTTATATACAAGATGATCCAAAGCTTATATTAGGTTTCATGATGATATTTATATACATTTTCACGATTATTAATGTTAAGTTCAAAGGAATTTTTTTGAAGGTATGAAACATAAGTCAAGTTCGGTTTTTACTTTTACTGTTCAAAAGATATATACCTATTTTTCTTAAGCTTGAAGTACTGCAAGAGTGGGAACGTGCCATCTCTTTCAAATAGTTAGTCACACAAATGTTCGTAAAAGATATGTAACCTTTCTATCGGTCAATCTTATTTGATTATGTTCCACGTATGATCATATACATTGTTTATTGTTGATATTTGAGTCTTTATTACTACTACTAGGTGCTAAAAGTTAAAATGTAATTCAAAAATGTTAAATACATTTAAATAAAATATCGTGTCAAGATTATGGTAAAAATCTGTTGCAAATGTTATCTGCATTGAACTCAAAACTATGATAAGGATGTAGTATATATTATTGATAACCTATTACTAAGAACCAAAGTGTTGTTGCTTTACTAAACTGTTTGTTTTTAATCAATTATTCATATCTATGCGTATGTTTTGTAAAAAGGGCTCTATGTCGTGATTTTTGTTTGATTGATATCCCAAATTATTAGAAACAATGCCATTTAATTAATAATTTGTTTACCTTAGTGTAGTCGGCAAACGAGTTGGTACAGCCCAGTGGTTTGTTTTCTTTTACCAGAATTGCGTTTAATTTCCAGAAGTTGTAGAGAAATGTTAAACTTGAAAAAAAAACATGAACAAAAAATTTCAAATGGATGAAAATTAAAGTACATGATTAACATGATAGGACGAGACTGAATTTCCGGGATTCAAATTGCAAATATTTATATGTGGATATGGTCGCTATATTAAACTTAGCAGTTACATAAGATACTGAATAAAATGTCAGCAGATATTCAGACAATGGAGTTGGAATGGCTAAATCGCGATACGAGAAAGGTATTAAGATTCACACTGCAAGTCCTAAACTACTTATTAATGTACAATTATCTGTGAAACCGGAAACATTTTAATTTTATATTATCATGGTAACTAACCAATTGACAACTTGACAAACTAAAAGAATCAATGCATACTTTATATAATAAAAATTATAGACCTCAACCACAAAACAGTTACTTTCTGAAGATGAAAGTATAAGTAATGATAGGTAAAATCTACCTAAGATGAGAACTATGCTATTCATGGTAGATATTAAATGTGTTGATCTTGCTTTTGGGAATATACAATGAGAATTATACTCCAGAATGGAAGTGACAGTTCACAGAATCGAACAAAGACAATGATATGGCTTCTTTTTCTGTAAACTGAAAGTTTTTGCCGAGAGTCAGCTGGTATCAATGATTTAATGAACTATAAATTCTATAATCATGATAATGATTTGAATGTCATTTAGGGCTATTAAACAGAAATGTAAAGGATTCAGTACCTTATTGTATAAAAACAAACAGAAAAACCTAAATTGTGTGTAATTTACACTGGAAAAAAATATTCTGATGGTTTTTTTCTTCTTCAAACTTACAAAAAAATGTTTTGTCATCACCTTTTCAACCTGACCTAAACATATAACCAAACTGTTTTTCATTTTAACTAATGATATGATTTATGTTTTTCTAATTTGACAGCCTAAATATCAGGTTCTACTGGATCAAAATACTAAATAACATGCATAATTACACACAAATGAATGCTCATGAGTAGCATGTAAGATTTCTTACAAGACTACATTTGTATAATTATGCGATTCCACCACATTTCTGTGTTTATTTTTCATTATGATTAGTAAAGTAAAAGCAGATTCCAAATATATTCATGGAAACAGGTTAAATACAAAACATGCAATTAGTAGTTTCAAATGGGAGAATTTAAAATTTCGATCCAAACTTTTTTTATTTGTAAAAAAAAAGCTTTCCTTGAGAGCTAGTAGTACTTTGATTATCGTTTTCACTATTCTTTTGCTTATGTATTATTAAGAAACAGCAGTTGAAGTATAAATTCACTGATTTTGAAATAGCACCTTGTTTTGTGGCTTTGTGTTAAGAAAAAGATTTTGTTTCATGATTTTTTTTATAAGAATAGTATAAAAATTGCCGTACAGTGATATATATAAAATATATTTCAAAATATTTGTCGTGAGTGGATTTTTTGTATTTCTTTAAGATATCATAGTTACATTTTGATATATTTATCTTTTAATTACAGCTTCACCTTTTCTATATTTTAGCATTTCTTCAGGTCCTAAATTTCGTAAAATAGCTAATTCCTAAAACACCCGTTTAATAAATATAAAGGCCATACTATAAAAAAAAATTAAATGTATATTCATTATACACATATTTTTCTTACTTCCTTATAATGTTTTATCACACGCATTGGTTAAAAGAGGTATTTAGCATGGCCAGAATTGATTATTTATTGGAATTTAATGCATAAAAAATCCTTGAATTTGGCAATTTTCCTGTAAAAAAGTGATGAAAAAAGATGCCGCTACAAAACTCGGTTATCCGATAAAATTTAAGCAAAAAATTTGCAAGTGATATTTTGATGGCCTGAGTGTTGTGTGTACCAAATTTAAAGAGATTCCGCAAAAATCACTCCTAGACACTTTTGCATGTTTTTTGTGAGACACGCTCTAATTAATAAGAATATCGCCTAATTATTATGAACTACAATGGCAAAACACGATACAACATGCAAACAAGTTAAAATTAAACAGTGTTGCCTTGTTCTAGTTACTTTGTTTAAACAAAAAAGTGTTAAGACCTCAATATTCATATCAGAATTATGATTTAGGATTTTGATATACTGCTACTGGTTTTTCTTTACAAAACATTATTGTATTGCCAAATTAATATTGACATATATTTAAAAAAAAAAAAACGTATCGTAACGGTTATGATCTATTTAAATTTACATTGTCAAACTGATCACCTGATTATAAACTAGTTTATTCTGGATTCAAGAGAGATATGAATATATATTTGTCTCAAAATTGGTTCATAGCAATCTTTTTCAATTTATAATTTTTGTATCCTTGAATTATGATTTTAAATTTTTATATACTAGTAACCGTTTCATATAAATTAAATTAATTTGTGATTCGCATGCATTTACATCGTAATCTTATTATATAAACTAAATCATAAATAAAGGCAACAGTAGTTTACCGCTGATTGAAATTCATAAATCATTTAGAAAAAAAAACAAATACGAGTAATAATCTAAAACTAAGGGTAACGCATCAAATATAAGAGGAGAACTACGACACAACACAAACACATTAAAATGTAACCCACTCAGAAGCGAGCCATAATATAACAATGACCATTTTCCAGACTTGGTACAGGGCTTTTTGAGAATAAAATGGCGGGTTGACCTGGTTTTGCTGCATGCCAAAACCTCACGTTTTAATGGCAATGTCAAATATTTTATTAAACTGACAACATTACATGACAGAACTACAATACAATTGAATGGGAAAACATATAGGACAGAGAAATACACAAATGATAGCTTACAAAATTAAAGATACCAGGTTTTAAATTTGATACGCCAGACGTACGCCTCCTCCACAAAAGACTCACCTGTGATGCTGAGATGAAAAAAGGTTCGAAAGCCAAAACAAGTACAAAGCTGAAGAGCATTGAGAACTAAACATTTTGAAAAAAGTTGTGACTAATACGGCTAGGGTTTTCTACACCCTTATTGTTTAAAAATAAACCATACCTTTGCAAACAGTAAATTTTATAAAGTGACTTTATACAAGATATAAATGATATACAGGATAAAACCGAAGTGGTGACTAACTACAGAAAAAAAGTACACATTACATGAACATGATAAAATAACATAAACATACACAGCCGAGTAAGCCTAAGCCAACACCGCACAAAGTGACTTCACATTTAAATTTGTTTAAAAAAATCCCCAAAATAACATAGAATTTGGATAGAATTCAAAATTAGATTTTTAAGACTGATATAACCTTTATTAATATCAATGCAAATTACAATATAGTTCAATATCAAATTGTGGTAGTAACGCTATAGTCAACTGTATTGTAACGTGATCGAGAGGAGGTCAACACCGACACAGATGGACAGACATAGCTATATATGACACGACAATAGATCCTGTGGTAAATTCCCAGTTACTAAATAACACGATATTTATATAAAATTATACAAGTTTATTAAACATATGTTCATTACTTCCGGCTTATTGACAGTAAGCTACAAAGTTTTCACATATTAACTTTAAATACAACTACATGTAGTCCTCCAGAATCTAACTGATTCAAGACTTAAAAATGCTCAAGGAATACACAACATCCTTACAGTATCACAGCTGATACACAATCTCCCAGTTGTTTGACCAACTGACCTTTATCATAGAGTTTAATTACCTCATCTCTAGACAAACAAAATAGTCAAAACTAATTGTATTACCATACACACCAGGACATCGTTTCTGGTCTTAATCACATCTGACAGTTCAACTTTAACTGCAGATAATAAACTAGCAACTTGTCAAATTAGCCTTGCGTCATTAAATTTCTATGTACACAAATAAACAGTTATAATCCCAAACTAACTAGAGGTCAATATTTACAAAACATTTAAATATTACATTGCCTCTTTTTTCTTTGAAAAACATGTGTCTCACATGTAAACAAAAATAACTTTATTTATCAAATAAAATTGAGAATGGAAATGGGGAATGTGTCAAAGAGACAACAACCCGACCAAATAAAAAAACAAACATCAGAAGGTCACCAACAGGTCTTCAATGTAGCGAGAAATTCCCGCACCCGGAGTCGTCCTTCAGCTGGCCCCTAAACAAATATATACTAGTTCAGTGATAATGAACGCCATACTAATTTCCAAATAGTACACAAGAAACTAAAATTAAAAGAATACAAGACTAAACAGGCCAGAGGCTACTGACTTGGGACAGGCGTATAAATGCGGCAGGGTTAAACATGTTTGTGAGATCTCAACCCTCCTCCTATACCTCTAACCAATGTAGAAAAGTAAAAGCATAACAATACGAACATTAAAATTCAGTTCAAGAGAAGTCCGAAGTCCAAAGTCTTGAAGACAACTTTTCCAAAATAAAACCAAAAAATTGTGGAAAGAAAACATATATACAGGTAAAATCAAAATATATCAAAAAAATAATTTCAACATCTAAACAAAATAAATCAAAATAACTCAATCAAATTCATGAAAACATGCAATGTTCATTTTAAATTGTATATGTTCATTTCTTCAACAAAGTTCTAATCAGGCACACATCTGTTAGGTAGACGTTTCACACGATGTCCGCGACCGTATTCAATATTGTCAGATGGAAAATTAGACATATCGCACTGTTCATTTTCACTCAATTCAATGTTAGACACAGTTTTATTCTCTTCGATTGCGGTAGCGTGAGACTCGGCGTCGCTTTGAATTTAACTTACAATTAGTCAATTATCAAAATCGCCATGATATGGTTTAAGTCTGTTGTAATGAACAACTCTTGATTTTAACGATTCTAACCTTTGAAATCAGGTATACCAAATCACTTATACTGCTTGTGTTGAAATGTTCTGAAATGCCTTCTCTTGGCGAATCTCGAAAAAAAGCTGACTCGTTAAGTACTGTTTCTGCTTCACACGGCTTGTCAATAGTTTTTTTCCTACGCCTTGGCAGACTTATCTGTTGCGTTCAATACTTTCATAGGCACGACATCCGATGCTGAATTCACCACTGTTTTAGCCAGCAGGAGCTGATGCTTCTCAACAATTTCATCTAAAGCCACTAACATGCTACGTTCTGGAGCATAACCAATATCAATAACTTTTCCCGGAATAATCTGCTCGTCACCCGGCGGAATAACTATTGCCTCTGACACAGCAACCCGACAATATCGAACACCTTGTGTATTTAATACTGCACAAGATATCTGTTCTTTGTTCAAAATCATTGTATTATTAGCCACATGAATGCAACACATATTTTGTTTCATGAAGTCATAACCAATTATACAGTCAATATCTGCATCTATATCTGCTACCCACACATCGTGTGCGATTTGCACCTGTATCTACTAAACATCGAATGTTAGTACCTTGAAATTTACCAGGAATATACATTTCTCCACCGTCACTCGCAACGTTACATGTTCTAACTCTGTCTTTTTGTGGATAACTTCTGTTACTTTTGTCACAGTTAGGACAGTTTCTTCGTATGTGGCCTGTCTTGCCACAAGTCCAACATCCTCTATTTCCTGGCTTGTTGCTATTGTAGTTAATCCGCGTCTCTGTTGACTAATGTCGCTTTTCAGAAACTGAAATTCATGTCGAAGTTCTTCTACCACACCAGTCAGTCTTTAAATTTGATCAGACACTTCTGAATTTTCCGAAATAGGAAAAATTTCGAACACTTCAAGGTTTGTCCCTTTGTTTATCTGCTATATAAAAAGTCTCAAGCTCAACAGCCAACCTAACTGTATCATCTAGTGTCTTTGGATGAACTTGATGTATACGCAACCGGGTATTCGCGCCATCTAATGCATCAATGAAATGATCTCGGCTCAACATCTCTCGTAGTTCCAGTTGAGCTTTGGGATATGCTTTACGGCTTAGTCTCTTGACATGTTGCGCAAATTTATGCAATTCTTGATCTCTTCTTGTACGGATATTCTTAAGCTGTACACGAAAAAGCTCTGTTATGTTTTCGGTTCCAAATCTACTTGTTAATGCTGAACATATCGATTGATAAGCTTTACGCTTTATCGGATCAATATCGGCTAAATCACTTTGCGCGTTCCCACTTAGACTTGACACAAGAAACATTGCTTTCTGATTATCCGCCCAACAATTTGATACGGATATCATTTCAAACTGAATTTCATAATCTTCCCAAGAAACGGAACCATCATATTTCGAGGTAGGAACAACTGGCTTTTTAATTTTCATATGATTAGTTTCATGCGATCCCTGATTAACAAAAGGCTGGAACACGGATGGAATCGGTGATCTTCTCGGATTCGGAACACTTGAAATTTCTTCCTGAAGTGTTTCATACTCTTTAGTTAAACGCTTACTTTCTCTTCCAGTTTCAATTATTTTAGCCGTTGAAGCTGATAACACAGTTGAACTTAATCCTAATCCCGTATCCATTGATTCTTTATGTCTTGCACCTCTCAAATATATTTCTCTATAAGAACAATCACGTTTATCCATTGTAAAACAATTTAGTTATAGTCACTTTATTCACGCACAAGAAATATATCTTATCCCATTTGCTATAATCTCCTCACACAAAATTATCGGAATATTACTATAAATCCACTATTTAATTAATCCATGTTAATAATATCCACACCGCTGCCACCACAAAATGTAACGTGATAGAGGGGAGGTCAACACCAACACAGACGGACAGACATAGCTATCTATGGCTTGACGATAGATCCTGTGGTAAATTCCAAGTTACTAAATAATAAGATATTTATATAAACAAGTTTATTAACAAATGCACATTACTGCCGACTTATTGACAATTAGCTGTAAGTTTTCAAATATTAACCTTAAATACAAGTCCTCCAGAATCTAACTGATTTAAGACTTAAAAATGCTCAAGGAATACACAACATCCTTACTGTACAATGTATCACAGCTGATACACAATCTCTCAGTTGCTTGACCAACTGACCTTTATTGGAGAGTTCAATTACCTCATCTTTAGACAAACAAAATAGGCATAACTAGTTTTATTACTCTACACACCAGGACATCGTGTCTGGTCTTAAACACATCTGACAGTTCAATTTTAACTGCAGATAATAAACTAGCAACTTGTCAAATAAATCTTGCGTCATAAAATTTCTCTATACACAAATAAACAGTTATAAAGCCAAACTAACTAGAGGTCAATATTTACAAAACATTAAAATATTACAGTATTATCTAGCAATGTCAGTCTTTCCTCTGAATCAAAATGTATCGTATAATCTGAAAGGAAAAGGTATGATAAGGGGCATTTTTGGCCCCCTCTTCAAAAAACTTCATATTCAATTCATCATTAGTCTATGCATAGTAACTTTAAAAAAGTTGAACATTTTGTGTTTATGTGCCTAGCAACGGGTTTTATAAAACGAACTATAATATCCATCTTTATTGCAATTACCCAAGGTACAGACTTCTGAATATATTCAAATGAATGGTAATGTGTAACAAAACACTTGAACATTTACTATTGTTGGGTGTATCATTTAAAAAAATTCTTAATAGTAACCTAGCAACTACAATGTTGCCTATTAACCACACATAAGTACTTTTTATCCAATGTTATCCATAGAAAAATTTTAAAATTCAAATGTTTTATACAACTCATATATAGTCGACTCCTATATTGATATATTAAGAAACAATGTTTGCATAAAAAAAAAATTCAAATAATTTCCTGTATAATCCATTTACAGGGGAGGTAATCTCGGTTCTTATTTTGTTTTCACGTGAAATCCATGTAATTCAAGTTGCCGTTTACGTACTATGTACACGGTTACAAAGGGTTATAAATTGGTAGGGTTTTTATTCATTTGGTGTTGTTGAATGTACAGTTTGGTGGTCGTTCTTTGACAACACTGCCACTGTCACTTTAAAAAAATGATGCAGAATCACATGTTCATTTACTTTGCCCGACTTAAAAAAACCCATAAACATGATAAAGCTTTTTCCTTCCCGGCATTGAAGTTTTGTAACTCAATCAAGATCACCGGAGCTAAAATATGACGTTATAGCAGACTCGGAAATACAAGGTCGTTCCTGTCCTTAGTTCACATATAATCGACGTTTCCGTAAAATCAAGGACTTGTCAGTGTAGAATTATTGAATTTTAAACATGAGCGGACGCGATGACCACACAGAAATTAGTAGTGGTTTTGCTAATCAAAATTCATGATATGTAAACGAGAATTGTACCACGTGATACTAGTTTGAACTGGACTGGCTTGATAGGCTTGATATCATTAAAATCTTTAAAACACGGATATTATAAAAGAGGGACGAAAGACACCAAAGTCAAACTCGTAAATCTAAAACAAACTGACAACGCCATGGCTAAAAATGAAAAAGACAAACAGAAAAACAATAGTACATATGACACAACATAGAAAACTAAAGAATAAACAACATGGAACCCCACCAAAAACTAGGGGTGATCTCAGGTGCTCCGGAAGGGTAAGCAGATCCTGCTCCACATGCGGCACCCGTATAAGATGTCCGTCACAGAGTCCTTATTTACAATCACTTTGATATTTCCGTAAAGCTGTCAGGCGGTCAAAATCAAAACAATGAACGCGACTTTAGTGAATTGTTCGTGCTTTCGTAAGTTTATTCTTCATGAAATAGTGACATTTTAATTTTACGTGAGAACCTAGAGTTCAACGACTACACATACAAGGTTTGGACTTGCTTATTCTTTGGAAATTCAAGTTTCAAATTTCACCCCGGCAACCTGTTTTTGAAATGACCTTGTTTACGTATTTGTTCAACACGAAGTTTGCAAATTTGACGTTTCAGTCATTTTAGCCTGTATTTTACACTGCAATGTTAAAAGCCTCTCGCTTCGATTTTTAAATAGCTCAGGAACCTGTATTTTTGCAACAACAGTCATTATGTTTCGTTTAAATGGTGTATATTGTTGTGTATATTCATTTTCTGTCTCGGCAACTGGTCTATCACTTAAATTAAAATTAAAACAGACTTTCCTTCAAAATTCCCTATCATTTTAATGTAATTTCCGTGATCCGTATCCGATTTCTTTAGTATAATATTCAAATAAGCAAAGTTGCGTTGATTTCTGGATATGAGGAATATACTTTAAACAGTGAATTATTTTCGTACATCAAACAACACAGTGAAATATCTTCGTGTTACTCGCGTCCGCTCATAGTTAAAAATTGCTCAAACGGACGGAAACACTTCGGATTTTCATAAAATTAACGTTTTACATGAGAAAGAGAGAGGTATTTAATATTTTTTTTCACACTGAAAAAGAAAAGATTATTGATTTTTTGTTAGAAGAGACACCATTCTCTTTAGAAATAGCCTTGCTTCTTGGATATTATGCATTCTAATTTCAACGAAAATAGGAGGCTAGTTGCAATAGCTTATCGTACCTTGTTTAAACTGTCATCCTCATTGCTTTGTCGGAACAGTTTTTGCGTTTGGAGTGCACTACTGTGTATGTCCGTATAGTGTGAACATACTGCATCTGTCAATGTTGGAAACTTGCAAAACACCACTAAATGAGATAGTTAATGTCGAATCTAAAACAACATCTATTTAGTCTTTTAAACCTCTTCCTATATTTTCATACCGGGCCGTTTATTGCTTGCTATAATGTATCGTATCTGTTCATTGTTAAATATTCAGACATGATGTAGTTAAAACATCAACGTCATTTTTTTGTTTTAAATAGTTACATTTATAGATTTGACAACTATTCGTATTTTAACGTATTGTTGCCACAAACAAATTATTATTCAAACAGTAAAGCTTTGTTACCATGGTTACATTACCAAACATTAATTGGAATGGTTTTCAATGCTGTCTTCTCCGATTCGTACTCTCTATTGCCTTTTGCCTTTTATTATTCGAACGTTTTGTTTTTGTTTGTTCGTAACATATAGTTTGTAATAGGCGTGGATTTGAACTCTTTGTTATGGTACCCTAAACATTTCAATTTTCAATATTAAAATCAACTCACGTACATACTTCGTGTAGAACATCAGATAAAGCTATGTATTTATTCGTTAAGGAAAATTAAAAATGTATACTATACTGTAATAGCCAATTCAGAGAGGAATGCCAAGGCTACTGGGTTAGCATGGTTAGGGATACACTAAATATGGAAATTTCACAATTTCATTTCATTGTAGGTGAGATATAACACATATTAAGCCACATTATTTGTTGTTTTAGTTGCATTATTGATCGTTAAAGCTGCACTAACATCCTCAGTCTGATTTTCTTATATGTATAAATAGTTGACTTTCGATGAGATCAATACGTTATATATATACTAGTTCAGATTAGTTTGACTAAGGCCGAAGTCAAAGTGTCAGTATAATCATGCAGGTCCATATATAACTTATTGACAGAATGAAACTGCTTAATTTATATGTAGCATAATTTTATGTAAACAATATATAAGGAAAATGGCGTTCAATGTTCTCTGTGTATTTTTATATTGCATTTTGTAAGAATTTTAACATGTTGAAAATATCAATAATCCTAAAACAACGTCACAGTGAGTTGTGCTAGATTTCCTGTGTTCATAACGTCTCCATTTAACATACAAATCTTGATGAACTTGCAAGTTTTCTTTTCGTCTGCTGCAACGTTTCCTCTATATTTTTATGTGTGGTGTTATTATGTCATGAATCTAAATTTAGAAAGATTCTTGTATTTTAACCCTCCAAATACATATCAATAGAAAAATTGCGGTAATATACATAACACTATAAACTCCGAATACCCATAATAAACCCCAAAACACGCGAGCAAAGTATCCCATGCAAAATAGGGGAATGCTACGCCCTATTAACTGTAACAAGATATTCTCATTTTTTTATCTTGTTAAGTTGCCAATTTGTTAAAATAAAATTCAAATCGCGTTTTGATATTTGTATACCATTAAGAAATAAATAATTGTAAACTATTTCTTTTCTCCACATTGAGAAGGTTCAACACTTGCAATATTCACGATATTAAAATATAAATTGGTTAACAAATGTTAAAGTCATCAAAGTACTATAATGCATAAAAAACGAAACGTTTTAAATTTTGAAATTAATCTCATCATTTGCTAATGTAGAATACGCATTTAGGTAGTCTCACATAAACAAAAAAGATATTTGACATGGATGAGAATCATAAGTACTTTGTGGCTTCAATAAACATTATACTGAAAAAACAAATTGGACGACTAACGTTGCTTGTATATGATACTTAAACATTATTAAATTTCACGTTCACACAACGATCCTTTCCCGGCTCATATGTATGTTAGTCTAAAGAATTGATCGAATTTCAAAAGGCTCTACATAATACATGTACTTGTACCTAAGAAGTTCTACCTGACTAGTTTGCTTTGCTTTTCAATAGCTGTATCAATGCTGTTGTTACTGTACCCTCGAATACCTATATGTTTACGTATTTGTTCAAGTATAGCTTCTTGCCATTTTAGGTCAGCCTATTATTGCTCATTATTGACAATATAAAACACTGAATTGTAAGAAAACTATTCGGATATTGTGCAATGTAAGTGCCCCCAATCGATATAGGAAGATGTTCATTTTAACGTTAACATGATCTATTCACAGGTACTCTGTTGAAAGACATATTTTTTTTAGATAAAACAATTGCACTTATAAAAGTGAGGCATTTACTTCATTTATTAAGAGAGGGACGAAATATACCAAAAGGACAGTCAAACTCATATATCTAAAACACACTGACAACGCCATGGTTAAAAATGAAAAAGACAAACAGAAAAACAATAGTACACATGACACAACATAGAAAACTAAAGAATAAACTACACGAACCCCACCAAACACTAGGGGTTGTCTTAGGTGCTCCGGATGGGGTAAGCAGATCCAACTCCACATGTGGCACCCGTCGTGTTGCTTATGTGATTAGAAATCTGGTAAATAGTCTAATTCGGTAGGTCACATTCATGAAAGGGAAGGGGATTGTAGTTACGACGTAATGAACATATCCGATATCATTTGTGAAACGGTTATTCCATAACGGTCAACCAACTCGTGATCGCGTCCGTAAAATTTACGAAGCGATGATTTCAACTTCACCATTTGGAACTCTTGGTTTAATAGCTTCCTTGTGAGCAGTAACCCTCTATCAGGAAAATCATGATAGGAAATGCAAGCACGGGAATATCTAATCAATTGGGATATATATACCCCTTATGCAGTTGCTGCTGGAATGTCGCTACTTAGAAATGGAAGGTTCGCAATTGGAAAGCTGTAATCATCTCTTTTAAGCTATACGAGTGACTTTCTTATATTGCTATGTCTTTTAGCTATGAATAAAATTATACAATACATCGAGTATATCTGTACCTTTAAGTATCTTGAAGTCGGTTCTTCCTCGTTAAAATGTTAGTAAATAGACGTAATCTTGTAACGTAATTATGATGTTGATGAACAGATATGTAACCTCAAGTGGCAACAAAAACATACGTGTATTCTAACCGATAATAGGTAAATGCAACTCAATTATGAAGCCAGCTTTTTACCATACCGACCATTCGTGTAGTCCACTTTTATTTCAATGTTTCATATTGTCCGTAATAACGTCTCAAACAATCGGATTTTTCTACAAATACTGTGAAAGTATTTTTCTTCATGGGGTACCAATTTTAGTGGTTTTCGTGGATGAATTTATCCACGAATTTCAGGGTCCAACGAAATAAAACAACCAGTGTCCAAATCAAGACACGGGAAGATCCGCATGTAGGTTTGACTACTGATATGCTCTAAAGAATATATTGAATAACGCAAAATCTGCGAAAACTTTGATAGAAGTCACAGAACTACAACCGCATGCAGGATTATACCCATTTAATCTTTAATAACCTATACTGTACAACTTTTGGTCATTTATTTCTTATAAAATCATTTTTGATCGATGAAACTCCGGTTTCCAGTATGTTTATTTTATATCCTGATTTTTAACTTCTCGTACATATGAACAATTATAATTTTATGTTGGGCTTGATTTTGAAAAGAATTATTTGACAATTCAAGATACGTTTACAGCATTTGTGTATGTTACTGTTTTCTTTAGATCATTTGATGACATGGTTATGGCCTAATTAACACCTTTGACGGTCTTTAATCTGTTGATCACTTAATATGGGTTTATAAGTGTCATCACTACGATTTACACTGGTCAATGTTTACTTTGAAATTTCCTCAACCCAGACTATTTGTAACTTTCGTTTCTAAAGGCTAATTTTTCAATTTTGTGTTTTAGAAAAACTAAAATCAACGAATTAAAAAACTCACGAACATGTAAATACCACTCAAACCACGAAAATTGATATCCACGAATCGAAATGAAATAAAATTGAGAATGGAAATGGGGAATGTGTCAAAGAGACAACAACCCGACCAAATAAAAAAACCAACAGCAGAAGGTCACCAACAGGTCTTCAATGTAGCGAGAAATCCCCGCACCCGGAGGGGTCCTTCAGCTGGCTCCTAAACAAATATATACTAGTTCAGTGATAATGAACGCCATTCTAATTTCCAAATTGTACATAAGAAACCAAAATTAAAATAATACAAGACTAACGAAGGCCAGAGGCTCCTGACTTGGGACAGGCGCAAAAATGCGGCGGGGTTAAACATGTTTGTGAGATCACAACCCTCCCCCTATACCTCTAACAAATGTAGAAAAGTAAACGCATAACAATACGCACATTAAAATTCAGTTCAAAAGAGGTCCGAGTCTGATGTCAGAAGATGTAACCAAAGAAAATAAACAAAATGACAATAATACATAAATAACAACCGACTACTAGCAGTTAACTGACATGCCAGCTCCAGACTTCAATTAAACTGACTGAAAGATTATGATTTCATCATATGAATATCAGACACAATCCTTCTCGTTAGGGGTTTAGTATCATACCATCATAACATATATGAGAAGAACATAACCCGTGTCATGCCAACAACTGTTTTTAGAATAAATGTGTTTAGTTCCGACTCAAAGACCTTATCAGTGACTCAATATTAACGCCAAAATATGCAATCTTTAATGACTTGACAACAGTATCGTAATTATATCCCTTCTTAATAAGTCTATTCAAAGGTTTTGTAAGTTTCTGAGGTGAATACTGACATCTTTGTGCTTTATAAAGAATACTTCCATAAAAAAATGGATGTGAAATACCTGAACGTATAAGAAGTCTGCATGTTGAGCTATATTTACGAATGATGTCTTTATACCGATGATAAAATTTAGAAAATGTTTTGACTAGTTTGTGATATCGAAAACCCTGGTGTAATATTTTTTCAGTAATACAGAAATTTCTCTTGATAAAATCTAAAACATTGTTACATACACGAGCGAATCGTACAAGTTCAGATATATAAACACCGTGAGATGGTGACAAGGGGACGTCACCATCTAAAAACGGATAATTAACGATAGGAAATGACATCCCTTTTATCATAAATTTTAGTATTCAGCTTTCCGTTAATGATATAGATATCAAGATCGAGGAAAGGGCAGTGGTCAATGTTAGTATTAGCTTTATTTAAAGTAAGTTCAGCAGGATAAATTTCATTAATATACATACTGAAGTCGTCATTATTGTGAGCCAAAATATCATCCAAATATCTGAAAGTATTATTAAATTTGTTTATCAGATGTTGTTTTGATGGGTCTTTGCTTATTTTTGTCATAAATTGTAACTCATAACTCATACAAAAAGAGGTCCGCAATAAGTGGTGCACAGTTAGTCTCCATTGGAATTCCGATAATCTGACGATATACGGAATCCCCAAAGCGAACAAAAATGTTATCTAGTAAAAATGCAAGGGCATATATATTATCAAAGCATGTCCAATTAAAATAGTTTTTTTGTTTATTGCTACAAAAAATTGACCTAAAAGAGTTTGAACATATATATTCACATTCTGATTTTTTGAATGCCCATTTAATGGGGTGTGTGATTTTTTCTTAATGATAATGTACGACAGTGTGGTATACAGGGTAGAAAAATCAAAACTTTGAACGCATGACCATCAAATGCGACATGTGTTAATGTTTCTTTTGTGCTTCGTTTAATTTGATTTCGTTGTGTTACTGCTCGTTAACGTTGACTTGTGCATGCCTTCAATTTCTATGTTTGATCTACTACCTTTGTCTCATGTTCACACATTTTTTACAAGTATACAGGAAAATTGTATAGATATATGTCATGTTAAAACTTATAAGGGCATGATGTACGTGTTTCTCAGCTTCAAGTAGCTTCACACAAGATCAATCGTATATCCATATATCAGTCAGGGACATTACTTCAACAAGTAACAATTAAAATTACCTATGCAAGTAATGTTGAAAACGAGGCTTATTAAATATAACTTATATAAGTTATTTTTCTTAATATTATTTTTAAAGGTGTCCAATAATACAGATTTTACTAGCTATAAATAAGTTTCACCGTCATTTGGTTATTTTTTCCCTTGATATATAAAAACTAATTCTTCCGAAACACTACTTAACTTTCTGACGCACTTAATTTTTATACCGACGCTTCTTGGTCAAAGATAGGTCTCCTTGGACTATTAAATAATAATTTTCCTCTAAAATCTTGAAGGTAGACTGAATTAATAGATAGGTACTTGTGAATTAATTTAGACCTATAGTTATTAATAATTTATAACCCAAATCAATTACATACATGCATGTGCCACGGATAAGTGTAATTGCTTTTTTTTTTTTCAAAATTGTATAAAATAACTTATTCAAGTAATATTTTTGTCATTATTTCTAAAGTAACCCTTTATCTCTATACTCCTCTCAAATCTGATAAATTCTTTATTTTATGATATACAATGTTGTTTAAAATCATGAAAAATACATTTAGTCTATGTTTCAATTGAAAATTAGAATTACTCTATGAAGTTATTTTATGATTCGAAAAAAAATATATACTTATATAAGTAACTGAATAAAACAACTTGTTTAAGTGACGCCCCTGGCTGTATATTATCTACCTTAAAAGAGAGACGAAAGATACCAAAGGGACAGTCAAACTCATAAATCTAAAACAAACTGATAACACCAAGGCTAAAAACGAAAAAGACAAACAGAAAAACAATAGTACACATGACACAGCATAGAGTACTAACGAAAAAACCACACGAACTCCACAAAAAACTAGGTGTGATCTAAGTTGTTCCGGAAGGATAAGCAGATCCTGCTCCACATGTGGCACCCGTCGTGTTGCTTATGTGATAAAAAATCCGATAAATAGTCTAATTCGGTGGGTCACATTCATGAACGTGGAGGGGATTGTAGTTACGAGGTGACGAACATATCCGATATCATTTGTGAAACGGATATTCCATAACGGTCAACCAACTCGTTATGGCGTCCGTAAAAATTACGAAGCGATGATTTCAAGTACACCGTTTGGAACTCCTGGTTTAATAGCTTCCTTGTGAGCAGCACTCTCTATAAAAAAAAATCATGATAGGAAATGGACTCGCACCAATTTTATTATCTAGTCAAAAATAAATCTGCAATCACGAACCTGCTGGACCGGTACAATCTCTCTACATCAGTATCATACAATAGGGCTACTAGAAAATATTTATCTGTTTATTTTAACTTAACACTTGCTTGTTATAATCAATATGTAACTGTCATGGAGTTTCTTGTATCAGATACGTGTACACAATTTATAAGTACAATGTAGTTGTGTCATAACTTGAATTTTCAAGATCAACATATTTTATCATTCACCTTCGGTATGTTTCGAAAAACTACAATCCATCACACAATTTATAAAAAAAAATAGTATAACTGATAAATAGGAGCAAGTGAAATACTTTTAAATATGATTTACTTATCTTCAAATAATCAGACTGGGTTTCTCTAATCTTGAAAAAGCAACATAATAAAGATATAATCAGCAATGATAGTTGATGATTTGTTGGTAATTTGTAATAATAGATAATTACATTGCCTTTTCCATATCCAGCCAGATTGATCTAGCTTGAGTACTTGAAATGAGACGAGGACTAATACCAGGACAAAATGAAACATCTCACTCACTTCTAGTCGACATGTTTACGGTTTAATTGTTTCTAACCTAATACAAAAGATCCAAAGTCTTTATCATTTTTAAATATAACTCTAGAGCAAAGATCAAAATATAGAACGTCTATTATACATTTGACCCTGAACTAAAAAAAAAGAGAAGAACTTTACGAGTATCATGCCAAAAACTAGATTTAGAATAAATGTTTATTTTCGATGCAAAGAACATATGACTGAATCAAAATTTCTACCCATATATGCAATCTTTAACAATCTTATAAAAATAAGTTCACATCACTTGCTCCTCGATTTTTTATTAGTTGCCACTTTTCGATATCACAAAATTAAACTAATACAATAAATAACTACTTTTTATCATTGGTACCAAACAGAACATCATTCGTAAATATCAAACAACATTCAGACATTTTTTACTTTCGGATAGTTCGCATCAACCCTGTTACGATCATAATCAAAAACAAGGCACAACCGCTCACCAAACCTTAAAATAGACTCCTTCAGAGAGGATAGAGTTACGATAATGTTTTCAGGTCGACCATTTCAGATATAATCTTATTGAAATAAGTTCACATCACTTGCTCCTCGATTTTTTGTATGTCGCCTAAAAAAAATTCTATGATTCAGTATAGATTCAAAATTATATTGGTGTAATTGTATTGAAAAAAAGCATGCGTCAACAAAATAAAAACATAATTGAAAAGGTGGCTATATTATATAAAAAAAACGTAGGTGAAAACACTGCAAAAAAATTGGTGACCTTTGTGTACCCTCGCATTATATGCATATATAATGTTGCTATAATTTTGATTATATTGTAATATATAATGAATAAGCACGTGTTTATTTTCGGAAGAATTTAAAGAATAAATGTTGAAATGTAGTATAATCTGCAATTCAACCGATTGTGTCTTGTTCCCTGTAATGACAGCTGATTTGTATTGTGGATGATGCAAACAATAGCTCACTCTTTTCACACACAATGTATCGCTGATTTTAAAGCAAAGCGATTGCTGCAGTCTATATGTGTTACCCTTATTTGCTCTAGTTATTGACTTATTTGATTAGAAAATCATTAACCTACAATTGCTCTAGTTTACTTCTTCTTATGCAATTTCACAGGACAAATTGTAAAGATATACAAACCTGTGTGTCATCAAAATACGCATGGTCGGGGTTTTCAATATTCATCACATGAATAAAATTGACATGACTTGTACTTTTCAAAATGTGTACGTGTTGTAACTCTACTCAGAGCGTTAAGTATTTATCTATCAATTACTATTTTGGAAACTCGATTTACAAAATTAAGTTCATATGGCATTTATTGAGAAGTGTTGCCTGGATGTTAGTTCTTACAATACAGATACTGATAAAATCAAACTACATGACGTTTTGGCTTGATTGATTTCAGTATAATTGTTTCATTCAGCATGCTATGAGGATTTCAAAATCGATATCGGAAGGAACTTGATCAGAATGTCATCCAAGTGAGAGGGTTAGCGCTAAAGAACCAGGTTTAATCCACCATTTTCTTAATTTGAAAAATACCTGTACCAAGTCAGGAATATGACAGTTCTTGTCTATTCGTTTTTTATGCGTTTTGTTATTTAATTTTGCCATTTGATTATGGACTTTCCGAATTGATTTTCCTCTAAGTTCAGTATTTTTGTGATTTAACTTTTTACTGGCTGAGTGCAGTAAACTTCTTCAACGTGTGCAAGTTTTCTGGTATCCTGAACAATAAATACATTACCATCATATGATATTTCAGACATAAGCCGAAAAAAGCATTTCAAACAGATTTGTTAAGAAGTATAAGCCTTCTTTGTGTTTATTGGTACTGTAACAGTGTTTACAACTTATATTAATTTAATAAGTTTGTCATATTTTGTTAATGAAAGGCACACAGTTTCCATAGCAAAGTCTACAACATGTGAGAATTGTTTCAACGACATCATTAAGTTTAGACGCCTTTTCCTGTAAACTCCATGGTACATCAAATTGACAAAAAGCATAATGCATAAACCACACACCAGCATTAAAGGAAATGGTAAGTCAGGCTAAATATGATATAAGTTATTTTTTGTGCCCATTGGTGTTGATAACGATGTTCATGAATAGAACTTGCAACCGTAGTTACAAGTGTCAAAACTTTCTGCAGTATTTGATGTTTTCTCTTATCTTTAAAAAATAGCAAGATGTAACAATATGAATAAAATAAACAGCTGGTGAGCTACATGTAGCAGGGAGTCATCAAATTGCATATTTAAAAAAAATATATATAATTATTTTCAAAGCTCATACATGTACATACAAAGTAAAATAAAAAAAAACAATTATTTAGAGAACAATTGAAGGTCTTCCCTCATGTAAAGATCTAAATGTATTTCGATACGAAAATATTGAAATTTGGTTCTGAATGTCATTCCCAGCGTCAAATGACAGATTATTGTATGCTGATTTCAAATATATATATATATATATATATATATATATATATATATATATATATATATATATATATATATTTTCTTTATTAAAACAGTTTACAAAGAGATAACTATTGCATGGAAAAACATTCGGTTGCACAGGAATAGTTTCTAAAAAGTGTAAACTGTTCAATATCATATTCTAAATAGATATTGGAACCCCAATAAGTACCAAATGCGCTCTTCTACTTGCACATTTATTTTCGAATTACTAAGAAGCAGAATTTATCCAATGACTTGTACAGAAAGGAGAAAAGAACTAAGCCCAGTCTTTTAATTTGACATTTCGGTATATTGATGATGTACTGTCTAGTAATAATAACAGATTCAGTGATCACTTATATTTAATATATCCAAGTGAACTTGAAATTAAAGATACTACCGAAACAGCTTCATATTTATACCTTTTTTCTAGAAATGACTACTGATGGTAGATTGGATACCAAAATTTACGACAAACGCGATGATTTTAATGTTCATATAGTCAACTTTCCATTTCTGTGTAGCAACACCCAGAGGCAACAGCATGTGGAGTATATGTGTCTCAATTAATACGTTACTCTAGAGCTAGCTCAAAGTACGTTGAACGATGATTACTGCTTTCTCAAAAGTTGCTTAGACAGGGTGATATCAAAAGTTTTGATAAAAAAACACTACGCGAGTTAACAGCTTCACAGTTATTATGTTGAGCCTTTTTAAATTCGGACAATTCTTTAGACTAACATACATATGAGCCGGGAGAAAATCGTTGTGTGGGGTGGAATTTAATAATATTTAAGTATCAAATACAAGCAAGGTTAGTCGTTCAATTTGTGTTCGAGTATAATGTTTATTGAAGCCACACAAGACTTATGATTATCATCCATGTCAAATTTCTTTTTGTTTATGTGAGACTACCTAAATGCGTATTCTCCATTAGCAAATGATGAGATTAATTTCAAAATTTAAACCGTTTTTTATGCATTATAGTACTGTGATGACCTTAACATTTGTTAACCAATTTATATTTGAATATCGTGAACATTGCAAGTGTTTAACCTTCTCAATGTGGAAAAAAGAAATAGTTTACAATTAATTTTTCTTAATGGTATACAAATATTAAAACGCGATTTGAATTTTATTTTAACAAATTGGCAACTTAAATATGTGTCATATCTCACCTACAAAGAAATCAAATTGTGATATTTTTTTATTTAGTGTATCCCTAACCATGCTAACCCTGTAATTTGTTTGGTAATGTAACCATGGCAACTAAGCTTTACTGTTTGAATCATAATGTGTTTGTGTAAACAATATGTTAAAATACGAATAGTTGTCAAATCTATAAATGTAACTATTTAAAACAAAAAAATGACGTTGATGTTTTAACTACATCATGTCTGAATATTCAACAATGAACAGATACGATACATTATAGCAAGCAATAAACGACCCGGTATGACAAAAATAGGAAGTAGGTTTAAAAGACTAAATAGATGTTGTTTTAGATTCGACATTAAATATCATATTTAGTGGTGTTTTGCAAGTTTTCAACATTGACAGATGCCGTATGTTCACACTATACGGACATACACAGTAGTGCACTCCTAACGCAGAAACTGTTCCGACAAAGTAATGAGGATGACAGTTTAAACATGATAGTCCGTACATTTTATGTACACCATAACGAATTGGTTGATCCATTCGTTGCCTTTGTCCAAACGAACTGAGGACATTCCAACCACGTGTTAGATTGTGGTTTCTCATAACGTCGTCTGATCTTTTAATTACCAAACGTGACTTATTCCCGATTGTGACTGTTTTGCTGCGTAAGTATTCGCAAAGACGTGTCACGGTACTTTTCTATCTCAGATTAATATATTTAGTTTTGATGTTATATTTACTATTTATCAAATGTCTTAACCTTTGTAGTTGTTAATTTTATTGTTTTCTGTTGTATTCGTTATTGTAAAGAAAATTAATCATCCAGTTCATTTTATTAAAATTTCAGATTATACGATACATTTGATTCAGAGGAAACACTGACATAGCTAGATAATACAGTTGACTATAGCGTTACTACCACAATTTGATATTGATCAATATTGTAATTTGCATTGATAATAATAAAGGTTATATCAGTCATAAACATCTTATTTTGAATTCTATCCGAATTCTATGTTATTTTTTTTTTTTTTTTTTTTAGAAATTTAAATGTGACGTCGCTTTGTGCGATAAGGGCATAGGCTTACTCGGCTGTGTATTTTTAGGTTATTTTATCATGTTTATGTAATGCGTACTTTTTTTTGGTAGTATGTCACCCTTCGGTTTTATCCTGTATATCATTTATATCTTGTATAAAGTCACTTTATAAAATTAACTTTTTGCAAAAGGTATGGTTTATTGTTAAACAATAAGGGTGCAGAAAACCTTAGCCGTATTTGTCATAACTTTTTTAAACTTTTAGTTCTCAATGAAACTTTATCGACGATCCCAGGTCAATGGCAAAACTAATGCAATGTTACGCGACTCGGATTCACATACCTATTTTTGTTTATTTTGTTTTTCGAGGGAAGGTCTATGAAAACAGGACAGATAAAAACAGGATATTTTTTTTTCGATACGTTTTTATGCGTAACTTTTGTTTAACTCCACATAGTGTCACAATTTAAATTGTATAATTAAGAACAGGGTAAAAAGTTTAAAAACAAATTTGTAAGTTAAAATAAATCAGCCAGGACAGTTTTATTTAAAGACAAAAATTGCTGAAATTGCCGAGAAATGTTAATTTATAATTGAAATTTTTTCTCCAAAACAACTGTTGGTACCATTGTAAAGTTTATTATTTATTCTAACAATCTTTAATTCTATTTTATTTTCATCTCTTAAAGGTAAAAACATCTGCCAGAACAGTAGCCTTTTACATTAGATAATTTGTTGAAACTAGTTCAGAATCAACATATAAAGTTGAATATCTTCTTCAAAATTATTGTCTGGTAAACAAATGTTAGTTCATTGGAAAGTTTAAGACATAAGCTTTAAGAAAATATTAAATTATATGAACTTGAATATCATTAACGTAAAGAAAATCTGTCAGGACAGTAACCTAATCCACTAAATTTTAAGCTAAAAACGGCTGAAATTGCCGAGATTGTTTTACTTACAATTGAAATAATTCCTCCAAATCAGCATATCTTTTTGTATGATTACAAAGTTTAACGAATTTTTCTTTTTAAAAATCTACAATTCAAATTTTTTTCGTCTTTTCAAGTTAGGAAAATCTGCCAGGACAGTAGACTAATTTGTTGAAATTAGTGTTAGATCATAAATAAACTCATCATAGATACCAGGACTAAATTAAGTATATACTCATCAGTGGCGCTCAAATCCAAAAAAGTTTAAAATGCCAGATATTGAGTTAAATATATTTTTTAAAATAAATGTCAAGTAAACAAAAGTAGTTCATTGTAAAGTTTAGAATATGAGCTTCTAAAAAATATAAAAAAAAATATGTACTTTTATGTCATTAACATAAAAAAAAAGCTGCCTGGACAGTTGGGCCTTTGTTTTATTAATCAAAAACATTTCAAGCATATACATACATATATAAAATAAATAATCATGCAAAGCAATAAAAAACCAAAAAAATAAAATAAAATGTAATATCCAAAATAATGTTTTGACAGTAATAAAAAATTCAAAGTCACTGATTGGTGTCAAATCATCAAAGGTGTTTATTCACTGCCTAGTAATGTGTTTAGAGCAAAGGAATGTGTCACCATCTTTAAATCCGGTACATGAAAAGTGTTTCGAAATGTTGCATTTCTTAACACCTTTCTGCCATTCACTTTTTAACATGTCTTCTACTGAATCACATTTTCCACACGCACAATTACATTCGACAGCACTGGTTTTATATTTCAGTTAACCTTTCATGCTAATTTCTTTTTTGGAAATGGAATAGATTTACCTTTTTCCAAACAAATCAGAAGATGTCCTCTGAAAAGGTCAGTGTCAAATTCTACATGTATCCCACCTGAAAAACTTGTAAAACAAAATTCTACATCATTTGCAATTGAAAAAACAACCAACAATCTATGGAATTAGTTTGTTTCTGAACTTCTGGTAACTTGTCCAAAAGCCTTTTTTTACAATGTGAATATATTTGTGAAAACTGTAATTCTGAAGATGTGGTAAGTGTGTCGTTCATGATTTCCAATAGATATACTTCAGTTGATTGTTTGGTTAAAGAAGTGACCCAGTGTTAATGCCCTGTATGAGGAATGTGTACAGCTGGAATCTGTGTAGTTGTAAAACTTGTCTCATTTTTTTGTTGATTACTGAAAACTTGAGCATAACATGTGTTCTGAAATCCCTGGATTAATGGAAACTGTTTTGAAATAATGTGTTGTGCATAATTAACAATGTCGAAAGATAAGCACTTACTATCTGAAATAGTTTTTTTGTCAAATTGTGTAAGTGTACCTACCCATAGTTGTAATTTTTCCTGTTCCATTTCAATCGAAATTGGCGGAGATAGAAAGTCAAGTTTTCCCTTTTTACCTGGTGGTGTGTCATCTAATGTAATTATGTTATCCTTTTTTTCTTCTGGTGAAATATGACATGTATTAATTTCTTTCTTGCTTACAGTCTCCTAATTAAAGTGAAGTTTCTTTTTTGAATGTGGTGTTTTTGATTTTGTTTGTAATGCGCAATTATGTGGTGATTTCTGTGTTGAATGTATTTGTGAAGGTGTTTTTGGTGTGTTAACTAAATAAGCAGAGTCTTGAGCTGAATCTACAACAGGATCGGAATCGTTTGAATAGGTTGGTTTTTTTCCTGATTTTTTGTCAACTCTCTTTCTGATATTTTTTGTTAAAACTCTTAGACTTACTACTGGTATTGTTTTAATGGGTTCTTGACCAATGCTCATTTTTTCTGCAAGGATATGAAATAATGTAGTAGTAGATGAACACTGACAAGTTTCCTTCGGAAATAAAGTGACACAATACTTACCAATTCGACCTTGTAAAATGAAAGCTGCTTGAGATAGAACAAGAGTTATTAGGTTATTGTCATCTATATACTTTGCCAAAGCGTGATGACTACTAACAAAAGCAGGAAAGTCAAACAAAGTATTAATGATTGGAGAGTCTTTTTCATTTGGTGTGGTGGGTGTACTATGTTTAGTTTTAGAATCGGTTTGATCTTCCATTGTTTCCACTGTTTCTGTCGTTTCAGAAGACAGAGACGACAACTATGGTGTATTTACGTGTGCTGTTTTCAGGTACGAAATTATATCGGATGGTGCTATGAGTTTCTTAGGTATGAGCAAATCGTCGAGTTTTTGCACTCGAAGAGTCTGTTTTTAAATGATAGTCACCAACACCTGCCAAACCTCTAAGAATCTCGAAGTGATCAAAATTTTGTAAAAAATGAAAACCCAAAACAAGCAGATAAACTGGTAACTCTTTCCAATCATTTTCTTGTTTAAAAAAAGCGTTATAACTTTCTGACAGATTGTTTGTGATACTTAGTTTGGGTCATATAAACCTTCAAACTGTTCTAAAACCCATTTTCCTGATCTCTCAAAAATATCAGTTTTTTATCTCTTTTACAAAATATGACGCAACTTCGGATGTCCATTTAGATGTCAGATCTTTGGAAAGCTCTAAGATTCATTCTTAGAGTCACATTGAATCATCTGTTTTAACTGATGATGATATAGCCTGATATTATCAGGAGAAACTTGTTTTGATTCAACCAGTAATTAAAATCGTTTCGTAAATGATTCCAGTATGTAAGTATTGGACAATTAGGCGAAATATTCTTAATAGCTTTTCGAATACAAGCTTCTCTGTCCGCTACAATGGGAATTCTTTTTTTTTTTAATTTTCGAAACAGCAAATTTCAAAAAGTTAAATAAAGTCTCGTGAACACTTCCAAATTTTCTATCACGAATAACAAAAGCCAAAGGAATGAGAGGTGTCTCTTTGAAAAGAATATGTTCAGTGATGATTTCTGGTCAGCTTACAACAGCCACTAAATCTTGGTAAAGTTTCAACTGTTTCACGAACCTATCTAATGGGAAGATATCTGAAAAAAATATATAAATCATCGCTACTCAATATATGATCCCCTCGTCTTTTCTGAAGTGTATTTTTTACCTGTTTGCTATTCCTAGGACTAGCTACACATTGCATGTTACCCTCGACTTGTTCAGAACATACCATAGTCCTATATAATTTTTTGGCATCCTCACTATCTACATGTTCCTTTACCTTATCAATTACAGATGGCATTGTTCTTTTGAACTCACCATCATGTTTGCTATTTCCATGTGCCATAGGTGTATAGATCGTCTCATCGCCATTGTAATGAACCAAAACCAGTGTAGGTTTAGTTGTCAACCAATAGCCTACCTTTTTGAATTTTAATAAAAACATTGGTCTTACACGATTTTTTTTTCTCAGTACTTGGAAACATTATTTTATAAATAAAAATTACCTATTTCAACACCATTTACCTAAATTGTTCTACCTCTTTCACGTATACACAAGTACTGATCACACTTCCAGTCCTCCGTATCCATAGACTAAATAACAAATACTTCACCTGGTTTAGGTTTTATTGGTGGCAATGAAGTTACCTTACTCTTGTCAGGGTCTGACAGAATACTTACGATTGTCTCCTTGCTCCGTTCTACATGCAAGTGAGGTACAGAACTGTTGGCACCTCACCGACCAAAATACTAGACTGAGATGTATATGATGTGACATGAGAACTAGACTGAGATGTATCTGATGTGACATGTGAACTAAACTGAGATGTATCTGATGTGGCATGTGAACAAGAATGCGATGTATCTGACGTGACGGCATGTGAACTACACTGAGATGTATCTGATGTGAAATGTGAACTAGACCGAGATGTAGCTGACTGAGATACGACACGAGCACGAGATGGACATACGGCACGAGCACGAATTGTAGGTACGACACGAGCACGAGATCATTGAGATGGACACATGACACGAGCACGAGATAGAGGTACGACACGAGCACGAGATGGAGATACGACACGACCACGAGATGGAGATACGACACAAGCACGAACTGCAGGTACGACACGCGCACGAGATGGATATACGACACGAGCACGAACTGTAGGGACGGCACGAGCACGATATGGACATATGGCACGATCACGAGAAGGAGATGCGACACGAGCAAGAGATGGAGATACGACACGAGCACGAACTGTAGTTACGACACGAGCACGAGAAGGAGATACGACACCAGCACGAACTGTAGGTACGACACAAACACGAGATGTTACACTAAGACGAGCTGGAGATGTGACACGAGCGCGAACTGAAGATACAACACGAACACGAGATTGAGATACGACAGGATCAAGAACTAACGGATTCCACATACCGACCAAAATACTAGACTGAGATGTATTTAATGTGACATGAGAACTAGACTGAGATGTATCTGATGTGACATGATAACTAGACTAAGATGGATCTGATGTGACATGCTAACTAGACTGAGATGTATCTGATGTGACATGTGTACTAGACTGAGATGTATCTGATGTGCCGGCATGTGAACTAGACTGAGATGTATATGATGTGACACGAGAACTAGACTGAGATGTACCCGATGTGACATGTGAACTAAACTGAGATGTATCTGATGTGGCATGTGAACTAAACTGCGATGTATCTGATGTGAAATGGGAACTAGACTGAGATGTATATGATGTGACACGAGAACTAGACTGAGATGTACCCGATGTGACATCTGAACTACACTGAGATGTATCTGATGTGACGGCATGTGAACTACACTGAGATGTATCTGATGTGAAATGGGAACTAGACTGAGATGTACCCGATGTGACATGTGAACTAAACTGAGATGTATCTGATGTGGCATGTGAACTAGAATGCGATGTATCTGATGTGACGGCATGTGAACTACACTGAGATGTATCTGATGTGAAATGCGAACTAGACCGAGATGTAGCTGACTGAGATACGACACGAGCACGAGTTGGACATCCGGCACGAGCTCGAATTGTAGGTACGACACGAGCACGAGATCATTGAGATGGACACATGACACGAGCACGAGATAGAGATACGACACGAGCACGAGATGGAGATACGACACGAGCACGAGATGGAGATACGACACGAGCACGAGATGGAGATACGACACGAGCACGAGATGGAGATATGACACGAGCACGAATTGTAGGTACGGCACGAGCACGATATGGACATATGGCACGATCACGAGAAGGTGATGCGACACGAGCAAGAGATGGAGATACGACACGAGCACGAACTGTAATTACGACACGAGCACAAGAAGGAGATACGACACCAGCACGAACTGTAGGTACGACACAAACACGAGATGTTACACTAAGACGAGCTGGAGATGTGACACGAGCGCAAACTGAAGATACGATACGAGCACGAGATGGAGATACGACAGGATCAAGAACTAACGGATTCCATATACCGACCAAAATACTGGACTGAGATGTATCTGATGTGACATGAGAACTAGACTGAGATGTATCTTATGTGACATGCTAACTAGACTGAGATGTATCTGATGTGACATGATAACTAGACTGAGATGTATCTGATGTGCCGGCATGTGAACTAGACTAAGATGTATATGATGTGACACGAGAACTAGACTGAGATGTACCCGATGTGACATGTGAACTAAACTGAGATGTATCTTATGTGAAATGTGAACTAGACCGAGATGTAGCTGACTGAGATACGACACGAGCACGAGATGTATATACGACACAAGCACGAATTGTAGGTACGGCACGACCACGAGATCATTGAAATGGACACATGACACGAGCACGAAATAGAGATACGACAATAGCACGAGATGGAGATACGACACGAGCACGAGATGGAGATACGACACGAGCACGAGATGGAGATACGACACGAGCACGAGATGGATATACGACACGAGCACGAGATGGAAAAACGACATCAGCACGAACTGTAGGTACGACACGCGCACGAGATGGATATACGACACCAGCACGAGATGGAGATACGACACGAACACGAGATGGAGATACGAAACGAGCACGAGCTGTAGGTACGGCACGAGCTAGAGATGGACATATGGCACGATCACGAGAAGGAGATACGACACGAGCAAGAGAAGGAGATACGACACGAGCACAAGATGGAGATACGACATGAGCACGAACTCTAGTTACGACACGAGCATGAACTGAAGTTACGACACGAGCACGAGAAGGATATACGACACGAGCACATGATGTTACACGAAGACGAGCTGGAGATGTGACACAAGCTCTAACTGAAGATACTACACGAGCACGAGATAGAGATACGACAGAATCAAGAACTAACGGATCCCATATACTAACTTCAAGAGATGGTAGAGAAGTAAATCCACAGTGTTGTCTAATGCCAGTGGTTTGGTGTTAGTAGATGGTTGTGAGTACTGCGTAGGTGTCTTCAGTGCATCACGGTATGGCGTTGGTGGTTGGTTTTGTAGTTTTACAGTTGCCTGTTTAGTGTAGTTCAATGAGTATGTTAGTATGGCTGGTAGTCTCAGGGGCGACGTTGCCGACGGATTTCAGCCTCTAGATTCCTGACTGTGGTAGCACCATTCCTGGTAAGGTGAAGTCCATCTTTGCTCAACAGGTGACGCTGAAGCTTACCACCAACAACAAAAGAGTGCTGCCCAATAAAGGTAAGCCTGGGAATAGACTTATATATATTGTGCAACTTGTTATTGAGGTAAGACGCCTTCTTGTTGACCAAAAGGAGAAAGCTCTCTGACTTCATATTACCAGGGAACATGTTCTGCCCACAGGGGAATAATCCAGAAAGCAAGATCTGGCGAGAAGGATTGACTATTCGTATGCTATCAACAAGACTCTGGTAATGAGTCAGAACATCAGCTGGGTGTCATTCCACAGATTGTTGGCTCCGATATGAAGAACAACAATCTTGTAGTTGGGCATCCTTCGCCCTATGACACCCCACATCTGTTTTATACGATACCCTGAAAAAGAAACAACATCTACATTAGACAATTTTAAATACTGATCCAAATATTTAACCTGGGAATGACCTGCAATTAAAACACGGTTAGCCATGGCAAGGATAAATGTTTAGTAGTATGAAACAGGGAATAATTGAGCAATATTACAAAAAAAAAAACGATTTACAAAAATCACTAATCAAATACAAATATTTTAAGAAAAGAGCACTATGAAAATATATACAGATGTTCTATACAAAAAGCATAAAAATATGGATTTATAATTCAGTATATTAAATATGTATCAGAAGGTTAAAATATAGCACTAGCCTACCTACTTTTAGTAATGAAAGGTCGGAGAAAAATTGCATCTATATATCCAGATGGACACGTGTATTAAGTTAATGATTACACGCTTAAAGCGTGATTACTCCTTAATGCTTGCGTTTAAATTCAGATCTACTCAAATTTTACTTTAAATCTACAATACGTAAGTTTTCGATGTGTCTTGTTTTCAATTGTACTTTTGATGAATAATTAAAACAAATTTACTTCTCAAAGGTGTTCATCACCACGCTCTGAGTTTATGGTTGACTGACTAGAGAATACACATATTAAATTTTAGCACGTGCCAACCTTATTAAGTTATAGAACGGCTGATAGGCAGAAATCGATTTATTTCTTTATTTTAATTTTTTTAATTGGGTTTGTTACTTAAATTTGGTATCAAAATTATATGTCAGACAATTGCATTGAATAAACTATTGCATTTACAGTTAGAAATTGCGTTGTGAAAGTAGACAGAAATTAAATGGAGTAGGCTACTGTCCTGACAGTTTATTTTTGTGTCAATGAAATAAAAGTCCATATTTTTTTTTTTTTTCTTAAATCTCATATTTCAAACTTTCCAATGAACTATCATTTGCTTACCAGACATTCGAATTGAAGAACATATTTAACTTTATATTTTTATTTTAAGATGATTCCAACAAAATTTCTAACGTAATCAGCTACTATCCTAACATTATCCCCTAAATTGTATGATATAGTATGCCAGACAGTTGATTTAGAGAATTAATTTCTATTATAAGTAAATATCTCTCAGCCATTTCAGCCATTTTTTTTTCAAATTAACTGTCCTGGCATATTTTTTCTTAACCATTTTTTTCTTAAATCTTTTTTTAATACTAATGTTAGTAAATAGTTTCTTGTTAATTTTACAATTTAAATTTTACCAATATGTTGAGTAAAACAAATGTTTCACATGAAAACGTATAAAAAAAACTGTCCTGGTTTTATCTGTCCTGTTTTTATACCTTCCCGTAAACGATCTATTTCCGGTATAACGTAATATTTATCGTCATGAACATTGGTGCCTTTTACATAAATTAAACATCTTTATACATTTTAAATTTATTCTATATTTTTCTTGGATTTGAACTTTGTCTCTATAATTTTTTACTTGTCCACGGGCAACCCAGATAAAAATAATTACTTGTCCGGTTGTTCAAATGTACGAATCGGGCGAGTCGGGCATAGCATTTTCACACTCCTGTTTTTGTCATGAAAATTGCTGTTTTTACTTGCGGACCATTGGGTTTCTTTTAAATAAATTAAAAATCTTGATACATTTTGAAATGTATTCAATATTTTTGTTGAATTTGTACTTTGTCTTGTATATTTTTTTCTCACTTGTCCACGGGCAACCAAGACAAAAATAATTACTTGTCCGGTTGTTCAAATGTACGAGTCGGTCGAGTCGAGCGAGTCGGGCATAGTATTTTCACACCCCTGTTTAACAAATTATTCAACACACATGACAACCAATTTTGACGCGATCTATTTTTTTACAAAACAAAATATGAAGATACGATGTACGATTTGTATAATTCATAGTATTTTTGGGCGCGAACGTATGGTGTGCGAACGGACTTTGGGTGCGAATGTGAGTATGCGCGAACATGAGTGGGCCCGAACATGATTGGGTCCGAACGAACCCAGATTCTTTGTTTTATAATTGGTAAATTCAATAAGGCAGTATGGTATTAGCGGAATTCCCACGTAAATGCCATGAGTAAATTGGGATATACCATTTTCAAGGATGTGATATAGATTTAGACACACTCAAGTGTAAACTATGTGTCATGTTTCTAATTATTATAAAATTGAACTGTTTTCATTAAGATGTCCACATACAAACACAACTCAAAATGTAAACAATCCCTAAAATACAATGTAATATGGATCATTCAACATACATTTGTCATACGACTCAAAATGTAAAAAAAAACTAAAATACATTATTAATTGATATAGAGAATCGTCCATAGCAGGTCAAAGACATAGAATTCACGAATACACGGTTTCCGCTGATTTTGTCAGTTGGTTTGACTGACTGACATAAGATGAAATAAAAATAGATATGTCAGCTGATTTAATATTTTTTTGTTGGATTAAATGTCAAGAAATGTGATAGGATTATGCATCACCTGTATCCCTTCAGTCTTCACCTGTTTACTGCCTGGCTTCACTTTCGAGTATATACTAGAATAGAGAGTGAGACTAAATGTGTACAAACCTGACATCTAACTGTGTTGTAGAGAATGTGATCATTGATTCATCAAAAATATATACAGAGAGAACATTATATTTCACAATACATATGCATACATCTAATTTTACATCCATTCGTACGGTCTCAATAGAAGAAATTCCCGCGGAAATGTCATGTGACATTTACATAGAATTGACCACACCGATACAGGTGAAATACGTCGAATATCAATTGTGGACACAGAAGAAGATCAGATATAAGACCCGCATTAGCTCGGTGTAAAGTAAAAAAAAAAGAGTAAAAATCAAATATTAAATGAATTTGCTCGATTAACCTTGAAGTTAAGACTAATAAAAAAAACTGCGTCTATCGAGTGAAACCCCTATATAAAATCATACTGTGTTCTTGACTAATTCCCACCGGGATGATCGATACAAATGATTTATTCTTATATAGTATGTTAATAATTGTAAATAGTACAAATGCATTCAGACATGTCAGTGTTAGTACTTTGATGATTAATAGTTTTCCAATATTTTTGATTCCGTGTACATTTAAGGTCCTACCTAAATGTGCACAGGAGCGTCAGGAGAAGACATTAAGGCTCTCGGTACAATAATATGCGGATATAAAAATTTGCAGATAAAAGTGCACATATGGTAAGTTTTGGTCAACAAATTTGTTCAATCCAAGTCAGCATAAAGTATTAAAACTACTAAAACTTTGTTATGTATCAATATTTTGAATGAAATGATGACATGCTGGTATACTAACTGTATGCGAACAAAAAATTGTTGTTATTATATTGCAATATTGCTGTCGATTGTATTAAACATTGAATCCCGACATAAAAATATGGCTGATATACTATGTAGGTATATAGATTTACGAATTAAAGTGCACATTTCATCAGTTTTGGTTGTTGTGGTCAAATAATTTTGTTGTACAAGTCAGCATGAGGTATTAAAACTACTCAAATATTGTGATGTATCAATATTTTGATTAAAAGGAGTAATTGCTGGCACTCTGAATTTATGCGAACAAAAATTTGTAGTCATTAGTTCAAATGAATTAAACTATTGCTAAGTGTGGCTGCATTGGTAAATGATGTATAACTATAACAAGGACGTATACGACTAACATCCAATATAATTCTTTTCAAAACTCTACATAACAAAATGCATATTCGATTGAAGTTGATATGTATTGGAATATATATTCAGTTCCCGTTATCATTGTAACCAAGATCGTTTTTATAATAGATAGATTGTCAGATAACAGATAAATTTGTCTTACAAGCAACTTTTTATGCGAACTTATTTTCAAAATTTGTTTTTAATCCTGTTTATAAGACGGAAGTTTTAATTTTACTTTATTTTCGATGTTTATACTACGAAATAAAAATATTACATTTTTTTTTTAAATCGACGTTGAGCGGTCCTGGTTACAAGTTAACTTAGTGTTGAGCAGACCAGTCAAAAGTTAACTTGGGAACAGGTCTGGTTTTGATCGGATTTGTCAAAGCAAAAGTTAACTTTGTGGCATGACTGGTTCCGAAGTTAACTGATGTTTACTTTATGACAGGACTGGTTTCGAAGTTAACTTATGACAGGACTTGTTCGAAGTTTACTTATATCAATAGCGGACCTGTTTCAAAGTTAACTTTTTGGCAGACATAAAACAGTTCTAAGACCAAGTCCGCTTTACAAGTTAACTTGATTTTGGTCTTAGGACTGGTCAGAGCGGTCCTAAATCCGGTCACAGGTTAACTTTTACCAGTTCAAATGACTTGTAATCCAGTTAACTTGATGTACAGGTTAGGATTGCATCCATCTGTAGAAATGTTATCAAACCAACTTATTATATTTTAAAAATCTAAAAGCACCAAGTAAGTAGTAAATACTTCAAATGTTTATAACTGAATTTTGTCACATTTTTGAGCGTGCGCAAAGCCTGAAAAGACATATATTTATTTCTTTCTTATACGTCAAATGCACTGAATGTAGCCATCAAACCTGACAATATTCACTTAAAGAAGGTAAAAGAAAAAGTTTTCCAGGAAAATAAGCATTTTCAAACTGGAAAATACAGCCATTTTGAAAAAGGTCGTGACCATCTTCAAAAAATCATGTTTTTATTTTTCGTGGCCAGCATTTTTTTCTTAAAAAGTATATAATAATAATACTTCGTGCTAATGTTTATGTTTGTACATGTATCATCATTTGTATAATTCTCTCGATTTCGATTGCAAATATCATCCACTACAATGTGGTTTACAGCGTAGACAAATCAAAATTTGACAGTTTCAAAAATCACCAATATACATGTAATAGATATAGGAAGATGTGGTGTGAGTGCCAATGAGACAACTCTCCATCCAAATAACAATTTAAAAAGTAAACCATTATAGGTTAAATTACGGCCTTCAACACGGAGCCTTGGCTCACACCGAACAACAAGCTATAAAGGGCCCCAAAATTACTAGTGTAAAACCATTCAAACGGGAAAACCAACGGTCTAATCTATATAAACAAAACGAGAAACGAGAAACACGTATATATTACATAAACAAACGACAACTACTGTACATCAGATTCCTGACTTAGGACAGGTGCAAACATTTGCAGCGGGATTAAACGTTTTAATGGATACAAACCTTCTCCCTTTTTCTGAAACAGTAGAAAGCATGCAATTTGTCAGTTACTTCCAACGAGTTCTTGACACTCCAAAAGTAATTAATTCTACTATCGTCGAAGACCTTATTTAAACAATTTATTATTAGGTTTTTGATTGTACCTAGAGTACTGGTAAGAAGTATTGGCAATTTAGTATTGGAATAATGGCTTGAAGACGAAATAAATCTACATTTGTAAGGTGTTTTGTGTAGCTTCGGAAGACAATACATAGTTGGGACTTTCATTGTATTTGGTTCTGCTTGTAAAGCGGTAGCTGAAAGTTATGTTTGTTATAGATGTCGTCTTCTGAAAATGGAGTCAGCTGAAATGTTGGTGAGTTGGTAATGTTTGTTAATTGTTTTGTTATGCGTTTTAATGTTCCAAAGGTAATTTTCTCTCTCAATTTTAGGTAAAATCACACATAGTTTTGCCTTGCTTTGTAAATAAATGCCGTCTCATACTAACATATACATAGTCCTCCTGCTTGCGTCTAGTTAGATATTGTGGTTTGTGACCCAGAACGTTTTGATGAATTCCATCACATTGTTCTGCAAATGTAAAACAACAGGCTACATGAAACGTGTGTTTTTTTTTGGCTTTTTCATCGTCATGTTTGTTAGACGAAAGATGTTGGCAGGTAATACTTTATTGTTAATCCTGATTTCTGAGAGTAACATAACAATAACAAATGTAAGAATAAGGAACACTGAAAAAGCGTCAGTTGTACATGAAACGATTCTTACTATAGTATGGAATATTGCGGGATGAACTTATTAATATATGATTATGCAAACCTAATACTAAGGTAATCTTACAGGATAACATCATTTATACGTGTTATAGCTTTCTAACTAGCTTTCTAGACGATGCATTAGCATTCTTCTTGCCATCGCCTGTCAACATCATCACCGATTCGAAGGTCGCATACGTAGCCAGGACACATTTTTGTTTTTTGTTGTTGTCTGTTTTCGTTATGTAGTGGTGTTATTGCGACTAAGACCGGAGGCGTTCTCCAGCTAGCCCTTTCAAAATATGTATACTAGTGCAGTGATAATGGACGTCGTGCTAAACTCCGAATTTAACACAAACAAAATTAAATTAAAAATCACAAGACTAACAAAGGCCAGTGGCTCCTGACTTGGGACAGGAGCAAAATTGCAGCGGGGATAAACATGTGTATGAGATCTCAACCCTTATCTTGAAATGAATTTCATGTATGTTTTTATATAAAACAAAAAAGACACGAGAGACTGACGAAGCTAACCTGACATGAATATCAAATCATAGAGTAACGTCCTTTTTTAAATACAAATTTTGTTTAATTGTGAATAAAATGCAACATGGCTTATAAACCTCAATATGAGCGGAAATACGTGACTCATGCCTATATCATGAACATTTAAGGTCTAAATTCTATGTTTTCTGCAAAAGCATTATTAATAGCCTCGGCTTCTTCTCTCTTATTTATATTTGTAAGTGCCTGGACCAATCTAGACACTAAGGTTTCATTCGGACGTATAGGTCTCCATATTTCAAAAACAGCATTTTTGACGTCTGGTTTCAACTTTATGTTTAATAACTTCTTCTCGGAAATGTTCAACTTTTTCCCTAGCTTGAAGCACTCTTCTACGCTAAGTTGTTTTGCGAGTCTAAACAACGACGACTTTTTTAGAACAGGAATTGTACCTGAAGGAAACAAATATGATGTATTAATTAATAAGGATGTCTGTCGAGCCTGAAACTGAAATGCAAAACCAATATAGTTTTATGACGCTGGTATAGTTGTTAAAGATCTGAACACTGTTTTGGTAACAAAGTTATATAAACAGTGATATAAGAATGCCTGGCGTTTTCACTTACATCATGCTCCAACTATCTTCTAGATTAACATTTGCAATTTAACTAGTAGACATAGAGTATATGGTATTAGTGGCAATGAGATGACTCTCCGTCTAAGTCATAATTTTTAAAAGTAAACAACTGAACATCAAGGAATGGTTCAAGCGTTTTTAAAAGAACAACATTCATCCCTTCATGAACATGTAGAAATAATTGTGTTTCATAAAACAACAACAAAGTCACTCTATAATATCAAAATAATAGATGTAACTGTCGTGGTCTAGTTTTTTATTTTTGCTAATGTACTTATATGCCTGTTGGTATTACGTCGATATATATAGCATGGCTCTGTACTTAAACATCCCGTTATTGTGCTATTGTAAGACATGTTTGTGTATTGCCTTCTCGTTGTGCTATGTACTTTGTCACTATGTCTTTTTGTGATTCTTTGCTACACATATGACGTGGCTCTGTACTAATGCATTTCGTCATTTTGATTTTGTAATATGGTTAAATTGTGCATTTTTGTCTTTAATTCATAACATGATTTGTCTATCTGTCAGTCTGTGATTCTTTGTTTCAATGTTGTTTGTTGGTTGTTGTTTTATTGACTAAGATTATAACACAATATTGACTGTTCTTCTCTTTTTTGCTATTTTTCCCTTTCATGTTTGTATGGTTTGTTCACGCATAGTTGTCAATATTGAGGAACTTGATGCGACTGTCATACAAGTTAGATGTTAAGCTACTTAATTAGCTATGTTAAATTCCCCAATTTGTTCATAGGAAAATGCATGTACTAACTCAGAAATATGACGGTTGTTCTTCATTTGTTTGACAAGTCTGTGCCTCTTATTGTGGATTTTAATACGAACTTTCCGTTTTGATTTTCCTCGGAATTCAGTATTTCTATTTTACTTTTTAAATCAAATCAAAAGACATATTAAAACACAAGTATACATACACTGGACTAATTACTTTCATCTATGTCATCAGTTAAACAAACAGCAACAAAAAAATACGGAAAGTGTACAGTTATTCAGTACGGCCATTTGTTACAAAATAAATAATCTTGTTGTTCATAGTACGAGAACAAAAGTGAAAATAAATAGTCATAGCAAGCATTTAGCAAAGCATAAATATGTCCAAAATAATGAGACGACATATAACACTAAATACATAAGAATAAAAAGGAATTGAAAAATACATTACAAATCGTTTCAACAGGATCATGAGGATAAATAAACACGAACATAAGATAAGAGAGTAGTTCCAGTTACTAAAGCTAGTTAAAAGCCAAACATAAATTATGTTTTAAACTTTTTATAGATAGAATAATTTCTATATAGAAATGAACGATAATGTGTATTTATGCATCCCAAAAATAAAAATAGTAGTGGAAAGATAAGTTTTACTTGAATAATATGTTAATTAGGCTCGTTGAGTCTACACGGATAACATACTTTACATCCCGCTGCAAATGTTTGCACCTGTCCTAAGTCAGGAATCTGATGTACAGTAGTTGTCGTTTGTTTATGTAATATATACGTGTTTCTCGTTTCTCGTTTTGTTTATATATATTAGACCGTTGGTTTTCCCGTTTGATTGGTTTTACACTAGTAATTTTGGGGCCCTTTATAGCTTGTTGTTCGGTGTGAGCCAAGGCTACGTGTTGTAGGCCGTACTTTAACATATAATGGTTTACTTTTTAAATTGTTATTTGGATGGAGAGTTGTCTCATTGGCACTCACACCACATCTTCCTATATCTGATTACAGCCGTTTTAGTACAACATATACAATAGTATCATAAAATCTAGAGAGAAATGCAGCTCTCTATATGTACAGCCAACATAACTAATGTATTTTTCTATACTACTTAGTATATAAGAATTAAATAAAAACACTTAAAAAGCTGTAGTAAACAAGCTCAAACATTTACATGGAGTACGTGTTTTTTTTTTATTCGAGTTATAACAATGAACATGATGATTTAAAATAATTATTATGATATGGTGTTAAATCGATTTGCCCGAAATCTTAGCAGTGTTATTTGCTTCTTTCATATTTGTCTAATTTACTTGGACAACATATTGAACGCATCAAATTTTTAAACTTGGAAAAATATTTTCATTTTCTTGTTCAAATAGTTCTTGAAAATGAGAGCAGATCTTTTTGTATTGTCAAAGAGATTACTATGCGACAGATTATTGATACAACGATGGGTCACACACGGCTTTCGACCATATAAGGGAATAATACCGAAAAAAGATAAATTATGAATGATGACTACTTAAAATAGTTTCGTCGACCCAATAGTCAATATGGTCTCGGAGTGAATAATTTACTTCGTCAAGCTAAAAAGACTCATGTAATTCTATCTTTTTAATGGTTTTTTGTTGTTGTTAAAAATAGTTTTTTTTAGTAAGAAAGATTTGTTATATCCAAGACTCTGATAAAAAAAGTTCTCAAGGGCCTATGTCGCTCACCTGTATATACTGTGTATTTTTTTTTATTTTACTTTTAATAATTATTGAAGTTAAATCGTATTAAATTTGATACATTAGTTTCAGCAGAGACAAATTTTGTTAATGTTAACGGAAGGTGACGATACACAACGTACGGCAAATAATGGAGAAACGGTTTTTCAGCTTATTTTGCAAGTTTTTATATTGATATTTTTCATATAATCACTTCGAACAGAAAAACATTAATTAATAGATGGATTTTCTATTTCGTTAATGTTATTGAAAAAAAGCATTTCTATTCAAGAGACTGTATTTGTATCAGTATTCTTGTCTAATGTCTATGCAATGCTGCAAACACAAAATACCATGATTTTACAACATTGCTATAGTATGAAACCAAGGGTGTTTATTTGATTGCCTTTCTTTCAATGTTAGATTTGAGCTTTTATATATATATATATATATATGTATATAATGTTTAAAAATAGCAACAATCAACATTCAATCTAATTAAGCGTGGATCAGCTTGTGAAAATAAACTAATACAGTTACTGAATTAAAATTATATAAATGTCTAAGAATATGACTAAAATTAGAGAATACTTTAGTTGTTAATCTATCGTCAACAGAATTAACCAACTCCGAAGAAAAATTATTAAGTAAAGGTCTAAACTTCTGTCCTATACCAGCAAACATTAACAACCTACAACTGGAGACAGATGTGGATCAATTTGCTAGACGCCTTCGCCTAAAAGAACATTTTGATAGGCAACACAAAAAAAACTTACAAGAAGCCGAAATGAATGATTCGGAATATGAGAGTGATAAAGAGGACAAGTGCATCCCAAGATTCAAAAAGAAAAGCAAATGGAATCCACCAAGGAGTAAGAACGACAATTTAGAATCCTTTATATCATCAATTAAAACTGAAGAAAATTATCAGTCAGTGGCAAACGTTTAAGGAATCTCTCTGAACAAAAAAGCCAGGCCATAAATAATTTCAAACGCCGTGATGATATTGTTATTAAACAAGCAGACAAAAGAAGTGCAGTTGTAGGGATCAACAAAACCGACTACATTGAAGAAGGGAATCGTCAGCTTTCAAATACAAATTTTACAAACATTTAAAGAGTGATCCTACAAAAGAAATAAGTAAACAAATTAATGAAGTCCTTTCAGACATGAACATCAAAAAAAACAAATTGACGACGACACGTACGACTATCTACGCCCTGATGAAACCTGCACAGCCGGTCGATTTTACTTGCCTCCAAAACTCCATAAAGAAGGGATTCCGGAAAGACCGATAGTACAATGTATATGTAAATGGCCATCCAACCGAAAAAATATCTGAATTCGTGGATCACCATCTCAGACCACATGTTAGAACAATGCCATCTTACATTCAAGATACTACAGATTATTTGAAGAAAATAGATTCATTAAACCCCTTACCAAACAACACAATTTTGGTATCGATGGATGTGTCTTCTTTGTACACAAATATTCCCAAAAATGAAGGAATAGTCGCTTGTGAACAGGTATGGAACACTCGTAAGGATAAACATAGACTTTCTGGTTCAGTTGCTGAGACTAGTGCTTGAAAACAACAATTTTGTATTCAACGACCAGCACTACTTGCAGGTTGACGGTACCAGTATGGGAATCAAAATGGCACCTTCTTTTGCCAACATTTTCATGGGGAGTCTCGAAGAACGCATCCTTTCGAATGTACCATACAAACCCTTGTCTTGGCTTCGTTATATTGATGACATCGAAATCAAATGGAACGAAACTGCAGAACGCCTGCAAGAATTTCTCGATTTCTGTAACAACTTTCATCAATCGATAAAGTTCACATCTGAAGTTTCAAATGAGAAAATTGCGTTTCTCGACACCACCATAACTTTAGAAAACGGAGTCATGACAACAGAACTTCACACCAAAAAAACTGATATACACCAATTTCTCTCTCCGAAGAGTTGTCACCCGAAACACTGCTCCCGGAGCATTCCGTACAGCCAAGACATCAGGTTAAAACGGATTTGTTCATCGGAATCAAAGTTGAACCATCGTTTAGGGCAACTCAGACAGCAACTCAAATCAAGAGGTTATAAGAACAAAAGTATTTCAGAAGCTTTCGGAAAAGCAAACGAAAAATAACGAACAAACCTACTTGAATACAAAGAAAAGACGGCCCAGACAAAAAAAAATTCGTTTGTTGTTAGCTTTCATCATCATCTGACAAATATTTCATCAATTGTCCACAAACACTGGCGTCTTATTGAAAATGATCCTTCCTTAAACGAGATTTTTCCATCACCTCCCGTTATGGCTTACCGCAGACCAAAAAACCTCAAAGATATTCTAGTATCATCCAAAGTATCTAAACGGGATATATCAACAATAGGAGGTTATAATCAATGCGGAAGGGGCAATTATAAGTGCTGCAAGGTCGCCAATATAGAAACCCAGTTCATCAGCATAGTCACAAAGAAAAATTACAACATATTTATAACATCAAATTGCAAAACGCAAAACTGCATTTATGTTCTAACGTGTGGAACTTGCAAATTACAATATGTTGGTGAAACAGAAACCCCATTTAACATCCGACTAAATAACCATCGGTCATATTATAGAAAAGAAAGGAACTGCCCAATTACAAGACACCTTTTAAGAGCAGGACATTATTTTGAAAACATCACATTTCAAATCATTGAGAAACATCAAAAGTGGGATACACAAGGAAGACAAAAAAGAGAGAGATTTTGGACGCACCAGTTACGAACTCTTGAACCTGATGGACTCAATGAGAGAGACGAAAATATATTTCAAAGCAAATCAAAACCATAGTTATCTTGAAATCATACAAATTAATTTATAAAAAATCGAACATCTATAAATGTGTTAAACTTTTATTCCAACTTCATGTAGTTGTAGCTACAAACATATTTTATAACCGAATTAATATGTTACACTGTCCCTTAAATCTTGTATAGATTAAGCTACAAAAATATTAGTTTGTCATGCATCCGATTTCACCTTGAGAGATGCACACGCCTGATGAAGCTAATTTGTTTAGGGAAATATTGCGTATTTCTATTTAACATCTAATAGAACTTTTTAATGTATCAATTAGTGTATTTTAGTTATATTCTTAGACATTTATATATATTTGTATATACAACTCGTCTAAAAATCAACCCAACTATGTTAGATCTGTAAATTTGCTTTCGCAAATTTTTGGTTCTTCCCTCGCCGGGATACAAACCCATGCTACTGTGATATCGTGACACCGAATCGCCTGCATTGCAGCCGTCCCGCTAGACCACACGACCACCTGGGCTCTCGAAAAAAGAGCTTTCGCTGGCCATGTGTTACCTTTCCACGTCAGTTTTAATCTAGCGGCATACTACAGTACATGATATTTAAGGCATGAAGATGTTATTGTTACAGATCAGCTAAATTATCTATAGTAAAGGATCCTACAAATTAATGTAAGATACAGTCACGGAAAATAATTATACCCATAAGTACGTCTGAGTCAGTGACAACCCTACAACAGATGTATCCATCGGATCGACATCAATGATGTTGATACATGACTGTGTACATAATGTATATACAACTCGTCTAAACATCAACCCAACAATGTTAGATCTATAAATTTGCTTTCGTAAGTTTTTGGTTCTTCCCTCGCTGGGATTCGAACCCATGATACTGTGATATCGTGACACCAAATCGCTTGCACCGCAGCCGTCCCGCTAGACCACACGACAACCTGGGCTCTCAAAAAGAGAGCTTCTGCTGGCCATGTGTTACCTTTCCACGTCAGTTTTAATCTAGCGGCGTACTACAGTACATGAAATATAAGGCATGAAGATGTTATTGTTATTTACATACGAGTCTAAATTGAGAACTACGCTCAAACCTATGATTGCGTTGGATACAAACCGCAATTTGTATACGTGTGCATGTCAAACAAATTTCGTTGTAGAAGGGTCTAAACACAGCACAATCATTATTTTTCATAATACAAAAAAGTGAAAAAAATATATTTCAAGAAAACGCATTTGACTAACAGGTCGAACAACCGATGTTCTTTATTAAACTTGCTGACTGCCATTGGCGATTGCCAAATAAAATTGATCACAAGATGTAACAAAATGGATCTTAATATAAATTTAATACTAAACAGAAAATAAAAATGTTAACTTTTGACCACGATGTTGTGCCACAAACATTCGGTGTCAATATTTCTTTAGTACACCATATCCGGATTTGACAATAAATATCTCTTCTGTGATGTTAGGGATCGAAACGGTATTTGGAAGGCCATATAAAAGTACCCTCATTTTTAGAAAAAGTACCCTCAATTTTAGATCAACTCTTAAATTTTAAGAGTCAATATAGGATGTACGGATCATATAAACCGGAGGGAAAATATGATACATACCCGAAAAAAAAAATAAACGAGTTAAATTGAAAACTACGTTCAAACCTATGATTGCGTTGGATAAAAACCGCAATTTGTATACGTGTGCATGTCAAACAAATTTCGTTGTAAAAGGGTCTAAAAACAGCACAAACAACATTTTCCAAAATACCAAAAAAGTGAAAAAATATATATAAACAAAACGCATTTGACTAACAGGTCGAACAACTGATGTTTGTTTAACCCTGCTGACTGTCATTGGCGATTGCCAAATAAAATTGATCACAAGATGTAACAAAATTGATCTTAATATAAATTTAATACTAAACAGAAAAACAAATCGTACTTGTGGCCACGATGTTATGCCACAAGCATACGGTGTCAAATTTTTAGTACATCAGATCCGGATTTCGACAATAAATGTCTCTTCAGTGATGTTAGGGATCGAAACGGTATTTGGAAGGCCATATAAAAAGTACTTTCATTTTTAGAAAAAGTACCCTCATTTAAAAAAAAAAAAGTACTCTTATTTTTAAATAAACTTTTGAATTTCAAGAGTCAATATAGGATGAACGGATCATATAACTCGGAATGAAAATAAGATGCAAGCCCCAAAAAAAAAAATATAAACGCGTCTGAATTGAAAACTACGTTCAAACCTATGATTGCGTTGGATAAAACCGCAATTTTATACGTGTGCATGTATAACACATTTCGTTGTAGAAGGGTCTAAAAACAGCAAAAACAACATTTGTCAAAAGACCAAAAAAGGAAAAGTATATTGAGACAAAACGCATTTGACTAATGCGGGGTTCACACATTTCCGATTATTGCTTCCGTTTGAGATCAGACAGTGATACGAAACCAAGAGTGAAAAAGTCGGATTACTATCCTCAATAATCTGGAATGTCCTATCATTGTCTGAACGCAGTCGTTTAAGTTTGTAACAGATTCCTACTGGTCGAGAAGGAACCGAATAGTTCGGCTTAGCACCCCGTCAGTTAGGTGCGTCCCGTAACATTCGAGGAAACTCAGCCGATTTAGTTTAGTCAGATAACAGTCGTGCCTATGTCATGACAGATTCTGCTGTATCGGATCACAATCCTAACAGTGTTATGTGTATTCTGGACGGTGTCCTGTGGAACGGGAATAATCTGGAGAAATTTTGCATTGATTTTTTTCTGCCGATTGAGTCCAGATTGCGTCAAGATCTTGTCGATTGCGAACCGTTTTTGCTGAAACCGTTCCGGAACAGTCCGGTTATTAATACGAAAATCGTCAATAATACCCACGTCAGAGTCCCGACAATTACAGAATTCAATACGACTGAGACCAGACAAAGCCGTTTGCAATGCAATAGAGCGCACAGTGATAGGATTGTGTTCAGACAGTACTTGCTGATCCCGATTATGCCCACAATGTTCGAACGGATAACTTCCGTCAGCGTCGATTCACTGTCTGGTCACGGTCTGGTCTCTGTCGGATTATATTCGGTAGAATCGGGACGCAGTCGTAACGGCTCGGTGGAATTTTAACAGATACAAATTGGATTAGAAGCGTATTGAGAACGGGGTTATCGGGATAAATTCGCTTGGAACATTGGCACTTCCTAAACAACATCTGATTGGGGTCGTGATTAAAATATTTGTTTTTCAAATTTTATTCAAAGTTTGAATTTCCATTTTCGATTCACAGGATCTTGATCAGACTTTTGACAAATTATAATCGGGAATGGTCCTGTCAAGAAGCGCAGTAACAATCGTGAATGTGTGACCTCAGCTTAACAGGTCGAACAACTTAAATGTTCTTTAACCCTGAATATATTTATTTCACTTCCCGTTGAAACTAAACTTTTTGTTTAGCTTTATATTAATACATGGGAATGATGCGTATTAAGATGCTTATAAAACTCGTATTGGAAGTGGTGGTGGAGTTGACATGATGTGTTGGTAGGATTCGTTTATTTATTTTTCAGTGTATGATGTATTGTGTCGACAGTTAATGACTTTTGGTCATTTGTGTTTCTTTGCTTAGTCTATGTCCGAGGCTGATGAGTTAGAAAATCCCGTTTTAGTTCTACTTACATTGCGGATCATATATATCATCATTTATATCTTTAGGGTTATTCAAGTATACAATTTCTTTAGGCTGATATATATTCACGTTGATACTTTCCACGTCTTTGATGTTATCATCAAGATCTTCATTAATACCTCTTTTGGCACCTTCACTTTGTTGGTCGTCTTTATCAACAAGTTTATCGTCAGTGCTACCTCGGTCGTCATCTGCACTTTGCAAGTCGTCATCATCAACAAGTTTATCGTCAGTGCTAAGTTTTTCGTCTTCTTCACTTTGCAAATCTTCATAATCAACAGCATCATCAGTGCTAGGTTTTTCGTCGCCTTCACTTTGCAATTCTTCATCATCAACGACATCATCAGTGCTAGGTTTTTCGTCACCTTCACTTTGCAATTCTTCATCATCAACGACATCATCAGTGCTAGGTTTTTCGTCACCTTCACTTTGCAATTCTTCATCATCAACGACATCATCAGTGCTAGGTTTTTCGTCACCTTCACTTTGCAATTCTTCATAATCAACGACATCATCAGTGCTAGGTTTTTCGTCACCTTCACTTTGCAAGTCTTCATCATTAACAATAGCGTCTGTGCTAGGTATTTCGTCATCTTTATTTTGTAAGTCCTCATGAACAGCAACATCGTCAGTGTTACCTCTTTCGTCACCTTTATTTTGCAAATCGTCTTTATCAACATCAACACCTTTAAAGTCATTTTTCACAACCGTAGTTTCTTCAGTATCATCTTCATCGACATAATCATCTTCAATGTCTAAAAAATATAACGTACTGAATAAATTGGTTTTATAGTTATATTAAAGTGTATATATATTTACAACATCACAAAGAGTAATACTACAAACCAATACAAGTCTGAAATTACCTATATCTGTACTCGACTGTTCTGATTTTTATTTGACCAGTCTTAGTTAGTCTGAATTTTAATCGAAATTACTCGACCCCATTCTAAACCATACTTTGATGTATTGATTAATACTTGAGCTTTATCTTCGTCATTGGAAACTTTGAACTTATACTCGACCATTCTAAAACAGTATAAATGTACTCTCGACATATTCTTTAGTCGAAACCATACTCGACTAAAGGTCTTAACAATTCTTCACCAGTTTGAAACATACTTGATAAAACAATATCTACTTCAACTGTTAACTATTTTTTAACTGCCATGACAACAACCACAATAAAGACATAAATGGAAACAGATGTTAACATTCTCACATGATTCTTAGATTTATTCAGCAGAAATAGTTAAATCAAGTAAATTTCAGACCAATTCACTCGGATCAATGTGTATGCTTAAGTTTCTCTGTTTTTCTTTCTGTTGTGCTAAATGATAAAGACTTACTAAGACACCTAAGTCAGAACAGTGCAACTTATAAAAGAGAATTCAACGTTAATGAATTAACCAAATATATTCAAAACATTCATACATTTGTCTTTCTGATAGTTTCCTTAGGCTTATGTTTCTCACTTTGATCAACTATAAATAAAAACAAATCCTTATTGCTTTAAATTAACTGTTCAGCTTCACATTTGTAGCTCAATAAAAAAGTATATTACATAAAAACTGCCCGTCGATTGGTAAACTGACAAGTTCTTCTGTGGCATTTTCAATGGTTACTTGTATTGGGGTTTCTACTTCTACGACGTTTTTATAGAACAATCTAAACAATCCTGGTTTACGCTTGATTCTCGTTGCTTTAACCACTGAATGCTCAGCGATCTTCTGCGTAGACCTCGATACTATAATACAGCCTAAATAATGTTCGTGCTCCTCGGGTACAATGTGAAATGTCCGGAAACTATTCTTGGCAGGATTGAATATTAGTTGTTCGCCGCCAGACATGCGTAGACTGTCTATCTCAAAATTGCCTTTTACAGAAATCTAGAATGTAAACAAAACTAACACAATAAACATCTTGAAAAGAGACTACTATAATTTGAAATCAATTTATAATGTATAGAAATTATAATATTGTTTATATGATTATTTAGTCATTTGGGGTATTATCTTAAAGTTATGTGCATTTTACACAGTTTCCAATCAGATTTTCCTTTACAGTATACAATTTTTTTCGGTTATGTCAAAATGAAATAAAATAGAGTTTGCCTGAACCTCTTATAAATGTCTATGTATTACATACATGCATAATAAAGCCACGACTGACAATTTTATTTCAGGTTTTCACACTATTACATTGCTATAACGTCATTTTTTTTTTAAAGCAGTGAAAACAGTGAAATTATTGGGGAAAAAAATGAAAAAAAAATACTACACATATTTATAGTAGACTCATATTTCAGGAGACCTAATGTATTGAGAGTCTCTAGTAATGAATAAATGCGAACCATTCAATAAAAAACCGTCGACCAGATTTATACTTAAGCAATACAAATAAAATGCAAGGGACTTAGCAATGCGAAGTACACAAGGATTATTAATATAGAGAGATCATTCAGTATTTTAATGTACAAACTTTTTAAAAATCTACGACTCTTGATATTGTTCCTATGCTCCCAATTTGTCAGAGGGAATCTCAAAATTTATTAAGGCTAGAAATTGTGTGTGGAACGGAATTTCAATACTCCATTATGTAATCAATATAATATATACAAATGATATACCTTTAGGTGTTCTCCGTCTTGAATAACACATTCTCTATACTCTGTTGCCGGTAGTCCGAAACCCTTCTTTTTCCAATGTTTTCTTCTCTTTCTTCCGCGATTTTTTAATGCAATTTCAACAACTAAGGTCAATTTGTTATCCAACTCTCTCTTGATACCAGCAAATATCTCTGTGGGTTTATATTGTCCTACAGCCTTTGTCAGAACATTTTTACTTTGCTTGATTTTTGTCTTTGAAACAGGAGCAAAGCTGATAAATCAAAATGTTGTTGATTTAGTATTGGATACATACACATTTGAAACTGATACTGGTACTGAACACTAAGGTCAAAAAGAAAGACGCGTGTTTATATTTATCAATACAAACAAAGATGGCATTACACGTCGTCAGAAAATGAACCATAAATAGACACAAATTGACTAGAATAGTTTTTATCGTTATTGGTTTTAAAGTAAGTTTCATGGAAGTTCAAGTTTTTGCTGTTGATATATTCAAACTGGTAAATACCGACTACTAGTAATTGTCGTAAAATCAACAAACGAAATATTGATTCATAAAAAATATTTTTAAATAATGTGAATCATGTAATAAATATTCGGAAACATCCTAATTGATTTACCCCTTTAGGGAAACCAGCTTTACATCTAAATATAATAGTTGTATCTTTCCTTATATATACAATTTGACAGTATGCAAGCAATCATTTTTCCAATGATCAAATGTTTGTAAGATGTGTTTCTCAAATTGATATATTGAATATCTACATTCACAACAATGAAAACATGTACCTTGTAAAGTGTTCTGCATTGAAAGAAACTATATTCCCTTGAATGTCTATATTTGTAGAACATATATCCCAATCATCCTCTGTTTCTGGAATGTCTTTATCTGAACTTATTATTAGCAAATCTTCGGATTGTGTGAGTGATGAATGCAGAGGAAGTTTAATATTTACAGGTTTCTTTGGCTTGATATTATTCTGCATTTTAATATTGAGTGCATTCGTAAATAAGACAATCTCATCGGTATTCCAATAATTGGTATCGGCCATCTAAAAACAGAAAAATAGAATGACGTATATCAATGTTGTTTCTTAACGTTGATATTGTAATTGTTTGATGAAACATTCTGACCTGACATATATTTATATTGTTATGACTGCAAAGTTGGAGCAGAGCTGATATTCAGAATTTAAAAAAACAAGTATGTTATCTTTAGAATAAATTGTAGTTCTTTGCCAATGCTTAGCATTGCTATCTAATTTTGAGTCAATATATTTAGGAAAAAATACAAAAGGCTAACTGTATTTTTATTTCATTAACTAATTAGTTTTATGATAAATCACTTGATTTGAGAAATCAATCCACGTTTAAATCGTCTTGGAATAAACTCATGTCACAGAGACAAGATACGTTATGATAAGCGCATATGATGTACGTTAATCATTCAAAACAAAATAGGAATGTTACACTGGAAAATACGAAATAGTTAACAATATGAGACATATAAGTCAAACTAACAGTTCAGTTATTGTTTATAATAAGGTCGACCTGTTAAAATTTAAAATGAAATTTTCTGACACAATCAATCATATTCAATTATGCAATTTAACAGAAATATGATCACAGAGATTAAGAGAAACAATCATGTATTGTCGTGTTGTATATTCATATTCTTATTCGTGGAGTATTGGCATAATCTAGGCATTCCATTCTGGACGGTCATAAATGAAGTACCATAGACATAAGACGATGTGGTGTGAGTATCATGTTTATTATGTTAACATAGGTTAAATCTATTAACACAAATAATTGGGACCACAAATAGTAATAGGCAATATCAATATAAAATATTTGTATGGCATGAATGTTCTAGAAAAACACTAATGAAACACATCGATACAATCCATCTTGTTTATCTCAAAAATATATGGATCACCTACATTAAGCATTAATTTTCCTGGACGCTCAAATGTTCCTTCGGATATGTTGATTTCTGCACCACTCTCTGATTGTGGAATAAGTTTGAGTGATTTATGTGAAACGTCGAATTCTTCATGTCGGAGATGTACCAGCACTACAAATTTGGCCGACTTCATTCTTGTAAGATCAATTTTTATATCAAATTTCGTATACTACAAAAGCAAATATTAAGAAAATACATATGTTAAGTTTTGATTCACTACAGATGTAATTCTCGAAACAAACAGTTTGAAACAGTATACAAGAGGGACAAAAGACACAAGAGGTACTTTCAAACTCATAAATCGAAAAATTAAATGGATAGAATACAGTTATCCAATGATTATACAGTTTGTAGCTCTGCCTGCGTCATTAACGCTCAAATGCATAAGGTATATAAACTTCACTTTTTTCTATTAACGATACTAAAAAGAAGTATGTCATAGCTTTTCTATTAGTCACTTAATGAAAAATTTAATGTGATTTATATACTTGGTTATAATTGTATACTACACAAATGTGAATGCTACCGTTCATGTAACGCCTTTAAATATCAATGTTATAACTGTCATGTTATTGAATAATGTCTACCTGTACTCTAATTTCCCGATAGGTTTTACGAATTTTTGGTCTTATATAGACTCATTTCAAGAAATTTGCCCAATAACGTTAACACGATAGAATTGCGAAGCGCAAACGTTAGCAAACAATTACTGATAGGTAAATAGTCATACATTGTCTTGATTCATTTGCAACAATTAGATAAGACACAACATAAACAGTGTAATAAACAAATGAGAACGGATTTAAAGTATAAAAATCAAATAGCATATCTTTATTTTTTCACTTATATCTTACATGCCGTACTAGCTTTGTTTTTGTGTTATATATCAGTGTTACGATCTGATTTTCTTTTGCAACGTACTCAAAAGGCAAGAGCTTTCAATCGACAATTGCTGATTGAATCAATAGTTTCTCGTTTAGATTCATAAGAATGCATGCTTTGGTTCGACAGCACTGCAGTTACAAGAAACTCTTTCCAATTATCTTTATTTCATTGGAAATTGGAACAACATTTCTCATGTATAACAACAATCTGAGAAAAGATAATTATATAAATATTCGTACGTCTGAAATTGTTCGTTTTAACTGCAACATTCTGCGGTTGATTCTAAAATACTGTATAACAGCTGCAATTATAACTTTAGAAAAATAATGTACAGTCGTTTTCCACAGAATGCAGAACGATCGTAAAAAATTAAAATAACGCGGATAACAACAGTATTTCAGATTTGAGTTTCTTCGAGGAAAGTGCAATTTGTATTTACGCAATCTGGAAACATGTCAATTATAACTTTAAACGCCATATCAAAAACATAAAAACAACTGTGCCTTATTTGTATCGAACAGTATGCTTAATAATACTCATCTCGAAATATCTGAGCCGTGGTGTAGTGGTTTGTGCATCAGACTACTAACGCAAAGGTTCCTAGTTCAGTTCCCGTTCCGGGATGAAATTTTCAGGGAATAAATTTTCGGCTCTCCCTTGACGCCATTTGCGAGTATGGTCTTGTGGAAACGATGATAGTCAGTCTGAAGGGACCAATAAATGGCTGACCTGTGTTTAGAAAGAGCCATACCTCTTGCACGTTCAAGACATCCTTGTAGATTTCGAAAAAGGACAGGCTAATGCCGCTACAAGGCAGCACTTACATCCGCAGAGTGTAAAGAGGAATAATATAAGTTGCACTATCCACTAAAGATACATATGTTAAACAAAATATATTTTATTATGTCTTACCTCTTCTGGGTGGCTATCATCCTTAAGTGTTAAAACTTCACGACTAATCATAGAACCCTCTACATAACCTTCGAATGACCTTACAGATACATCTTGATTTTGTTTAACAAATCCAAGTACTGCAATGTTCACCCTAACGTACTTTGGAGTGTGTCCCCAAGTCTTGATTTCATAAACATCGCTAAACATTCGATCGTCTGGTCCGATATGCATCTCAAAATCCGTGTACTCTGGGATACTTTTTGAGCAATACATGAAAAAGTCGTTAGATATGTTGTTCATACAGAGAGTAATATCAGTAGATACTGTAAAATGGTTTCCGGGAATGACTTTGACGTAGCATACTCTAAAAGTATGGTTTCTATATGAAGTATAAACATGAAATTGTTTGATAAGACTCGTATTAAACAAGAGCAATATAAACATAGATATATCAACAATGAGAAAAATAAATATCGTATATATAAAAAAGAAGACGTGGTATGATTATTAATGTGACAACTGTCCACAAGATACCAAAATGACACAAACTTTAACAAATATAGGTCACCGTACTGTCTTCAACAATAAGCAAAGCCAATACCGCATAGTCAGCTATAAAAGGCCCCGATATGACAATGTAAAACAATTCAAACGAGAAAAATAACGGCATTATTTATATAAAAAAATGAACGAAAAGAAATATGTAACACATAAATAAACTTCAACCACTGAATTACAGGCTCCTCACTTGGAACAGACACATACATAAATAATGTGGTGGGGTTAAACATGTTAGCGGGATCTCAACCCTCGCCCTAACCTGTGACAGTGGAATTACAGTACAACATGAGAACGAACTATAAAAATCAGTTTTAAAAGGCTTAACTCATCAGATGGATAAAAATATAAGTGGACGTGGCCGGGTACTTGCACATCTCGACAACAAAAAGACATGATTCACAAATTTGAGAATACTCGCAGTAAACTGACAGATAGTTCAAAGCCACTAACAACTTATAAAAAACATGAATCTAACACTAAACTATCAATCTGAACACATCCAACATCCAATGGGTTAAGCGTAAAGACGTCATACACAGTCAGAGAAAAACATGACCTAGTGCAATGCCAAGTAACAGATATCAACATATAGTCGATTCATAAATGTGTATATGTATATAACATACTAGTAATATTAAGTGTGCTTTTAATTTCCTGATAACAAAATTTAAAATTATATCAATAAAAACAATATTCAATGATCTTATTACAGTGTTGAATTGGTAAAATTTTAGAATACGTTTATTTAAAGGAGCGACAAGCTTAAGTTTACAAGGTTTATTTCTAAATTTCCGGGCACGGTTATAGTCGGCTATAAGATGTCAAAACCATGATACAAAAAATTGAGAATGGAAATGGGGATTGTATCAAAGAGACAACAACCCGACCATAGAAAAACAACAGTAGAAGATCACCAACAGGTCTTCAACGTAACGAGAAATTCCCGCACCCGGAAGCGTCCTTCAGCTGGCCCCTAAACAAATATATATTAGTTCAGTGATATAGAAAGCCATACTAATATAATTTCCAAATTGAACACAAGGAATTACACTAAAACTAAAATAATACAAGACTAACAAAGACAAGAGGCTCCTGACTTGGGACAGGTGCAACAATGCAGCGGGGTTGAACATGTTCGGAGATCTCAACCCTACCCCTTTACCTCTAACCAATGTAGCAAAGTAAACGCACAACTTTACGTACATTCAAAATTCAATTCAAGACAAGTCCGAGTCTGATGTCAGAAGATGTAACAAAATAAAATAAACAAAATGACAATTATACATAAGTAACAACAGACTACTAGCAGTTAACATATTTGTTGATAAAAGTTATATACCGTGCCTACAATTTGAATATTAACGAATTATTTTGGCCGGACCTAAAGGATGTTAATTAAGCATTTTTTTCAACTCAAACATTTTTCAAAATCCATGAATGGTAAGATTACATGTTTGACAAAGCCGCTATCTGAACTGCAAAAAAAGAAAAAGAAAAATCTACTAAATCATTATTTCCTGATACTTATAATACAGAATTCATTTGGCGAACAGTTGTACTATTTTGTCAGGAACCAATTAACTTAAACGTTATTGGCTATACATGACTATTATTGTGCTATTCCGTTAACTTACCCGTAATCATTACCGGTTGCCCTCTCAAATTGATTGATCAATGTTTGCATAATTTTCTGGTCTGTTTTGTTTAGGGTATCGACATCGACACCACTGAGTGCCCAATCATCGATGGTCACGTGTGAACCAAAACTGCAAAGTAACTCAATAACTGAAACGTCTTTCTTTTCAACTGCTATTTCTAATGGACTTTGTTGGTTCTTGATAAGTAAAAAGAAAATTACTAAAGCAAATTGCAAATATTTTAAAGGTATGCATTTTATAGTATTGTCTAGTCTACAAATTAAGTTTGAAATTGCTATGCAAACTTACAGATTTGTTGTTAACTTTACATTACATTTTTTTAATAATCCTAACGGTATATACCAGTAAACTCCTACCTAAAGAACATTTAAATTGATTCAAAGTAGTATCAACTGTCTATAAACAAATACTAGATACCAGGATTACAATTTTGTACTGCAGATGAAGGTTTCGTCTACAAAAGACTTATAATATTAAAACGTGCACATAACAAATGTTTTGCCAGACCAGATCTGTGGACATGGCTTCTCCACCAGATCAAACCTGTAGACAGGTCTACTTGACCAAACTAGACTTGCAGACAAGTCTGTTTCTTAACAGAGCCGTTCTGTCAGTCACTGGGACAGGTTTGCCTTTCAATCTATCCTATGAATATTCTTTATTGATACATACAATAAAAGCAGTCCTGTTTACAAGTTAACTTTTGATCAAGTTCACTTCATCTTAGTAGGGCAGACCAGACCAAAAGTAACTTGGGATTAAGCAAGTTTAATCATGATTCAAACCAAAGTTTTTTTTTTTATAAGAAAAACATTTCTGATTTGTCTTTTGATATCAGACTTGGTAATACGTTAAATTTTGTGATGCACTAATTGTGACAAGTGTCATGTCAGCTTTATCATGAACCAAACTAAAGTGAACTTTTATAGAACAGGTCTGGTGTGACCTGGTCATAAGTTTACTTGTGTGTAGGACTGCTTATGGCAAGGTTAACTACGTTTGGGGTTAACTTCAGTATTGGCCATGGACCTGTCTAAAGTTAACTTTTTTGTTAATCTTCAAACAGTCCTAGGACCAAGTCTGTTTTTTTTAAGTTAACCCACATCCTTCCTAGGACAGCAGTAATAAAACAGGTCATAAGTTAACTTTAAGTCATAACGTCTGCTTTTTAAGTTAATAAGCTGCACAGAATATGACTGCACCAATCTGTAGGTGATGTGCTCTCGCTCTCGCTAAGTAATTCCAAATTTATTGATTATGTTGAACGAATCTATTCCATCGAACAAGATATACAGGTTTCACAGGATACATTTAAGCCTGCCTTATATCTTGACTTACATCTAGAACTTGACAATAAGGTTTGCTTGAAATCAAACTTTACGACGAAAGGGATGAGTCAAGCTTCCCTATTATGAACTTTTCAATTCTATATAGCATCATTTCAGCAGCGACTGCATACGGAGTATTGATACGATATTCCCGGGCGTCTATATCCTTTAATGAATTAACAATAGAGGAATGCTGCTAAAAATAAAGCTATTAATTCAAGAGTTTTAAGTGTTGAAATCATCCCTTCGTAAATTTTATGGACGCTATTATGAGTAGGTTGACATGTTTTTTTATTTGGTCGGGTTGTTGTCTCTTTGACACATTCCCCATTTCCATTCTCAATTTTATGTATGGTATAAATGATTCACATATAATATCGGATATGATTCTTATGTCGCATCTGCTTTTCTTTTCACGAATTTGACATGCCGAGTAAGCCTTTTAACCGGATTTGTAATAGCTTAAGCAACACGACAGATACCAAATATGGACAAGGATCTGCTGACATTTCCAGAGCACATGAGATCACCCTCAGTTTTTATTAGGGTTCGTGTTGCTTAGTCTTTAGTTGTATATGTTGTGCCGTGTGTACTATTATTTGTGTGTTTTTTTTTTCTTTTTTAGTCATGACGTTGACAGTCTATTTTCGGGGTATGAACAATTTGGTATTTTTCGTCCTTCTTTTAAAAATGATCACTTTCCTGAAATTTAACACAAACCAGTAGCACTTACATTGTTTTTCCCATTAACTTTAGAGTTAAAAGCTACCAAAGCAACTATTGATTCCATCTTTGAGTACTTCACAGCCTTGAATAAAGCCGATTCACCCTCCTAAAATGAATGATTAACATATTTAAATCAAAGCACAACAACTTGCGAATAACGAAAGTCTTTTGATCATTCAAATTAATATGTGAAACTATTTGTATACAATAGCGATGATTATGAAATAACAAAAAAAATGAAATCTAAAAATCTGACCATGTTTGCTACCATAGAGACAACACTTATGTTTTCGTCACATAATTTATCCTTTCCAACAAAAACGTGTTTTACTCATAGAAAATTTAATTAATAACAGGAGGTTGATATATCGGTTAATAAAATAAAAACACATAAAAAACTCATAATACCTATTCATTAATCCATATGTTGTAACCTGTGTTTTGCGTTTTCCTTCGACAACGTAATATATGAATCATAACAGTTTTTGAATAGTTTTACACTAGTAATTGCGGGACCCTTTATCGCTTGTTTTTCGGTGTAAGCCAAGGTTCCGTGTTTAAAGCCGTATATTGACCTAATAAAGGTGTACTTCAAACAAATTTTATTTGTATGGATAGTTGTCTCATTGGCACTCATACCACATTTTCCTATATCAATTGGTTAAGATTATCTTAACTTATATCTATCGCATGACTACGGTTTTAAATTTATTTTAAACATATTTATTTATAGTGGATTTGCAACTTATATTAATCCCTTTCCACGTTGCGGGTGTGAGTGCTGCCTTGTAGAGGCATTCGCCTGTTCTTTTTCGAAACCTACAAGGGTGTCTTTAACGTGTATGATACAGTATAGGACTCTCTCTTCACACAGAACAGCAATTTATCGTCACATCCAGACGGACTATTATCATTTCCTCAGGACCACATATTTACCTTGTCCTTTTGTTCAAAGTTGACCCCGTGCAGAGCTGCTGCGACAATAAAGTCCAGCAATCCTTCAGAACAAGCGTAGTGGAGAGCAGTGCAACCATTCTGTTTCGATGATAGACAAAAACAATAACATATTATTTACGAGGCATTTTGAATAATTATTCATATTAATATAAAATAAACCGTACAATTCTGGTAGGTTATCATGTTGGTTTTTTTCAGTGATGTATTTAAATGTTCTATCGTTATTTATATACATAAATAACCAAGAACATCGCCACTGATAGTCATTGTCATTGTTTCTGTCAGTATTTTCACAAAACTGAATTCCTAGATTTAAGAAGTAAATGTCACACGCAAGCAAGCATTTTCAGCAAATATTACGATTACCTATTTATCAAAGCTTACACCCAAATGAGAGCAGTATGACTTTTTTTATTTCATTCAAATAATATAAGAGCTTTGTTTTCTAAGTGCAAATAAAACACAAGTAAACCCGAGCAAATCCCTTGATAAATTGGTATCACTAAAATAAAACCAGGAAACAGACTACCGTCTTTTTTTAAACACAAAGTTTATAACAAATTTGAGAGGAAAACAAACAAAGTCTTAAACATGTTGAAAGGAACTGTAATTTCTGACAAACTTGTTGTAAAATGTACCTAAAATTCCAAGTATATTTCTTAACTTGAGGAAACACAAATAAATGTTAGTAAACGCATGCGTTCATGCAGTATGTTTGTGTTACATTTTAGTATTGTTTGTTGTTGTTTTCCTCTTATATTTGATGCGTTTCCCTCAGCTTTAGTATGTATCCCGGTTTTTTTTCTATCGATTTATAAGTTTCGAACAGCGGTATAAAACTGTTATCTATTTGACTCATGAAATTTTTGGCATTTTTTGTTTTTGATTCGGACGGTTAGTTATTTAAAACCAAAATTGCAAATCTCTAGTATAGACAATTTACTCTATATTTTTTTCTAGAAGGTTAGCGTTGTGTTCAAATGAGAATAGTAACGATGTTTAAAGCCCATACGCTACAGATATAGGAAGCAGACTTAATATAACACAAGGTACTTATCTAAAAAAATTAATAATGAAACCCAGTCGCAAATTCCCGTTATTTTTTTTTAATTTTCGGTTGTCAAACCTACTCAAAACTGACTGATAGTCGTGTTATATACCGTTGTGTAGATACTAGTAAATCAATTTAGATTTACAGCATATTAAGTTTAAGTAGGTGTGACAACCGAGAAATAAAGAAAATAACGGGATTTTGGAAATGGGTGTCATTTAAAAAAAATTAGTTAATAAGTACCTTGTGTTATAAAAGAGATTTCCAATAAAATTACTTTATTCGAAATAACCGACCTAACTAAACGTATGTCGTCCTATTGCATTGAAGCATAACGGAGGGGAGCATACACTACCTGCATGTTTTGCTCTTTTGAAACGCATTGTTTGCTTTATATACTTTAAGTAAAAATCAGTATTAACTAATTTTTCTAATCTTTAAATATTTTGGCATTAAACTTTGAATGATTTTATTGACACAAATATTTTAATGGAATAAGTAAGTTATTAACTTGTAATCAAACACACCCATCATTTCTTGTCATTTCACTTCACCCATATTGTAGTTCTTCTCAAATTACATATTTTAAAAACTACCAAGACAAAATTTAGCAATCAAACATTAAATAATGAATTCCGAAGCGAGAAGGTTGCTTTTTCGTTTTATTGATTTTATAAGTTTTAACGCTCAGTTTAAAGTAGATTCTAACATGCCCGAATGTAAAAGGTGTACTGGACTATTTAAAAAAATAAATATTTTTCTATAATTTAATTGAAGATAATTTGATGTGGGCAGAAATTCATATCATTGATATATCTATCAAACAGTACTTTTTCGTCTTAACCTATACTAATGAAATTGAGAACGGAAATGGGGAATGTGTCAAAGAGACAACAACCCGACCATAGAAAAGACAACAACAGGTCACCAACAGGTCTTCAATATAGCGAGAAATTGTTCAGTGATAATGGACGCCATACTAAACTCCAAATTGTACACAAGCAACTAAAATTAAAAATAGTACAAGACTAACAAAAGCCAGAGTCTCCTGACTTAGGACAGACGCAAAAATGCGGTGTGGTTAATGTATGGAGCGAGGATTTAGTTCATGTATACAAAAACGTGCATTCGAGAATACAGGGGTAGAGGGCGTACTCCCCCTTTCGATCGCTAAATAATTTTGAAAATCTCATGTTTTCCACAAGATCTATACAAATTATAAGCGTATAATCGTCCAAATAATGTTTGCATCGCTCAGCTAGTCAGTATAAATTCAATTATCGTGAACTACACACATTTTTGTTGCACGAAAAACAAACTTACATGGTTGTCGTTTGACTTTGTACTTAGATAAATACTTTTTAAATACAACAATGTCTGAATATTAGGCATCTTGTATGAGATTTAAAATGTTTCAGTCTCACGTGTCAATTCTTTTCTTACTGTTTTAATTGTGACATAATCATTTGATCATCATAAATCTATGATATCTATTTGCTTTAATTTGGATATCTATAAAAAAATATCGTACCATAGAGATGCATGCGTAAAATAAGTTCTCGACATAAATTGGCTAAAATAACAGATAAGAATTAAGCTCCAAGTTACAATACTTACGACGTAGAAGCCTCAAGCTATATATAATACATGTACCTACGAAAGAGATTTAGTCTGAAGCTATAGTACTTATGATGACAAGGATACTTATGTATGTCTCATATCCAGCGACAAATATTACATATATATTAAGGATGATGAAATGATAATGTTAAATGTACCTTTTTATACATGCCCAACACTTAGAGTCGCATTTTCATATTCTCTAGTAACAAGAGAGCGTAACCACTATGAATACACACTTGTTTTTCTACTAGTAAACCGATACCTGGTCTTACTCGTGAATGCATCAAGCTTGGTGAGAAGCCGCAACATACTGTCTAAAAGTCATTCGATCAGGGGGTCGACACAATAATAAAACCCGTGTTCGAGGCTAGCCTGATACCGGTTAATCCAATATACAAATATATAATTATGAGTATAAAATGTTTTTTTCAGTCGTGTAACACCTTCAGTGGAGATCCCATCACTTTTATATATATATATACCTCCAAAGCGAGACAAAAATTGAAACTTAAACTTTTCGCTAACTCAATCAATATGTGTGATAGCTTAAGAATCTACTTCTAATTGAATAATAAATAAGAGTAAAAGAAAATTCCCTTAAAGACTGAAGTGACATTATAGTTTCTCAAAAATGTAACAACTATGTAAATTGGCGTACGCATCCACTATTAGTCAGAGATACTTGGGGACAGGATATTTTTTGCCAATTACTATGAACTATAAATTGATAGACTATCCACAGGGGTCAATATTCATATGCAGGTTATTAGTTATCAGTTGCTAATCAAGTACACCTTCCATTTCCAATCTATGTAACAACCTGGTGTACACATTTATTTACACAGTACATTATTATTAATTACAATAATTTTTTTCTTTAATGTTCGTTGACTTTCATTTGAAAGAAAATTTTATGTCAAGTATTAAAATTTAAAAAAGTACAAGACCTGTATTGATTTTTTTTAAATATACACCTCCCGTTGACGTACGTTTTCCCGATTGAAAAAAAAAATCGGATATTGTGAATAAAGGGGACTAACTGAAGAAGAATAGAACGTTTGAAATGGTGCTAAATAAAGTATGATGCAATCCCAGTTATCAACTTTAACAGTGACACATTCTGATTAACACTTTGAGTTCATTTTTTTTCTGAAATGGCTGAAAACTACGGAAGCCGATAAGGGCCATTCAAAAAAATAAAATTATGTCGTTTTTACGACATGGCATGTCGTAATTTCGACATAAAAGAGGGACGAAAGATACCAAAGGGACATCGCTATGTCGTAATTTCGACATAACATGTCGTTATTACGAAATCGATATGTCGTAATTTCGATATAGCATGTCCTTATAACGACATCGCTATGTCGTAATTTCGACATATCATGTCGTTATAACGACATCGCTATATATAAAATAATATGTATAATGATTGCCAAGAGACTAAATGACACAGACATTAACAACTATAGGTCAGCATAATGCCCCTTATAATTATAAAAGCCCCGCATTATGCTTTAAAAGAGGGAGGAAAGATACCAGAGGTAGAGTCCCGAAATGCTGATTTTAATTAATTATTAGCTCCCTTGGTAAAACTCCAAGTTTCACACTTAATGTATTTCATTGTTAAATAATTTACATGAAGCTTAATGAGTATATATTTGTTAATTGCATAGCTTTTGCTATTTGAATTCATTGGTTAGAGATATTTATTTACATTGTAAAATTTAATATTTGCCGTGTCGCAAAATCTTTGGCTACCTTCTTTGGATACCTTCAGTGAGAAATTTATAAGGTTAATCTAACATCTGATGGAGTCTGGACGTATAGCCATCCAAGGTTCCAATTAAATTTCTAGGTGATAAAATATTAAGATGTGGAAGTATCAATCCTACCAAAGCAAGCCAAGCTTTCCGTCTCCCTAAATATAAGCGCAAACTACATATTGGTTTCTTGTTAAAAGGCTAATAAAGGTCAAGTGAAGTATTGATTGCTCCATTTCTACTTTCAAACGTTGGGCACGATGTTTCTACAACCCCTAGGATTTAAAACGGAATCTTCAAAATTTCATCTGCAAAACAAAACCAAAATGCTAGAAAACACGAAACAATATTAAAACAAATTCAATATGATATGTTTTAAATTATGTTTTTACAGCTCTTGATCATATTATATTAATAACATCTGGTAAGATTGAGGATTAAAATAAGAAAGCTATGTGAAAAAAAAACCGGATATCCAACGTTACATTTATGAAAAAAATGTTTTAACTCTTATGTAATATGTATAGTGATCCTATTTCTTATTCTTTGATCTTCTTGATTCTTGGCAGGAACAACGACATGTGTCGGTTCTTTTTGGCGTTTAAGCCGTTATTTTGCCAAATTTCCTTTGCTGCATATTGAACTGTAATAAGCGACGACGACGTTTTTCGTTAACTCAACGACTGAAAGTGAATTTTATAAGTAGATATAGCAGAAAATGAATAAAAAGAGTAAGACAATAATAATATCTAACAAAAATAAAAAAATATGCCTCGTGTGAGTTTAAATATTGCAGATTAAATAAAATCATCTCTACACGGTCGCTTTTTAAACGATTGCCATATATTTTGTCCAAGTTGATATTTCATTTTTCAAAGCAGTTAACGCGTATTTATTATAATTGATCAAAACAAAAGTTAGATACACGATTAGTAAAAAATGCCAAGATTCTTTTCTTATTTACTACATATTTGGGTCTTAAAGGAATTAGATTCCTTCACACATTACAAAACGGTAGCCAATTTGTCCAAACGTCTGAAAACGTCTAAAATCCTAAAGACGCTAATTTTCGACGTTACATGTTCGAAAGTTTCAATTAAATGTGCATGATAATTAAAACAAATCGTGTTATGAAATTTAAAAAAAGAGATTGATGATTGCTGCCGAAAAAAAAAATAGTGCATGTTGCTTTAGACTCCGCCCGGTGACCATGGTTCGACACAGGTTAAATTTTGCATTTTTTATTGATCGTTTATAGCTTTTAACGATTTATTTAAAACAATTCGGAAATGAGGAAAACATCCCATTACATGAACTTTGTCTAACGTTTGCAAAGACAAATTGGAGACACCAATACAGTCCTCTAAATGTAAAATACGAATTGAAATTTATGTTACGTAAGTACTCCGAAATAGATCATTTAAAATCGTCACTTCAGTAAAGTGCAATCACCAAAATTAAGACTTAATACTAGTTCACGGAATGTTTTACTTCGCGATTTGTCCTAATATTCATGTTATAACTGTCGTGATGAAAGTAATTCCTGTACTAGCGAAGACGGAACTTTTCGTCAATATAAACTTGTGCACGAAATGGAGGTATTTGAAAGACGAATCCCAAACAGCGACGAAAACCGTTTCGTCGAATTAATAAAAACTTAGTATTATATTTGCCGTTTTCGCGGACGATCCAGGAGTAGATTACTATATTTTAAAATGTATATCAGAAGTTAAACAATATAGATGACATGGGAAATAGTTCTCTAGCCAAGGTTCAAGTAATTGAAGGGGTTTATTTCGACAACTTATTTGCCAGGGAAAATACAATTCTATTCAAATTTAACCAAGGATAAAAATGTTCGATTTACTTGCAGAGTGTCAGATATATTTGTATTGGGGTTGAATTAAGATATAGAAATTTCACAATGACATGATATGCATCTTGAAAATTAAACATCCTATGATAAAAAAAAAAAATATGGAAAACGGTATACATGTTTTTGCATCACATCTTTCCTTCCTACATTATTTGCGACAGCACTGAATTTTTAGTTGAAATAAATTAAAGGGCAGTGGGGTAAACATTATTAAATCGATCTCCATAACTCGAGGTAATTTTTGATCACAAAACGAACAGAACCAGAATCAACCAACAGTCCAAAAAATCGAATCGAAGTCACAAATCATCTTCGACGCCGCATTTTATGTGTAACGTCGTGTTGTAGGAACATCTTGCCCAACGTTTGAAAGAAGAAATAGAGCAATCAATACTATAATTCACCTTTACAAGAAGCCAAATATTTTGCGCTTATATGCAGAGAGATGGAATGCTTCGTTTTCCATGTCAATGCTCATATATTTCAACTTTTTATTCTTCTGACTCTACAGATCTTCCACGATATGTAATTAATTTCAAAGGATCAATAAAATATATGAGTTTCTCACTGAAGGTATCCAAAAGAAGGTAACCACAGATTTTGCGACGATGCAAATATTTAACTTTACAATATAAATAAATATCTTTAACCAATGAATTCAATAGCAAAAGCTATGCAATTAACAAATATATACTTATTAAGCTTCATGTAAATTATTTAACAATGAAATACATTAAATATGAAATTTGGAGTTTTACCAAGGGAGCTAATAATAAATTAATAACACTGTCTGCCACACAGCATTTTGGGGACTCTCCCTTTTTTACAGTTGACTATGCGGAGGTTTTTCTAATTATTACGACATAGCTATGTCGTAATTAGCTATGTCGTTATTACGACATAGCGATGTCGTTGTAACGAAATTTTATGTCGAAATTACGACATAGCGATGTCGTAATAACGACATGTTATGTCGAAATTACGACATAGCGATGTCGTAATAACGACATATCATGTCGTAATTACGACATATCATGTCGTAATTACGACATATTTTTTTTGTTTTATGGCCCTTATCGGCTTCCGTAGAAAACAATCTATTTTATTATAAATACCCACGGAAATTAAATATTATAAAATATTAAAAAAACGAAAAGAAGGAGGGACATTAATCTAATAACGACAAACAAAAGCAATACAAATATCAAATAATAAAAGGTTCATTAAATTTTGCAAAGTATATAGGAAAAACAAAGTAATGGTCAAAAACCATGAAAGACAACTCAAATGAATCGTATGAAAGGTAAATACACGCATCTATGTATACATGGTCTAACGGCAGTGAAGTTTAGGTGGGAATATCCATTATCACGTGATATATAAAAATCATGATTTCTTTCATTTTGCATCATCTTAGAAATATTTGATATTGATAACATTTATTATGAATGGGTTTCATAGTTTAGAAATACTTAGTTAAACTTGAGTAACGATTTTCACAATATCAACTGGTTAGCAATAACCGGTCCCGTTACGTGCATACGTCGAGTTAGGTACGTATGTCATGTTATTGGAAATCTCTATTAAGGTATATAGGAATTTTTTTTTGGAGACAAGTGCCTGTGCTCTTCTCTGAGTATTATAAGTGTTGATAAATGAAACAAATGTTTTTATGCATGTCGAACATCGTTTTAGGTTTCATTATTAATGTTCTTTAGAATTTTTTACTGCAACTAGTTGTGTCCATTTCCTAAATATAGTAACATAGCTATGATTTGTATAATGTCAATTTCATCATGGAACCTTTCCCCACAATCAGAGGTCCATTAAGGGATGAAAGAAAGTTTGAATTTTGTGTAACAATTAAAAAAGATATCATTTAATTATTTTAAGTTGCAGTTTAAAATAATATTAGATCAATATCTTAAAAATATATTTTTAATTGTTTACGGTGCAAACTGGGAAAGGACTCGGTACCTAGCAAATCCCCAGATTTCCAGCCTCATACAAGTTTTTATTTTCTTGACATTGACCTTATATTGTATATATATAACCCTCTACGGAAATGAATTATGCATATAAAAATGTTGAATATGGCTTATTATCGCCATTTTAAAAATATTTCTTTGATCTTTTTGCGTGTATCTTGTGCCATGCTTGAGATAAGAATTGTCATTAGAGTTAAAGACCTCCAATAAGATCATACATGTATTTGAGAAACAGTCCCTTGTTTGAAATAAGAACCCTGATCATCCATCTCAAACACGGTACATTTTTGTATTTCAAAGAAATTCTCAACATGTTAAAACATTTGACAAACGCGTAACGTACTTTTCAATGTTGAAGACTTATTACACAGCGAAAAGAAAATCGACAAGCACACCTATCTATTCTTAATGTTTCCCAATAAAATAAAGTGTGCAATGTATGCAGAGGCATGAGTTTGTTGTGAGCTAAATTAACTAGTAACAAGTGCTGTTAAATTAAAATGAAGAGTATTTTTAAAACTATATAATAAGAATAACATGTAAAGGTTGATACCTCATCCGAATCGTATAGGATAGCTCCTTTCTCGACCTGTTTAATCGCCTCTTTGACTTTTCGCCTCCTAACTAGTTGAATGAGTTCCATTGTCTTCACCAAAAAAAAAATCTGTAAAATAAGATAATGGTAATACACCTTTATGTAATTTTGGTTAGTAAGTTTGTCACTTGCAATTTCAAAATAGTTCTCAATACAGATCACCTCCTGTTGGCCATGTTGGCCTTGCATTAACTAGAGTAAACTTGTCTGTTATTTTTAATTATTTCCCTTATAACCATAAACTCATTATATGCCTGCAATTTTGTTAATCATTTGCGTTAACATATACACATAAAACAAAGATATAAATAGATTTATCGTCTCGTGCAATTTAAATTTTCTATGTCTATTTTTTTTTTATCACACATAAGAAATGTATGTTAATCATCCAATCATACATATAAATATGAATGATTTTTTTGTTGATCGAACCAGTAAACCAAATGATTCACCTTTTGTTTCACTTTCAATATTGTGTGTTGCCCCTTTGAATAGCTAAACACAGAAAGTGCATTCGTTATTCAACTCTAGCTAAGAAGTTAAATTGTGGTTCACATGAAGTCGGAATATTCATTTGCAAGTGAACAATTCATCATCAATGTTTTTATTTGATCTATTTTGACAAATATTTTCAACCAAAAAAATTGCTGCTAAAATCGAATGATTATTTCATCTTTTTTTGTTGTTCATTAATGTTTCAACCAAAACAATCTTAATATCAATTTTTCTATATCTCGTAGCTAGTATCCCTTTTAATACAGTAGTTTATTAAAGGTATTGAAACAATACAAGTGTGTTTTTGTTTATCGTACAATGATTAAATGATAACAACCTAGTCAGTTAATTAAATGTATCATACAATAACACGATGACAAAGGCCGCACGCTAGGTTATGATAATGTATATTTAATTCGTTTGGTGAAACTTCGATAAGTTTTGGCATTGCGTCAGATTGTTTTTTTTTTTCGCAAAATAACCAAGCAATATCTTCATACTTTGCTTCAGTATTTTGTTTATTTAAACTACAAATCATTTTGTTGTATAATATTTTGAGACAGAAACTATAACATTAATTATTTTAGAGTTTGTAGTTTAATTTACACCAACTGACCTGTGTTAAGATTAATACGGCAAAAACTAAAACATAGACTGATTAACCGTGCTCGTGAAGGATTGAACTTGTTGTCAAAATATGTTAATATGTAAGTTGATTGCGATTTAAATTCAGCACACTAAGCTTAAACTAATACATATTAACGTACCTTTCTTGAACAACTGTTTCTAAATCTATTTCTTTGTGAATCATAAACCAGTGTGTTTAATGAATTTTTCAAATATGAAGGGCTCACGTTATGTCTGTGTACATTATTGGTTTATTTGAATTTAGAAATGTATCGAAAAACCAAAACTACTTAAGGAAATGGCTGTTCTAAGTCAGAAATATGACAGGTGTTTCTCATTTATTTGGTAGGTTCGAGTTTTTGTTTTGTCATAGATTAAAAGATCTTCCAATGATAATTACTTTAAAAAAAAGTATACAAAACTATCAACTCGATATCGATAGATACTTCTAAGGTATTCTGCTGTTCATTATCCTTATACAGATTAATTTCAGTTGTTTTTATTAAAATAAAAAAACTATGTACTCATATACTATGCATTACCATCTGTATTAAAACCTTTATATCAGATAAAAGAAAACATTTAGCTTTTTTTGCTTATAATTTAACTTATGTACTTTCATAGTGATTACAATACGGTCCGTAGCCGAACAATGTTTTAAGGCATGTGCAAAGTTTTAAGTATGAATGAGTGTTAATGTACTTTGATTTATCTATTGAGAAGAATTATCAAATGTCAAAAGGTATGCGAACATTTATGGAACGAAAGTAAAAAACATTCTTGCATTACCAATGGTAGTCTAGTTTTCCTCAGATAACATTTTTTTTTATCAAATAAATAAATAAAATTTCCGTCTTGTAAGTAGAGTGCAATACGATTTAAACAACCTCTATCACAATATTTTGTTTTCAAATTTGTCATTATTGAAGTATAAGAACTATTTTCAAACAGACATATGTTATCTAAAAAACATATTTACTGTAAGACTGTTCACGAGTATTGAATAATTCAATTACATGTTTAACATTCACACGTAAAAAGAAATAAAATGTAAGGCTGTGTACAAACAAATGATTTTGATTCTAAATTCACCTTACCGTTTTTCGAATTTTTAATCATGTATTTAATAGATTGCATACTTTAAATATGGCGTACACATATTACACAACTTAAGACACAAGTTGCCAATTGAAATACAATTATAATCATGATTTTAAGAAATCGTTCGTATGTAAAGCATATTAAATACAATATCAAAAACGTTAAGAGGTGTAGATAATTGTGTTATTAATATAAACAGAGTCATACATGCCTCAGTTGATTGAAAGATATTTCCGGTTCTAATTGTTAAAACAGTAGGTAAGTATCCATAGTATTAGTATATTTTTGGTTAAAATAGATGCGATTTACATAAATCGAGATCTGAAATATATTTATATTCACAAAGATATGATCAAAGCAACCATAAAAATAAAAAGAATAATTAAGTGACATACATTTTACAACAACAGATTTAAACCAGTGTGCATTGGGTTTTTTTTTTTCACATAAAAACAGAAGTGTACATATGATCTTTTTTTGAACTGTCTGCAAGGAACAGTTTTTTCTGGAGCTAGTAAAGTTTTCTATGATTTTGTTATCATTTGTTCCAATTTATTACACTTCACTGTAAAAAATCTGGTTTCGATAGAGCAGATGCGAAATTTTGCTTTAATGTTTAAAAAAATGCATGTAGACAAATTCAGCACCCGGATGAATTTTTGCAATTATATAATCTTTTTTTTCTACTAAAAATACAATATTCAAAGAACTCGCTTATTTTCAGTGCTTCTATATTTGTGTAAAATGTGATTGAACTATTTGTTATACTTGTTTTAATATATTAAAGGTAACGAGCCGGTACAACTGTTAATTGCTAACAACAAATCAACTTATTTAAATACCAATCTGATACACATCTTCCCTTAAGCGGAACGCCGACTTATAATAAACCATTCTACACTATCTTTTAATTAATCGTATTGTGCATACAACCTTTAAATGTTGTACTATTCCCAATAATGCATGGTTCTCTAAATCTGCCTGTTGTTTTCCAATTAATGTCACTTGTATAGTAAACGCAGTTATATAAAATGGAAGAAAAACATTGGAAGGAAGGTGTCCACTTTTTTATGCCCCACCTATGATAGTAGAGGGGCGTTATGTTTTCTAGTCTGTGGTTCCATTAGTTCGTCCGTCCCTCTTTGCCTCCGTCTGTGCGTCCATCTGGTATGTGCGTCCGTCTGTGCGTCCGTCCGTCCGTCCGTCCGTCCCATTTCAGGTTAAAGTTTTTGGTCAAGGTAGTTTTTGATGAAGCTAAAGTCCAATCAACTTGAATCTTTTAAATACATTTGTTGCTGATGATATGATCTTTTTAATTTTAAAGCCAAGTTAGACTTTTGACCCCAATTACAAGGTCCAATGAACATAGAAAATGAAAGTGGGAATTTCAGGTTAAAGTTTTGGTCAAGGTAGTTTTCGATGAAGCTGAAGTCCATTCAACTTGAAACTTTATCATTTGTTGCTTATGATATAATCTTTCTAATTTTAATGCCAAATTAGACTTTTGACCCCAATTTCACGGCGGTCCACTGAACATAGAAAATGAAAGTGGGAATTTCAGGTTCAAGTTTTTGGTCAAGGTAGTTTTTGATAAAATTGAAGTCCAATCAACTTGAAATTTAGTACACACGTTCCCTATAGTATAATCTTTCTTATTTTAATGCCAAATTAGATTATCACCAAATTTCACGGTCCATGGAACATGGAAAAGGATAGTGCAAATGGGGCATCCGTGTACTTTGGACACATTCTTGTTTGTTCAGTTAAAACATGTGACGCTTACCGTTGTCAGTTGATATCGAAATATTACCCATACTCGTTTAGTTTTTATTGTAACACTCAAACAAACCATTGCAGACTCCAAAAATAAGTATTTAGTTTTTTACCTTGATACATGTAGCATGCACCGTCCTTTCTTATAATTAATTTAATATAGTTCAAATCCGTGACAAGCTGATAAAAACTGAATGCCTGTTATCATGATTATATAGGCTGTAAAAATTTAACGCCTGTTATACTGGCAATATTTTCTATCATGAGTATTTATAAGTTCTCGATGTTCGATAGTGTAGTGGGAAATAACTGTAATAATGGTACAGATATAACAGTAAAATAGTTATCAAAAGTACCAGGATTATATTTTAGTACACCAGACGCGCGTTTCGTCTATATAAGACTCATCAGTGAGGATCATATCCCTAAAAAACGTTAAGGGAAGATGTGTATCAGATTGATTTTTATATTTTGTTCGTGTGGTGTAAATGTACTGTTACACCACTGCCAAAGGTTAGAGGAGTATGGGATCCCGCTAAGATGTTTAACCCCGCCACTTCATGTATGTATGTACCTGTCTCAAATCAGCAGCCTGTAATTCATGATGGTTGGGTTTTTTTGCGGTACATATTTGCTTTTCATTCATATTTTGTGCACACATGAGACTGTTTGTTTTGTTTAACTATTTTTTCCTGGGCCATTTATAGCAGACTAAGCGATATGGTTCTTCAGTACAATATTTGATGAGAAGTGACTATCAAGGAACATTATTCCCGCCTTCTCTAAAGGTCTTGTGATATGAGCTTCATGTACATTACACAGAAATTAACAACTATAGGTCACCGTATGGTCTTCAACAATAAGGAAAAGTTTTAGTTAAGTGAGGTAACGGCATCCCTGGAATTATGATTTTCCAGTAATACATAGATTACGTTCGTTAAAATAAAAAAAACAAAAACTTTACAACAGACAAGGATATAGCGAAAGGAATGTGTTATGTAAACACCGTTAAATGGTACCAAAGGATTCGAACAATCCAAATAGGGAAAATTAATAAGAGGGAATGAAAAACATCGTCCTTTTCGACATAACTTATGAATTGTTTTTTCATTCGCCTACCTGCGTGCCAATTTTAAATATATTCAATCGTCATTTCTAAGAGGGTATTATAGTCTGGTTTATAATTATAATGTATCTGACATACACAATAAAATCAAAATACCATAATTGTATATTTAAATCTCGTGCATCATACACTATATGTAGTTTGTGTATATTTTTTGAAGACCTTAGGTTTTACACTTTTGGACATTTGTTTTTGCAATGTCGTTTTAGATTTTCCAGTATATTTGCTATTTTATATACAACTATCAATTGAATAGGCATCTGTTGTGTACAGATCCTGGTAAAAGTGTTCAACTTGTAAGATTCTTCTTGTCACACGCAGCTCAAGAGCAGAAATAAACCATTGGATTGATTAGGAGTTAATTTACAATCATTTAGTAGATGCTACTGCTGACGGATTTTAATACCTTTTTAAAACAGAACAATTAAAACAACTTTTGATTTGTTCGTTGTGTCCAATATCTGAAATATTTTAACGGTTAAGTTATCTTTTTTAATTCTTTTTATATGCTAACTTGCCATTACAGGTCATATATGTTTGCATAGCAAATATGTCAGAATCAAACACTAAGTTGTCTATGAATATCAAACTGATTGATGAGGTTGACACAATCATTTGTGAACGGAAAAGTAAGTTTCAAGAACAGTACTTGTTAATATTTCAAACAAAAGTATGGGATCATCCAAGTAGTAAAAGAAATTAATGAGAGTATACTTCGAAGTCATCTGCATGTATAAAAACTTATATACGTTTTTAATTATCAATATAAATAAACGTCAAAGACACTGAGGACAAGCACCAATACCGGTAATGGCCTTAACAATGTTTTCTTGGAAAATAATAGAATTGAATATTCATATATCGTCCGTGTACATTTTCGCCAAACATTTGTCATTTTAGAATGGGAAAAACTATACATTATGCAATTTTTAAGGGTATTTTGTTGGAAAACCGCATCAAACATGTTTTGAAGTCACTTCATGAAAATAATTTTCTAAATGTTATTTTAAGTTTATAATGTTCATAAGACTACATTTTTGATTTAACGAGGATATTGGAAAAAACAATGATATATTTGGGTTAAACATGGTTAAATTTCACCACAGTTTGACCCCATTAACATATTTGCACTTGCTTTGTTTAGAAAATAAACATTCTTCCTTTTCATTGTAAAAAGCAAATATTGAAATTGCTGACCTTAAGCATTTTCAATTTGACTTTGAATATTGAAACATATAATATGTTCCAATGCGGAGCATTTTAAATTTGACTAGAAATATTGAAAATTGACAATGCTGCAATATGAAGCATTTTTTAATTTTAATTTTTGTTATTAAAAATTGAAAAATGAAAAATGCTCTAACGCAGAGTATTTTTCATTTTACTTTGCAATATTAAATTTTATAAAAATTATCCGATATGCATCATTTGTTTCTTATTTTTAATGAGTGCAGAGCATGAAAATATCCGTTCATATATGAGAACATTGGGAATGGAAATGAGGACTGTGCAACAACAAACAAACCGACTCAAGAGCAAAAACCAGCTTTTGTTGTTTTTCTTGATTTTTATTCAAATTTGATTCAATAAATTACTATATTTTTTTATTAGTGTGACTGAATACGTACACATTTTTGTGAAGCCCAGCTGTAAGGAGCTCGCCCCCGGGTGATAGATTTGTATGCTGTTTGAAAACCAATTGATGGCCTTGAGCTCTTTTCTGCTCTTTGATAGTGTTGTTGCCTCTTTAACACGTTCCCCTTTTCTTACCTCAATGTTAACATATATACATATATAAGGATATTCGGCGTGCTCCAGACACTCTTAGGTATACAGTCACGTGTGTTTTGCTGATTAACTACACAAGGATACAGTCCTAACATTTCAACAGACCTGGTAGTTAGCTTTATTCCTAGCAGACCAGATCTTATGCAGGACAGGTTAGATAGACCAGACAAGTCCTCTGGACAGATCATCTTGACCAGACCAGACCTGTTGACAGGTCTGTTAACCAGACCAGACCAAACCAGACATGTCGATAAAGTTTACTATTTAACAGTGCAGTCTGTTAGGCAAGGGGACAGGTCTGCTTTTTACTTGGTCCCTTTGATATTCTTTTCAATGTTTATACATTCAATTCAAGCAGTCCTGTTTACAAAAAAACATTGGATCATGTTAACTTTATCTTTAAAAAGAGACCAAACCAAAGTTAACTTGGGATCAGGTCAGCTTTATCTTAGAGGAGCAGACTGTATCATGGACCAAATCAAAATTAACTTTTATAAGAACAGGTCTGGTTGACTTTTTATAGAATAACTGGTGATAATTAAACTTGTGTGTAGTACTGTTTGTGTCAAAGTTAACCTTTTCCAAAGTTCACTGCAATTCTGGTCAAAGACCTGTTCTAAAGATAACTTTTCTGGCAATAATTCAACAGTTCTAGGACAACAAAGTCTGTTATTTAAGTTAACACAAATTAAGTCAAATAACCGGTCACAGCAGTCATCAAACCGGTTTTAAGTTAACTTTCAGCAGTCATAAAGTCTTCTTAGCAAGTTAACTGGCTGTACTTGCTAGGAATGCATCCATATGTAATTAATAACAGGTCACATCCGTGTGGTCATTACTGTTTTACTTATGTACTAATTCATGTTAAGAATATAGTTGATACCACACTCGTAACTTTTATTAACAAATTCCTCAAAAAAGTTGGCTAAAACAAGGAAAACGAAAGGAGAAACCATGAAACATTTAAATAAAGGGTCGACAATTTGCAATTAAAAAGTTAAAAAAAATAATATAGAAATTTTATTTGGTGATACCCTTTGAAAATTGAGAAACAAATATGATGCAGATGTAATAATTTTCAAAATATAAATTACTGGAGATTTGTTTCAATTTTCAATAATTTAATTTTTGAAATGTAATGCGTCTTACGATTGGCTGACGTTATTTTTTTATCAGCACATAGACATAATTTAGTCATATGACAGTAACGTCATCAACGTTTTTTCATGGTTTTCACCAAGTATCACCAGACCAGTAGTCAACACTTCGATGTTCATATGAATATCAGTTATGAGGTAATTATTTAAAAAAATCCTGTTTACAAAATTTTTAATTTTTCGAAAAACGAAGGATTTTCATATCCCAAGCATAGCTTACCTCTGACGTAATTAGCACAACTTTTTGGAATTTTGTATCCTCAATGCTATTCAACTTTGTATTGGTATAGTTTATAACTTTTTGGATATGAACGTCAGTGATGGGTCTTATGTAGACGAAACGCGCGCGTCTGGCGTACTAAATTATAATCCTGGTACCTTTGATAACTATTTCCACGGTTTAAAATGGAATTTATAATTAAATTGGAAGAAATGACTCTAATATATGTTCTGTCTATTCGAAATAACATATAAAAAATGTGTTTCACACTGTAAAATTACACGCTACGCGCGTTATTTAGTGTGCACCAATTTATTATGTTATTTCGTCATAGACAGAAAACATATTACAGTCATAACAATTAAATATTTCAAGACAAATACAAAAATGCTCCACGTTTGTGAAATTAAAAAAATGCTTAGAGTCTGCAATTTCAATATTTATTTTTAGAATGAAATTGAAATATTATTATTTTTTTTCTAAAACAAGCAAATATAAATCATTTAATTCATTGATCATTTGAACAAAAACTTACTATTATTTTCTTAATATCCTATATAAATTGTATTTACATGAATATACTAAATGTAAAATCTCATTGAATAAAGGATTTTCAAAAGTGACTTCAAAAGAATTTTGTGAAATGTTTCAAAACTTAAAATATGATAAAGAAATGTTTCTAATGTCGTTACTTCAATCCTTTTTCGGACCATTACACGAAAGTGACCTACCGAATTTTCCTTTTACATGATTCCTAATAACACAATCACACCACGATGGGTTCCACATTTGAAGCAGTATCTGCTTACCCTTCCTGAACACCTAAGGTCATCCCAAGTTTTAGTGTGGTTTCGTGTTGCTGAGTCTTTAGTTTTATGTGTGGTGTGTGTGTGTATTGTTATTTGTCTGTTGTCTTTTTCTGTTTTTCGCTATTGGGTTGTCAATATAAAAAGAAGATGTGGTATGATTGCTAATGAGACAACTGTCCACAAGAGATCAAAATTACACAGACATAAACAACTATAGGTCACCGTACAAATGAACAAAGCCCATACTACATAGTCAGCTATAAAAGGTCCCAAAATGACAATGTAAAAAAGTTCAAACGAGAAAACTAACGGATGTATATAAATTAAAATGAACGAAAAACAAATATATAACACATAAACAAACGACAACCACTGAATCACCGGCCCCTGACCTGGATCAGGCACATACATATATAATGTGACGGGGTTAAACATGTCAGCAGAATCCCAATCCCGCTCCAACATGGGACAGTGGTATGACAGTTCACCATGAGAACGAATTATAAAAATCATAACTCATTAGATGGGCAAATATGGAAGTGATCGTGGGCGGGTATTTGTACATTCCGACAACAAAAAGACAGCTTGTTTTATATCTACTAGAACACACCCGCGAAATCGCGGGCATATAGAGCGTACTTAAAGTATGTAAAGTGTTGTTGGAAGACTTTGTAAAATATTGAATGACTGGATAATTTCAGCAAAAAGTTTCATTAGCATGATTAGTCATAGGTTATTGGGGACAGGAAAATGCTTTTTTTTTTTATCCCTCCTCCTTTATTTCCAATATTCCCATTTTTTGGTTTTCTATCAATTTCAATAGGAACATACATTAAGTATGTTATGAACATTCAAGAAAGGAGCCTGTAATTCAGTTGTTGTTGTTTGTTTATGTGTTACATATTTGTTTTTCGTTCATTTTTTGTACATAAATAAGGCCGCTAGTTTTCTGGTTTGAATTGTTTTACATTGTCAGTTCGGGGCCTTTAAAAGCTGAGTATGCGGTATGGGCTTTGCTCGTTGTTGAAGGTCGTACGGTAACCTATAGTTGTTAATATCTGTGTCATATTGGTCTCTTGTGGAAAGTTGTCTCAACATGGCAATCATACCACATCTTCTTTTTGTTTGTAATCAATGAATTTTGTAAAATATTTAATGACTGGAGAACTTCAGAAAAGGTATCAAAAGTTTACGTGAATATTTTTAGCGCTTATCTGTATATTATGAACATTCATTACTTTATAAATATAGTGTATTTACTTTCAATTCTAACTTACTAATCGATCCATAGTAGTCATTGATATAGTATACAGACCCGCTCTATTTAAAAAACTCTGTGGCTGCCGTGGATAGTAAACTTGAAAATGATAGCAGAAAGAATTCTGAAAATACACTTTATTCATGTTCAAAGTATACAGAAAAACGCAAACCGGAAGTATAATCTGACTTAAAATTTCGCCCAATGACGGGACAATATCCGGATGTCTTTTTTCTCGTTTTTCTCAAAAAATAACTCAATCTGAATAATTATATGAATGGATGACAAATGGCACTATGCACTGTACCTATAGGACACAGAGGCGTGTTGATTAATTTATAGTTGAAAGAAGAGAAGCGACACCCAAAATGAGGTCTTCTCGTTTAATAGTATAGATTAGTTTGACCTCCCTTGGATTACTTTCGACACTTTTTTCCCCACACATGCATCACAGTGATTACTCTAAAATGGTTTAAAGAGATAGACAAGACTTAAATATGTTAGATTAAAACTATTTATATATATGTTAGGATCAGAATTGCCGTATTTTTAAGTAGTAAATTGTTCACATAATCAATAGAAATGTATTTTTTTCCAGTACTCGAAGATCGGAGCATAAAGTCATCTGGTAAGTTTATTGTGTGCAACTCATACACATGTTATTTCAAGTAGAGATTGGTGCAGTCTTAACCTGTTAATTTGCTTACTTGTCATATTGATTGGTAAAAGTTATCCTGCAACATTAGTTGAACTGTTTCAACAATTTTGTAAACTTGAAAAGTGGACCTAGTCCTTGGACTATTTCATAAATACGTAGTCCACTTTTAACGTTAATTAGACAATTAAATTAGCAGTTTACTACGATTGCGACAACTCAGATGTTACGTCTTTGTTTCTTGATATAAACATACAGATTAAATACATTAAATTATAAATAAAGTACGCATTACACTTTATATGCTATACATTTTTTCGTTGTCTACAATTTATTAATTCGAACAAAATTTTGTTTAATATATCCTAAAACAAATACTTCTTCCAATCTGTATATTGCATACCTGTTTTAAATGCAGCAGAAAGCTTATATAGATACAGGAAGATGTGATATGAGTGCCAATGAGACAACTCTCCTTCCAAATAACAATTTAAAAAAGTAAACCATTATAGGTCAATGTACGGCCTTCAACACGGAGCCTTGGCTCACACCGAACAACAAGCTATAAAGGGCCCACAAATTACTAGTGTAAAAATATTCAAACGGGAAAACAAACGGTCTTATCTATATAAAAAACGAGAACTGAGAAACACGTATAAATTACATGAACAAACGACAACTACAATGCACTGTACATCAGATTCCTAATTTAGGACAACTGTTTGCAGCGGGATAAAATGTTTTAATGGTACCAACTCTTTGCCCTTTTTTTTAAAACAATAGCATAACATGACAACATAGAAAAACACACGATAAAATATCAATTGACAGGCTTACTGTAACTTAATGAAAACGCGTAAATTAATACACTGTGAACGAATAAATTTGACCTGCGATATCTGAATGTAAATTCACAGTTAATAAAATAGTAGGGACAAACATTCAAGGCCAAAAATCAAACAAACAAGTCCAAACAAGGCCACGGCAATACACCACTGCGAAATATTAAACCATTCGAAAATTATCACTTTTGAAAAAAAAAACAGTTTTAATAATATAAGTCAATCTTGAAATTTATACAAATGTAGTAAGTGAAAATTAGAAGATATTCCAAATAATCAAAGCTGGTATATAGACAAGTTCCATATTATTATAACGTTACAAAAAAGCATTTGAAACAGTATCAACAGGTCGATTTAATAAGAAAATACGATTAGAGAGTATTCGCAGTGGTATGCTAGGTTAACAGATATACATGTACAATGAATATGACGCATAATATTATACAGAATTATACAGACACGAGATTCCGCAGTTTTTATTTATCAGACTGGCCCAAAGAAAGTACATTTGACCTATCGTATATGTGATTTTAAAGCGACACTCACACTGCTAGAGTCAATGAACTAAAACTAACCAAACTTACGCTTTTTTATAACACATTACCAAAATATTGTCATCATGTTCATAGTATTGAAACTGCAAATCAGTAAATTTAACAATGTTTACTTTTGATGATGAGTCAGTCCCGTCAAAATCTATGCATGGTAAATTGGTTGCGAAAAATCATGTGAAATTAAAAACAAATCGATTCATTATACTATGTGCCCAATAACCATTTGTAGTGATATTTCTGAAGACAGTTTAACTTCAAATAAACCACTGTGTACAATTAACAACACAACGTTGAGTCAATATTTACTTTACGTAATAATTCAAAAATAAATACGGTAATATAAAATAAAATGAATAAGATTTGAATAGATTTAAGAATATTTGAGTGTTTTCAATACATGTAGCTGCAAAAAGGGCGTTAAAGTTACCATAGCTTTGTATTTCTTATATATCCAATATTTATAATTTTGTAATAAAACAAAGGCGGTTAAAAATAAAGCTGAAGACCCATCAAAAAATTTCTATTATTGTTAATGCCGTATACAATAAACCCTCGGAAACAACAAGTTAAAAACGGAGATAACTATGACAGGACTGTATATTCCCACTGGTTCACAACAGATTGACCGTTATTATGAATCGATGTCATTCGTAAAAGTATGAGTATTGATGATTTCCTTGCATCCATTCGATATCTTTTGTGCAATCTATCTGATTGGTGAGGTTTTCTGTTTAATATGTAGTATTGAAATATGCGTATAGAACACTCGAATGTGAAATTGGTGGTAAAATAAGCTTTTATATTTAATAACAAAACAGAGAAGTTGCGAATACCAATATATTCAATGGCACATATTTCAAAATATATTTTGTTTACAATCAGTGACTGTTCAAATCAAGATTTTAGATGGTTGACGAATGTGTGTTTGTTTTAAGAACCTTCTTATATTGTTTAACAAATGATTCAACCTAATAGTATACCGGACTGTCAGACGTTTTGCATCCGTGAATTTTGATAGTTGTGGCACTTAAAATGTAGCTATGATTTTATAATGGTTGTAGTAACCATATTTTAACTGTAACAAACTTTTCGGCGTTTAAACAATTCAGTTATGACTGTTTCAACGTTTTTCGTGTTGGAACAGTTATAAAATAATTGTTACAACTTTCTAAAGAATTCACCAGCCGTATTGAAATTTTGACAACTTTGTCAGCGTTCAAACAGCTCAGTGATAGTTGATGGAACGTTTTGTAGAATTGATTGCCCCATATGTATGTCCTTCAGCATTTTGGACTGCACTTTCCTCGATTATACGAAGCACAAATTCAAAATAAAAGTAATAATTCATATCAACTCATTCGCATTATGTCACTTTGTTGTGCGATGACACGTAATATATGACTATATAACAAATGGTGTAGCATTCTTGTGTTGCAAAGTTTATTTCATGTATCCGCATCCTTGTTTCTATTTTTTAAATATATTGACGCTTATTTTTAATCATATTGTATATTGACAGCCAATATTTGGAAAAATCTTATAAAACTTAGATTGATGAAGTCATACATAAAAACAATGGAGAAAGCGCCGCGTCTATAGAAAGAAAATTTGCAAGTTGAACAAAAGTCGATATCAAGAATTTTATTTTAAATGCAGACGTTAAGAATAAAAGTTTTTAAGTTGTGATATTAAAAAAAACCGCATGTTCAAACAATATAATTTTAAAATAAACTTAAAGAAGATAGAATGGTCTTTTCCTAATACCATATTTACATACGTATCATGAAAAGTAAGAGCTTTTATTCAGCTAGTCTGATATATATGGACATGCAAAATTGTATTGGCACTCATAGTTTTTCATTGGTTAATATTGGACCAACAGGTCAATATACGTATTGGACTCGTCAATAGTACTTGATTGAACAAACAGTATGAACGATAGTTGTTACGGTTTGTGTTGTGATATCTGTATTTTTCTTTGTAGCACAAACTGGTGATAGTCTTCCTAACCATGCTAACGGTAACACAATTAAGTTTTTGTTTTACTTTTATGAGTAACAGGTGTATATCAAATCAAGGAAGACACTGTTGGTCCCACAAAAATAGCAAGGCTTATACCAGACGATGTTGGTAAGTGCATTTTGAAAATTATGTCTATTTCTTTAATATAAATAATAACAGTTTGGTTTGTGAACTGATTTCAAATCTAAACGTTTCAATAATGCACAAGAATAAACGTTCATAGTGTAAATTATAATTGATGAATTCAAAAAACAACATATGTTTTATAATTAAATGGAGACAATAATTATCAAGTGTATTTCAAAATCATTTTGTATGAATTTCAAAAAAGATATGGCATGGCGTTCAACTATAAAACTGAGTTTCTGTGTCAAATATGTTTTCACTGTAATGTTGTTATTCTTTAATTAACGAGTTTTTTTCTTGTTAGGATGAATTTTAAGAGTTATGTATGATATCAAGGTCCGAGATCACAATTAATTCGTAGTGCAGTTCTTTAAGACCATAAATGAAAATTGAAAAAATCTCACCTGCGCTTGTCAATGAAATTTGTATACTACTTTTGGGACAAATTACATCCAAATCATTAAAAAACTTCATCGCCTCTAACTCAAACATAGACAATTTTGTGTTTAGGGTGTCTTGAAATCTCTTGACAGTTTCTGAAGTGCTAATTTTTAACCTTTTTCAGCTGGACTAAATCATTCCTTTCTTGTAAAATTCTGGACCCAATTTTTTTTACAGTGTTATTTCACACCCCTTTTTACAAATTGAGGCATTAAACATGGAGAAATTTGAAGGTGTATAAAATTAAATGGCAAGTAATCCACTGTTAACACTAGGGACTATATTCGTGAACAACGAAAATTAAGGGACGACAATTGTAGTCTCGAACCATATATAGCGGATACTTCTAAACATCTATATTATTCCTTCTATTTTTTCAGAACATGATAGCGATACAACTATTATTATTAATGATGACCAGGGCAAGAAGATACTTACCGTCGCCAGCGTAAAAATGAATTGTGGTAAAACAGCTTTGAATATCTACAGTCCTATCGGACTCCTTCTTGGGATTGTGAAAGAAAGGTATGCAACTGTAATATTCGGTCATTTAAATATAGAATTGAGAGAGCTGGCCTAGTCTAAAAAATACATTTACCAGCAATTGATTGGACAGTTATAGATAAAACAACAGTATAATAATGATGATGATGCATACTAATATTATTAATGATATTAATAATAATTAAAAACCAATTGTTCAGAGAACAATTGAAGGTCTTTCCATCAAAACAATGTATTTTGATATGAAAAGTTGTGAAACTAAGTTTAAAATGTCATTTCAATCGTCAAATGATAGCTCCTAGTAAGCTGATTCCAAAAATATATTGTTTCCATACATTTTTTTTAAATAAGGGAGATAATTTGTTACTTCCGGTTTGAACAATGTTACTTCCGATTATATTTGAATATTTACTTGACACTAATTCCAAAAATATCTGGTTCTATATACTTTTATATTAATAAAGTACAAAAAAATAGCTACTTCCGGTTTACAAAAGGTCACTTCCGGTTGTTTTTTTCAAGGTTAAATGGTTTGATACCTTTTTTCTAAAAGTTGTATATCTTTATCATGTATACATATAGAATAAAAGCAAAGGTCAAAATCTAGAACGCCAAATTAAGCTATGACCTTGAGATCAATTTCAAGGTCATAAACCAAGGACCTCAAATCAAAAGACTATAGGTCTTAATTATATTTAGTTAATGAGTTATATCACCAAACGCGTATTTTTAAATACAAGAGGGGAAAAAACTCCTTTTTACATTCAACGTACGCTTGCAATCAAAATTTACATCTTACGACATGTCGCAACTAACAATTTAGTAAAAATAATTTGTTGATATCTTATACAGTCTTTGGATATAAGTGAAAATAAGCCAAATTCAAATATTAGAATATGACCTTGACCTTTGACCTTGACCTAATTTTTATTTTTTGGGACCAAGGACCTCAAATCAAAAGATCCTAGGTCTCTATCACTTATGATTTATAAGATTATAAATTCATATCACTTATATCAGATGCATAAGGGGAAATAACTCTCATATGGAGCGGTCATATCGCTTCGGTCAAAACAGGACAAATCATGCCAAGGATATAACGAGCAATTTTGTAAAATAAATTTGTCATAATCTTTAACGGTTGCGAAGGAGATGCGCTAACAAGGAAAACAGTGTTTGGGGAGATAACTCCTACAAAGAAAAGTATTCGTTTACGCAGGGTAAATTTCAAAAGCGCATAAACTGTTCGATATCATATACAAAATATCTAAGCGACATATTGCGAAACAAATGTTTATCGCAAGAACAAAATTAGGCGGAAGAAAAAAAAAATAATCAGAAGAAAAACAATAGGTCTTTCCACAGAAAAGTGGAAAGACCTAATAATGATGATGAGGAGGAGGAGGAGGAGGAGGAGGAGGAGGAGGAGGAGGAGGAGGAGGAGGAGGAGGATGAGGATGATGATGATGATGATGATGATGATGATGATGATGATGATGATGATGATGATGATGATGATGATGATGATGATGATGATGATGATGGGTTTTTTATTCTATGGTGGTTTTTTTTAAGTCTGATTGAGCAATTCTATGAGGCTGGATTCATTCAAAAGCTTTTCATGAAAAAAGTCAACTGTAGATTTTAATTTTTTTTCTCAGCAATATGGATAATTTCTTCTCACTACTTTTACTTATATATAGGATAATAACAATACAGAGTGAATGTGAGCAACAGCTTTTATAAAACAGTGTTATAGTTTGCTCATCAAAGTTATGTCGGGACCATAATGATTTAAAAATACTTTAGACACGACAATAATTTCTTTCTTAGAGTTATTTTCATATATTTTGTTAGCATTGCTTTAATATATAATCATGATAATTGCCGATTGAATATGAAAAATGTCACTGTGACATCAACTCAACTAAAGAGAATACTTTTTAATTGACGCAGAGGGAAAATCAAGCACCACAAGACATGCTTTAGGTGGAACGATAAAACTTATTTTAATGTAATTTAGCGAAATGAATGTGAGCAACAGCTTTTATAAAACAGTGTTATAGTTTGCTCATCAAAGTTATGTCGGGACCATAATGATGGACCATAATGATTTAAAAATACTTTAGACACGACAGTAATTTCTTTCTTAGAGTTATTTTCATATCTTTTGTTAGCATTGCTTTAATATATAATCATGATAATTGCCGATTGAATATGAAAAAATGTCACTGTGACATCAACTCAACTAAAGAGAATACTTTTTAATTGACGCAGAGGGAAAATCAAGCACCACAAGACATGCTTTAGGTGGAACGATAAAACTTATTTTAATGTAATTTAGCGAAATGAATGCCTCTCTAAACATGATAAATTAAGACAACGCATACAATGATTGAAACATATAAAAATCAAACACAGTCCTTCCTGTAAGCGGTATAGTATATTGCCATTATAAATGTTACCATAAGAAAAACAACTCGTAACGAATCGTTTTAGTTAAGATGTGTTAATTTCCAATGCAAAACAAATTATGTATATGTTTGTTTACCTTGGAGGTGAAAGACGACATTAGTGTGTAGTGTATAGAATATTACCTCAAAGGTTGTAATTGTTTAGAGGCACTGTCTTTCACTACATATAATACTTTATAAGCTATTTCATACACAAAATAATCGAATAAATTGATCAATACTGTAATTTACAAAAGGAAAGGTGTGTGATATGAGGCCTTTGAGACAATGTATTTGTTATAACTGAGATTTTGTCGTTGTTGACATCATGAATTTGGATGTTTTATTGCACTTGTGCAATATCAGAAGGTATTTCACGCTTATTTTTGCTTACTTTATGTGGAAAATATGATATTGCTATGCAATAATAATAACGATATTATCATTATTAGGTCTTTCCACTTTTCTGTGGAAAGACCTATTGTTTTTCTTCTGATTATTAGGTCTTTCCACTTTTCTGTGGAAAGACCTATTGTTTTTCTTCTGATTATTTTTTTTTTTTTTTTTTTCTTCCGCCTAATTTTGTTCTTGCGATAAACATTTGTTTCGCAATATGTCGCTTAGATATTTGGTATATGATATCGAACAGTTTATGCGCTTTTGAAATTTACCCTGCATAAACGAATACTTTTCTTTGTAGGAGTTATCTCCCCAAACACTGTTTTCCTTGTTAGCGCATCTCCTTCGCAACCGTAAAATATTATGACAAATTTATTTTACAAATTGCTCGTTATATCCTTTGCATGATTTGTCCTATTTTGACCGAAGTGATATGAACGCTCCATATGAGAGTTATTTCCCCTTATGCATTTGATATAAGTGATATGCATTTCTATCTTGTAAACCATAAGTGCTAAAGACCAAGGATCTTTTGATTTGAGGTCCTTGGTCCAAAAAAATAAAATTAGGTCAAGGTCAAAGGTCAAGGTCATATTCCAATTTTTGAATTTGGCTTATTTCCACTAATTTCCAGAAACTGTATAAGATATCGACAAATTATTTTTTCTAAATTGTTAGTTGCGACATGTCGTAACTCGTAAATTTTGATTGCAAGGGTACGTTGAACGTAAAAGTGAGTTTTCTCCCCTCTTGTATTTAAAAATACGTGTATGGTGATATAACTGATTAACCAAATATAATTAAGTCCTCTGGTCTTTTGATTTGAGGTCCTTGGTTTATGACCTTGAAATTGATCTCAAGGTCATAGATTAATTTGACGTTCTAGTTTTTGACCTTTGCTTTCAGCTCATATTTATACATGATATATCCATGAGACTTTTGGCGAAAGGTATCAAACCATTTAACCTTGAAAAAAACAACCGGAAGTGACCTTGTGTAAACCGGAAGTAGCTATTTTTGTACTTTATTAATAAAAAAGTATATAGAACCAGATCTTTTTGGAATCAGTGTCAATTAAATATTCAAATATTATCGGAAGTAACATTTTTCAAACCGAAAGTAACAAATTATCTCCCTTATTTAAAAAATATTGTATAGAAACCATATATTTCTGGAATCAGCGTACAATAACCTATCAGTTGACGATTGAAATGACATTTTAAACTTAATTTTACAACTTTCATATTAAAATACATTGTTTTCAGTGGAAAGACCTTCAATTGTTCTCTGAACAATTGGTTTTTAATTTTTTTTTTTTTTTTTCCGCCTAATTTTGTTCTTGCGATAAACATTTGTTTCGCAATATGTCGCTTAGATATTTTGTATATGATATCGAACAGTTTATGCGCTTTTGAAATTTACCCTGCGTAAACAAATACTTTTCTTTGTAGGAGTTATCTCCCCAAACACTGTTTTCCTTGTTAGCGCATCTCCTTCGCAACCGTAAAAGATTATGACAAATTTATTTTACAAAATTGCTCGTTATATCCTTCGCATGATTTGTCCTATTTTGACCGAAGCGATATGACCGCTCAATATGAGAGTTATTTCCCCTTATGCATCTGATATAAGTGATATGAATTTCTATCTTATAAACCATAAGTGATAGAGACCTAGGATCTTTTGATTTGAGGTCCTTGGTCCCAAAAAATGAAAATTAGGTCAAGGTCAAAGGTCAAGGTCATATTTTAATATTTGAATTTGGCTTATTTTCACTTATATCCAAAGACTGTATAAGATATCAACAAATTATTTTTACTAAATTGTTAGTTGCGACATGTCGTAAGATGTAAATTTTGATTGCAAGCGTACGTTGAATGTGAAAGGGAGTTTTCTCCCCTCTTGTATTAAAAAATACGCGTTTGGTGATATAACTCATTAACTAAATATAATTAAGACCTATGGTCTTTTGATTTGAGGTCCTTGGTTTATGACCTTGAAATTGATCTCAAGGTCATAGCTTAATTTGACGTTCTATATTTTGACCTTTGCTTTTATTCTATATGTATACATGATAAAGATATACAACTTTTAGAAAAAGGTATCAAGCCATTTAACCTTGAAAAAAAACAACCGGAAGTGACGTTTTGTAAACCGGAAGTAGCTATTTTTTGTACTTTATTAATATAAAAGTATATAGAACCAGATATTTTTGGAATCGGTTTCAAGTAAATATTTGAATATAATCGGAAGTAACATTTTTCAAACCGGAAGTAACAAATTATCTCCCTTATTTAAAGAAAAATGTATGGAAACAATATATTTTTGGAATCAGCTTACTAGGAGCTATCATTTGACAATTGAAATGACTTTTTAAACTTAGTTTCACAACTTTTCATATCAAAAAGGATGGCAAGACCTTCAATTGTTCTCTGAATTTTTTTTTTTTCTTCCGCCTAATTTTGTTCCGAAAACTTTTCTTTGTAGGAGTAATCTCCCCAAACACTGTTTTCCTTGTGAGCGCAACTCCTTCGCAAACGTAAAATATTATGACAAATTTATTTTACAAAATTGCTCGTTATATCCTTTGCATGATTTGTCCTATTTTGACCGAAGTGATATGAATGCTCCATACGAGAGTTATTTCCCCTTATTCATTTGATATAAGTGAATTGCATTTCTAACTGGTAAACCATAATTGATAGAGACCTAGGATCTTTTGATTTGAGGTCCGTGGTAAAAAAAAATGAAAATTAGGTCAAGGTCAAAGGTCAAGGTCATATTCTAATTTTTGAATATGGCTCATTTCCACTCATTTCCAAAAAACGTTTAAGATATCGACAAATTATTTTTTCTAAATCGTTTGTTGTGACATGTCGTAACACGTAAATTTTGATTGCAAGGGTACGTTGAATGTGAAAGGGAGTTTTCTCCCCTTTGGTATTTAAAAATACGCGTATGGTGATATAACTCATTAACTAAACATAATTAAGACCTATGGTCTTTTGATTTGAGGTTCTTGGTTAATGACCTTGAAATTGATCACAAGGTCATAGCTTAATTTGACGTTCTAGATTTTGACCTTTGCTTTTACCCCATCTGTATACATAATAAAGTCATGAGACTTTTTGACAAACGGTATCAAACCATTTAAACTTAAAAAAACAACCGGAAGTGACCTTGTGTAAACCGGAAGTAGCTATTTATTGTACTTTATTACATAAAAGTATAAAAAACAAGATATTTTTGGAATCAGTGTCAAGTAAATAGTCAAATATTATCGGAAATAGAGTTTTTCAAACCGGAAGTAAGAAATTATCTCCCTTATCTAAAAAAATATTGTTTAGAAACCATATATTTTTGGAATCAGCGTACAATAAGCTATCATTTGACGATTGAAATGACATTTTAAACCTATTTTTACACCTTTCATATTAAAATACATTGTTTTGGTGGAAAGACCTTCAATTGTTCTCTGAACAATTGGTTTTTAATTATTATTATTATTATTATTATTGTTATTATTATTATTATTTTATTATTATTATTATCATGATTATCATGATTATTATTATTATTATTTTTATTATTATTATTATTATTATTATCTTTTTTATTATTATTATTATTATTATTATTATTATTATTATTATTATTATTATTATTATTATTATTATTATTATTATTATTATGAAAGGTAGAATTACAAATATACTGAACTCCACGGAAAATCCAAAACGAAAAATCACTAATCAAATGACAAAATCAAATGATAAAACACATCAAACGAACGGAAAACAACTGTCTTATTCCTGACTTGATACAGCCATTTTCAAATCCAGAAGGTGGTGGATTGAACATAGTTTTATAGCGCTAAACCTCTCACTTGTATGATTTTTAACTGATTGTTCTCATTACATGTAGGTCTGTTTGACTTTATAAGCAAAATAACGACAACAGTCTACAAACTAGCATTTTTGAATTGATTTTTTTTTATCGGAACTGGACACACAGCTGTATTTTAATGTTCTCCTTTTTTAAAGTTGATTTGTATTTATTATCTGTATGCTGTATTTGTAATTAATGAGATACATGCATATATCAAAGCTTGCATCATGATTCCTATACACCAGTTCTTTAGCTAAATATAAAAAAAGAAGATGTGGTATGATTGCCAATGAAACAACTACCCACAAAAGACTAAAATGACACAAAAATTAACAACTATAGGTCATCGTACGGCCTTCAACAATGAGCCCTGATAAGACAATGTAAAACAATTCAAACGAGAAAACTAACGGTCTTATTAATGTAAACAAAAATGAACGAAAAACAAATATGTAACACATAAACAAACGACAACCACTGAATTGCAGGCTCCTGACTTGGAATAGGCACATACATGAATAATATAAACATGTTAGCGGGATCCCAACCCTCCCCCTAACCTGGGACAGTGGTATACGGTACTAGTCTTGTATTACAACTCCAATTTCTGGTGCATGTCAAAACATGGAGGGAAACAAAGTAGTGCCTTTTTTTCTGAATTTTTTTCTGAACTCATTTTTTTCTGTTTGATTATAGGTTTATGTTGAATTGAAACATATATATAGACTTTTAGAAAAATCTTGCAGCTTTTGGGGATATCAATCTAGGAAAGTGGAAGGCTATCATGTTTACTGGAAGTGGTGCGGCCTTGTAAAAATGCAAACACAAATTAGATAAAAAATGTTTTGACTTCAGGATTGCGTAACTTTTTATTCTTCGTGGCAAGTCCCCCTTTTTTTCGATTGAATCACAATTTCACATAGTACAAACATGATATGAACATGAAATTGTTTTTCTATGTAGCATTTTTTATTTTTTTTTTTATTTTCAAAGATCAGCAGTTTAGCTTTTTAGCCTATGGAGCAGTCAATTACAAGACTGCAACCATAACAGTACAACATAAAAACGAACTATAAAAAGCAGCTGAAAAAGGCTTAACTTATCAGATAGACAAAAAATACAAGTGGACGTAGCCGGGTTCATATACATAAAAGAACACTGTAGGAACAATTAGAATTGACAGGAAAACATGTGTTCTCTGACCTGGTTAAGGCTTCGTCGATTACATACACATTCGCGTAAATATATTTTACAGAAAATGCAACGTAATGTCAAATTTAATCTACAATCCTACAGATATCATATTGTCCAAAAGAAGACGAGAATATGTAACTGAAATTTTATTTACATCAAAAAACAAGCTGATCGACTTAAAACTAGCTGTCAGATAACTGGGAGTACTCTCAGATCTATTCATTGTGTCTTTTTGTGTCGGGATGTATATGTCTATATATATACATTTGAGCTTTTATATTAGTTAACCATTTTTGTATATTTCTCTCTATTTTTCTTATCACATAGAAAATGTAAATGCAAAGCAGACTTTGAGATATGTACAGGCAATCAGGACGTACTTTGTTTACTTAAACATAATGATGAGTTTAATGACCCGATGTCATTTTTCCATATAGCGGTGAGTTTCAACGCATATTTGAAAATGTAAATCCAATTCAATAGAAAATTAAATATATAAAATACGTCACTAACACATTTAATTGTACATATTATTATCTTACCTCCTATACATATCTAGAAATATGATTCGTTAAAAGCGTCCACTTGGAGACCGTTCATATTTGATTTTAGGTTAGTAGGGAGGCCGGGCTTATCTCATACACGGTTAGTAGTGGTGTAACGTCCCTTTAAATTCCATATTAAGTAAGAAGGGAGTCGGGGCTAATTTCATACACGGTTAGTATTGGTGTTACGTCCCTTTACAAAAACAAAATGGTACTGCAAAAAAACTCTTAAAGGTTTCAACAGAGGAAGACATTGATGATTAAGATTGAAATAAATTCATCAAACATATTTAAATCTAACAAGTTGTTTTTGTTGCATCTGTTTTGGTAGGATCAATGGACGTCGTTTCTTAATGCTAACAGCATTTAAGACTTGCTAATTTTGATAGGTCACAAGTCGAAATTTCACACGTTTAGATAGTCGGTAAGATAAATTCGTTTTATAGTGTGCTCGTGACGTAATACGGTATATATGGGGTCAGTAAATTCAATATGGGGATTCGAGCGTCGCTCTCATCCCATATGGAATTTGTTGACCACATGTATACCGTAAAAGGTTACTAGCACACTATGTAACTAATAGTATAGAGAACAGAGATAACATAAACAAGTGTAATTTCTATCTTTATAGTTGTACAAAGTAATAAGCTATCTTTTTTTTTATTAAAGTCACCGTTTTGTCCTATTCGAGGTTGAGTCAAACATAACTAATTCAATAAGTGTATGTCATGATCATAATGAGTTGGCTTTTATATTTAATGTAGTTTATCCAAGGGGAAAATGTATAAATGATATAACATTTGACTATTTCCCTCAATGAATTTACGGCTTGATATACATTATAGCATATTCATACAAATATGCATATAGTTTAAAATAAAAAAACATTCGTTTAATAATGATCAACCATTTAGACATGTAACCATGTTTGTACTGTTTGAATTGAGAAAGACAAAAACAGATACATTTATCGAATAGTATGACATATATTTAAAACAAGACAACAGTTATATTGCAATATTACGCATCATATGGAAAATACATAATGCATAGTATTCCCATGTTTACAACAAACCAAACTTAACGACAAGATGTTTTCAGCTTCTAAATTGTGAACTTTCCATTTCTATATAGCAATATTTTACAAGCGCGTGCATACGCCGAATATATCTCAAACGATAATCTAGGGCTTGTATTTCCGATCTTGATTTCATTTATTTTGTTTTAGCCATGGCGTGCAGAACTGATAGAAATATTTTCAATTGAGTATTTATGTATCTAAAAATGTCCATAATAAACGTAATTGATTCATAACATTTGTAGAATAGAAATAGAATGAAACAATTTGTACAGTAAAAAAAAACCCAAATATCCACACACTTGCTATATCACTAAATATATGGCTATAACGTGTTTTTATAGTTATTTAGAGCAAAATCAAGGAGAGGCTATCTACAATTCAGGTTTAAGAATGTTTTCATGCACCAAGTGTTTTGCAAAACTCATTTTTATTGTCAATAAAATTGAGAAAGTAAATGGGGAATGTGTCAAAGCGACAACAACCCAGCCATAGAGTAGACAACAGCCTTTTTATTACAGTATCGGTACAATAAAAACACAAACATGAATGTTTGGAACCTACAATATCGCAGCGAATATTGTAAAAAAAAATGACAAAAATGTCCATTAATATTTGTAACATAATTTATAAATATAAATCAATTGCTTTAAAAAAGCAATTGTAGGGGGTCTTTCCCCCTGTAAAATTAATTGAATTGGGGGGTGTTTGTTTGTTTGTTTGTTTGTTTGTTTCTGTATGGGGTCTATATTATTGTTACCGGAGAAGTTTCATGTTTAGTTTGGAAAGTTTTTCTTTATTTTAGGTACAGCGCGCGCGCCACATCACGTGACACGGGTTTATAATAACGAAAAGATAGTCTTTTTATTTCTTTTTAGGTGGGGACGTTAAACAGACAACATCTATAGAGATGGAATGTACACAATGTAATTTCTTTTGTCATTGTAGGAAATTGACATTTTGATGACAGTTCACAAGTAGTGCATGTTTTGGATTTAATTGATCCGGTGTAACTTTAAAACACATTTATTGATTATTTTCTGATAATGTACATTTTTCAGCACCTGTTTGTAACACAGATTAGTATTTCAAACTCGGAGCGGACATTTTATTGTAGGTTTTTACTGAGATTTACGGACCTAGCAAGCTATTTGTACGGCATTGCCATTTCTTTTCTCTAGGAAAAGCTTTGAGAGATATCTGCACCAAGTTTTTTTATAAACGTTTAGTACATGTATGCCCTGCTGACTGCAAATTTTGAGGTCGATTGTACTTGTAGTTTCAGAGAACATGTGGATTTTTTTTTCAGAAGTGACGTAAGAACAATATTAAATTTCAATTTTTCTTGAATAATTGAGAGTTTGTTCCTTCAATAAACTGTCATGATTAAACAGTCATACAGATTGATTGATTGATTGATTGATTGATTGATAAGTTGGTTAGTTGGTTGGTTGGTTGGTTGATTGGTTGGTTGGTTAAACACGTTGGATAGGGTCAATTGAAACACGGAAAAAGAAACAAAGAAGATCTTGGACCCTATATTAAACACATGAGACGGAAACATGATTGATTGATCATGATCATGATTGATTGATTAGTTGATTGATTGATTGATTAATTGATTAGTTGGTTGGTTGGTTGGTTAAACACGTTGGATAGGGTCAATTGAAACACGGAAAAAGAAACAAAGAAGATCTTGGACCCTATATTAAACACATGAGACGGAAACATGATTGATTGATCATGATCATGATTGATTGATTAGTTGATTGATTGATTAATTGATTAGTTGGTTGGTTGGTTGGTTAAACACGTTGGATAGGGTCAATTGAAACACGGAAAAAGAAACAAAGAAGATCTTGGACCCTATATTAAACACATGAGACGGAAACATGATTGATTGATCATGATCATGATTGATTGATTGGTTGATTGATTGATTGATTAATTGATTAGTTGGTTGGTTGGTTGGTTGGTTGGTTAAACACGTTGGATAGGGTCAATTGAAACACGGAAAAAGAAACAAAGAAGATCTTGGACCCTATATTAAACACATGAGACGGAAACATGATTGGTTGATCATGATCATGATTGATTGATTGATTGATTGGTTGATTGGTTGGTTGGTTGGTTGGTTGGTTGAACCCTATAAGAAACACATGAGACGGAAACATGATTGATTGATTGATCATGATCATTATTGGTTGATTGATCATGATCATGCTTGATTGATTGATTGATTGATTGATTGATTGATTGGTTGGTTGGTTGGTATGTTGGTTGGTTGGTTGGTTGAAATTCAAACACACATAAAACTGTTTAAATAGTGCCAAAACCACATAATTTGATGACCTTGACCTTTGACCTTGTAACCTTCGTCAAGGTCATTGCTCCACAAGGTCATTGCAAAAGACCCTATGGGTCAAGGACCTTTTGTTTAAGAGTTTTGCCTAAAAATGGCCTTTTAAAAACCATCGATGGGAGTTATGTCCCTTACATGATGGTAAAATCAATATAGTCATAATGTAAAAAAAGTTGCCCCTTGAAGTACCAAGCATTTTTCACTGCTTAATTTTTTTGTATCTATAACCGTTCAAGAGTTATAGGGAAATCAAAGACATATGAAAATCTAAAATATGACCTTGACCTTTGACCTTGACCTAATTTTCTAAGTTAGGAATCAGGGGACTCAAATAAAAACATTCCAGGGTTATACGGTTAACGGTTTATGAGTTAAAAAAACATACCGACAAATTTATTCCGAAAAGATAGATAACTCCTATAAAATTTCTTCGAATCGCTTCGATCCAAATACGCCAAAAATTACTGAGGATGTAACGAACAATTTTGTAAAATAAATTTGTCATAATCTTTAACGGTTGCGAAGGAGATGCCATAACAAGGAAAACAGTGTTTGGGGAGATAACTCCTACAAAGAAAAGTATTCGTTTACGCAGGGTAAATTTCAAAAGCGCATAAACTGTTCGATATCATATACAAAATATCTAAGCGACATATTGCGAAACAAATGTTTATCGCAAGAACAAAATTAGGCGGAAGAAAAAAAAAATAATCAGAAGAAAAACAATAGGTCTTTCCACAGAAAAGTGGAAAGACCTAATTAGGGTACAAGATTATCACGAACCTCAAGTTGTCTTAAATGTAATGTTGTTAGTCTTTTTTGTCAAATTCCTGTTTTTAACCATGACTTTGTCATAAAGTTTAAGACTTCAAATGTAAATATTTCGATTGCCACTTTAGTAAGTTTATCCTGGGATTTTGTTTGATGAATATAAAATGTTTGCGTCTTAAAATTCATGCTAAATCTATATAGTTTTTTTTTTATTTCACAGATCAAACATAAAAATGGAAAAGATGTTGTAGCTACGGTGTCATCATCAAATGGGTACTACCAGAACGTCATGTTTTCTATAAGATGCAAGTATTTACATCAAATTTATTCGTTCATAGTGTGTTAATTTACGTTTTTTGATTGAGTTAAGCCTTCCAATTGATATTTTTTCGTGTGGTTTTCTATGTTGTGATGTTATGCCATTGTTTCAGATAAAGGGGGAAGGTTTGGTACCATTAAAACGTTTAATCACGTTGCAAATGTTTGCACCTGTCCTAAGTCAGAAATCTGATGTACAGTACATTGTAGTTGTCGTTTGTTTATGTAATTTATACGTGTTTCTCGTTTCTCGTTTTTTATGTAGATTAAACCGTTGGTTTACCCGTTTGAATAGTTTTACACTAGTTATTTTGGGGCCCTTTACAGCTGTTTTTTTCGATGTGAGCCTAGGCTCCGTGTTGAAGGCCGTACATTGACCTATAATTGTTTACTTTTATAAATTGTTATTTGGATAGAGAGTTGTCTAATTGGCACTCACACCTTCTTTTATCTATTATATAGTAGCAAATTTACTAAAATCAGAATAGGCCGTTCGTAACTTAATTGTTAAAAGATTAAAGATGCCTTTGATAACTTATCGAATAACACACAAGAAAATAAAATTTTCAGGAAAGTGAGATCTACAAATAAGTCAAGTTACAAAAAGGTAAATTGTTCCAATAAGAAGTTATTGCCCTTTAAAGTCAATTTAACAATGTTTTGTAATTTTGTGTAATCTTTAACAAAAGTCTTATCCCGAAACAACTGAGACACATTCAACCAAACTTGGCCACAAATTAGCATTGTTGTATTAAGTTGTTTTTTTTAAATGTGTCTGATACCTGCCAACCAACATGGCAGACATAGCTGAAATAGAACACAGGGGAAAATGCAGTTTTTGATTTGTATCTCTTACTCATATAGAGAGAAGATCTAAATGGTTTACATTTGTGTTCAAATGCTTTTCATACAGTTGGATACAGACCCAGCATTACATGTAGACAGGCCGAAAAAAATTAACGCGGCGTTTACTTGAGTGCACTTTATGTAAACGTCGCGCTCAGTAGACATAAAAAGTAAACGGGCGTTTACTTTCGCGTTTACTTCCGCGTCAACATGAAAGAGGAGCATCTTTTATTTTCATCTTGAGTAAACGACCGTTTACTGTTTGTAGTAAACGCGGTTGACGTATATTGTTATCGCATCCTGGATACGCTGACCATATATTTCAAATGATAGTTCAAATGATAATTGGTACATATACATTAAAATTAAATGATTAACTGTGCGTTATCGATTGACATATTGACGATTACAGTTATTTATTAAAGTTATTACACCTCTTTAACTGACTTAAAATTACTCATAGTAAATTGCTTTTCTAGAATGTTTATCTTTTATTCAAATAATTCAACCATCACCAAAATCCAACAGTTTTTACATCGAAGACTGGCTCACCCAGTATGCCTTGTTCAACAAAATTGTTTGACTGCATCAACCAAAACTGATCATATTTGCTTTTAATGATGCAAATATCTATAGCCGCATAGTAAGTCATTAATACTATATGTCAGGAGGGAATATAAAATACAAGTGACAGAAATATTGAAACCCAATGACTACAATAATTGTTCTGCATCAATTTAGATTACCAGCATGTACACCCCTTTTTGGTTAAAAATATTGAATTGTAAACATATTTCTGTAGTTTTGATTTATTACACTGCCTCGTTAAACAAAATTATTTAATCGCATCAACCAAAACTGAACATGTGCGCACTTTATTATTCAAATATATATAGCTGCATATTGATTCACTTATTTTTTTATATCAGGGTGAAGTATGAAATACAAATTAAAGCAATATTAGGACAGAATGACTACAAAAGATATTCTGCATCAGTTAAAAATATCACCCTGTCCTCTTTTTTTGAAAACATTGAATCGTAAACAAATGTCTGTAGTTTTGATTTCTCGGACTGACTCATAAAACGAAATTATTTGACCGCATTAACAGAAACTGAACATGTTTGCACTTTTTATGCAAATATGTAAAGCTGCATATTATTTCAGTTATATTTTGATGTCAGGATGAACTTTATAATACAAATCACAGCAATATTGGAACACAATGACTTAAAATTTTGTTCGCATCAATTTAGAGTTCCAGAATGTCCTCTTTTTTTATCAATATATTGAATCGTGAACATATTTCAGTAGTTTTGATGTCTCAGGATGCCCTCTATAACAAAATGTTTTGACCCAACAATCGAAACTGACCATATTTGCTCTTTGTTATGTAAATCTAAATTGTTGCATAGTAAATCAGTAATATTGTTATGTAAGAAGGGACTACATAATACAAAATACAGCAATATTAGATGACAATGACTCAAAAACAATATCGCATCAATTTAGAATGTCCTCTTTTTATTCCAATTATTGAATCGTAAACTTGTATCAGTAGCTTCATATATCAGATAGACTCGAATATCAAGACCATTTTGCCGAATCAACCAAAACTGACCATTTTTAGACTTTTTTTTAATGTAAATCTGATATTCGTATAGTTAATCAGCAATATTTTTATGTCACAGCTTGTATGAAGAAAATGAGAACAATATTGGAACACACTGACTACAAAATGTTGTCTACATTATTTAAGAGTGCCATGATTTCCTTTCTGTTCCATAATGAAATAGAACTGTTTCCCTGTTTTACCAAACCAAAAAAGGCGCAAAGTTTTACACTATGATTTATTGAACATTTAAAAGTCTGCGAAAAGCATGTTCGACGTTAACTCGTATTGGATAACGGTAAGCATATATTACATCCGTTAATATAGATCTTCAAGTTAAGTCCGTGTGCTCTTTTCTGGAATCGAGTTGAATAATTGTGCATCAATTTGGTGTCTCCAGAAATCGCCGCGTAGAAGTCGTAATGGGTTTTGGTTGTCAATTAAAATCTGTTCTGTATCGATATGATGAGTTCAGCCATTTTCAACTGTTTTTTGTTTTTGTTTAACAGAGTGTTCTTATGTTGTGTTACACCGCTGTTCCGGATATCGTGAGGGTTGAGCAGTCACAAGCATAAACAACCCCGCCACATTATGTATGTGACTGTCCAAATTCAGGAGCATGTAGTTCAGTGGTTGTCGTTAGTTCATGTCTGTCATATTTGATATAGGCTTTTAATTTCTCAATTGAATTGTTGCATATTTTTCATTAAGGGGCCATTTATAGACGACTTAAAGGTTGTTTTTTTTCTCTCAATTTTGAAGGCATTATGGTTGCCTATAATTGATTGTATTCCTTTATTTGAACTTTAGTAAATAATTATCTCAATGGCAATCCTACCACATCTCGTTATTTTTCTACTGGGTGCAAATCCAATACAGAAAATATTTCCCACACCAACGGTACTATACCGTCAATCGTATAGTAGATAGTGAATGAAGAAACACCAAACGACAAAATCAAATAACACAAATGAAAGTAGTAGGTCCGGTAAGGGCCGATTTTGGCATAAATTTCAGGTTCATCTGACGACAGATTTTGGACTCTGTTTAAACACTTAAGTGTCTCATTTGATTCAGTAAGTTTATGTGAATGATTTTAACTCATTTAGTCACTAAAAACGCTTCAATTCAAGCTCAAATATGAAAAAAAATGGTCACTTTTTAGATGGTTTTTGACTAAAACGAAAGTGGCTGCGTCTGTGTTCATTCTCAACCTTTATATATGTTATGTATTATCATCAAATACAACTCACATTTCAATATAAGAATAAACACGAATGCAGCCACTTAAACCGTAAAAAAAATTGAACTAAAATGATAAAATTGTGAAGATATTAGTAAATTAGCAGGACCTAATGATGCTAGTACCCAATATATGTACATTTTATTGTCGAAAACAACCCATATTTCTGTGAAAGTAACATTCTTCTGTCCATTAGATAACTAAAAGTGTACCTTTTAACAATTTCGTAAAACTGCTATATTTTGGGGCCAAAATGTGGTCTTACTCCTTTAGTTCCTAGACATTCAATAACCATCAAAGGACGATTTCTGGGAGACGAGTTGTAAATACCCGATTCATAAAGAGACAGGTTCCTATGTATACAGGTTTTTGGTATTGATTTAGAATCTGATTCTGATTTTTATTGAAATAAACAGATTATCCTCGTTTATGAGTCATTTATTTTTATGAATATTTCGGTATTTCATAAAAAAATTATAATAAATATAATACATAGTATGTAGTATGACTCAGCTCTCTGAACTGTAAAACATTCTCGTCGTATAATGTAGCATTGGCGGATCCGGAGCTGGAACTCCCAAATGTCTTCCGATTTTTGTTAATTATATGAACATATCGTTGTGTTCCGGATATAAGAACATCCCCTCCTTTTTTCAAAATGGCTGGATCCGCGCCTGTGTAGCAATGTTAACACAATGTTATTGTATCGAGTAAATCAATAATTAGTTCTTCTCTGTCTACACTTATGTAAATGTCTCAATTGAAGACTCTCGGGTCTCAATTAGCAACAATAGTCACTTATCTTACATCTCTAATGAACCGTCACTAAACTATTTAACGGCATCATCCAACACTCACATGACTGATTCATGTACCTTATAATGATGAGTATGAGTAGTTTTATTGTAGGAATAGTATACTGTTAATTTGTCATGCTTGTTTGTAGCCTAACCACCAGGGGCAAATTATTCATTCATGTTCAAATCGAGTATATTTTTCGGACGTCCCACATATTATTATAACCGTTATGGATAAATCTGTCTAAATTGATAATATTGTACTGATATATATACTTATAGGACACTTTATTAATATCTCTATATATACACTGCACAATTTTCGTTTGGACGTTTTGCAAAACAGAATCTAAAATCCTGAAAATCCCAGGCAAATTACTATTTAAAAACCATGTTTTAAATGCACTGAGTTATAAAAATGGAGAACGAAGCAACGTAAACCACAATGTTTATATCCCATATATAAAAATATTTTTCCGATCTGTTGGATAACCTTTCATACAGGTAACTAACGATATTTGTATATGTAACTTTTGAAAAAGAAATACAAAAAGTCTGAAACTCATTAAAGTTATTGGGACTGGTTTTTTTTTTTTGTATTTAAGTAAAAGTTAATATTTTAATTAAAAGTTATTTTGAATATACCTGTTTGAAAAACATATAATTACGTAAATTATTAAGATAAATGTCGTATTGTTTTTTTCTTTTGTAAGACTTGAAATACATTTATTGAAGATCACCTGACTATAATTTACCTTGTATAACCCAGGGGAGTATACACAAGGGGTCCTGTGTTTGCAATAATCCATCGTCTATTGATAAACCATGGACTCTTTGATTATGTTATTCATTTATTTTTTCATATAAGTTATACATTCATTTTTATTTCACAGACAGAATTTGCGTACCAATAGTTTATAACATTCTGCATCAGGTAAAATTCATCAAAAGACACTTTACAATATACACCCATGATTACTTTACTTAAAATTGACATTTTAAAAATGTACTTTTAACACCTGGATTACATAGTTTTGTATCGGTCAGTGATTTTATAGGTCACAAGCTCGACATTGTAAATTCGTGTGTATTATATATTTCTGTTGTTGGATGTATAATGAATGTTCTATAGCGTTAAAGTAAGTAAGTACAAAATAAATAAGTCACTTATAATGTATAAGATTTACAGCTGCATATTTTTCTTTTTTTTAAAGATGATGATATATCATCCATAATTTTTTATATTCAATTTAATTGCCCAGTTCCCGTTTTGCATATAATATCAGTGGACTCGAATTAAAAAAAAAACCCAGATATTTGTTTATATTGAATTTCCTACATTTCCTAAATTTTCAAATATGAGTGGTTGCCATGGTAACGGACACTCTATTTTTTTTTGGTTGTCAAGCCTAGTAAAATCTTTTAAAAATCAGCTAAATCACTACAATTCATAGCCTGATTATGCATAGAATCAAGCATTTGTCATTAATTTTCATATGTAACATTGATTCAACTTGGTTTAATCTTGATTTTAGTTAAGATTGCATGTAAACCAAATTTGTAAATATTTTGATAAATTTTGCCAAAAAATGTATATTTTCAACTTTTCTGAATTTGGGATTTTTGCAAAATTATCAAATTTTCTCTGGTGTTTTTCTGAATAGGGCAACTCTGTTCAGCATAGTTAGCACTTTATTTATGAAGTTTGGATACTACTTTACCAAATTGAATAGAAAAATGCTTGGGACTTTCTGTAGTTTTATCACCATAGCAACTGATTTTTTCCTTGGAAACGGAGTTATTATTTGCAGAATATTGCAGTTTTAGAGCTTAAATGTACTAAACTGTTTCATAACTGATGAACATTTTTTTCAACAAATGTAACATATAATGTGACATTGGGGTCGGAACCAAAGGTTTGGAAAAAAGGGGGGAGGGGTAGGTTTATTTAAAAAAAAACATTCATGTAGGTTCTTGAAAAGATAACGTTTGCTCGGAGAGCCTGATTATGAATAGTATTTTATTTTCAAAAATTTCATATATATGTATAACATCAATATAACTTGGTTTTAGCTTCAGAGCTTAGTTGATATTGCAGTTCAATCCCGACTTTTAGATTTTTTGTTAAAATATACTAAAAAACATTCATTTTGTTCTGTATCATGAAGTTTTGTGAAATTATAAAATGTTCTCCTGTGTTTTTTCCGAAAAATGAAAATATGTAAATCATAGCTAGCATCGTGTTAACAAAGTTTGAATACTACCTGACCAAAATAGATAAAACATTGCGTAGGGCTCTCTTGAATTTTATCACCATGTTAATGAATTTTCCCCTTAGAAGCAGAGTTATTATTTGTTGCGGTATATTGAATCCTGCAGTATAGGGATTTCAATGTTGTCAATTGTTTCCAAACCTTTATGAAATTATATGTATTGAAGCATATATAAGCTCTAAACTACAATCGTTGAGTAATATTACAACAGTTGCCATGGTAACAAATATCACCCATAACAACCAATCAAATGATATATAATATAGTTTTATGTAAAAAATTACATATAATTATGTTAATAATGTTCATTTTTCTAATGGGAATATAACTGCATGCTTTGCTTTGTTTCACTCTCAGTACTGTCACGACTGCCTTTGCTCATTGAAAAGACTCAAATTTAAATATATAAATGTATACTGTTACATAATGGGCAAGGAGTGGAGGTTGGGTATTTTTTGTTTGAATCTTTCATAGATTCGTATAAGGAAAGTTGAGAGGTTTAGCTATAAAACAAGGTCTAAAGGAGCACTAGCTGTCAATATCATGCTCATCGATTTTAATCAAATTTCTAATATTTGATTTATAACAATGTAAAACATTTATCCAAACTATTAAAGGTCTAAAATAAACAATAAACAGGGCACTGGCATGAAAATACGTAGCTTCGTTTCCTGTTTATTTTAGTGTAGCACATTCTAGCTATTGTCAAGGTACATATAAATTTTGAAAGTATCACTCTGACAATATAATGTCCTTTACCACTGGTAAGAAATTAAGAAATTTTGGCACAATTCTAATGTTCCTAGGGCAATAACTCTAACAAATTTTATCCAAACAGCAAGAGCCTCATCTTGAAATCTCACTTATTAATATAAGCTTACAAACCAATACTGGAACATTTGGTTTAAGCATTTCCCAACTGAAACTGAATGTGACAAGGACAGAGAGATGTACAGACAGACCAAAAGAAATGGTGTTACACATGAAAAAGGTAAAATATCTTTGTAATCACTGTGCTACAATCAGGATAATGCACAAGCTGAGGTGTACATTAACTACCTCAGATATACTGCAAAGTTCAAATGTACTCTTACCTTTAGGGGCTGATCCTAGACTATGAAAGGGGTGTAATTCCATAAAATAAAAATAAACAGCTGCGCCATGAGCGTATGTTACGCCCGTCGCTTTTTAAAAGAATAAAGTTTAATAACTTCTCAATGTCATATCACAAATTAATGAAAAACTAAAGGGAGGTTATAATGTTAATAGATATAAACCCGTCACCAAAGTCTTATAACTGCTCAAAGCAATGTCTGAAAACTGGAATATCCCCCCATTTTTATACGACCGCAAAAATTGAAAAACATTTTGGTCGTATATTGGTATCACGTTGGCGTCGTCGTCTGCGTCGTCGTCGTCGTCGTCGTCCGAATACTTTTAGTTTTCGCACTCTAACTTAAATAAAAGTGAATAGAAATCTATGAAATTTTAACACAAGGTTTATGATCACAAAAGGAAGGTTGTGATTGATTTTGGGAGTTTTGGTTCCAACAGTTTAGGAATTAGGGGCCAAAATAAGCATTATTCTTGGTTTTCGCACACTAACTTTAGTATAAGTTAACAGAAATCAATGAAATTTTAACAAGATTTATGACGACAAAAGGAAGGTTGGGATTGATTATGGGAGTTGAGGTTCCAACAGTATAGGAATTAGGGGCCAAAAAGGGGCCCATATAAGTATTATTCATGGTTTTCGCCCCATAACTTTAGTATAAGTAAATAGAAATCTATGAAATTTAAACACAAGGTTTGTGACCATAAAAGAATGGTTGGGTTTGATTTTGGGAGTTTTGGTCCCAACAATTAAGGAATAAGGGGCCCAAAGGTTCAACATTGAACTTTGATTGATGTCATCAAAAATTGAATAATTGGGGTTCTTTGATATGCCGAATCTAACTGTGTATGTAGATTCTTAATTTTGGTCCCGATTTCAAATTGGTCTACATTAAGGTCCATAAGGTCCAAAATTAAACTTAGTTTGATGTTAACAAAAATTGAATCCTTGGGGTTCTTTGATATGCTAAATCTAGAAATGTATTGAGATTTTTGATTATTGGCCCAGTTTTCAAGTTGGTCCAAATCGGGGTCCAAAATTAAACTTTGATTGATGAATAATTGGGGTTCTTTGATGTGCCAAATTTAACTGTGTATGTAGATTCTTAATTTTTGGTCCCGTTTTCAAATTGGTCTACATTAAAATCCAAAGGGTCAAAAATTGGTTCAAATCAGGATCCAAAATTATTATATTAAGTATTGTGCAATAGCAAAAAAATTTCAATTGCACAGTACATTGTATTCAGCAATAGCAAGAAATCTTCAATTGCACAGTATTGTTCAATAATAAGAAATTTTCAATTGCACAGTATTGCGCAATAGCAAGACATATCTAATTGCACAATATTGTGCAATAGCAAAAAATTTTCAATTGGAATTATCTTTCTTTGTCCAGAATAGTAGTTGAATCAACTGAAATCATTGTTTTATACAATATACAATGTATACTCACATTTACTACCAACTGATCAATTAAAACAATCTTTACCATTCAGTGATAACAAGCACTTTATTTTACATTTTAATATTTTATGATGTATTTAAATGAGTAGTTAACAGTTATTGTTGCAAACTCCATTAGAAATTTTAATTTAGATCAGTTTTGGAAAAAGGGAAAGGGGGATGTGAAAAAAAAGGGGGGGTAAATTTTTCTCATTTTAGATTTCATAAATAAAAAGAAAATTTCTTCAAACATTTTTTTGAGAGGATTAATATTCAACAGCATAGTGAATTGCTCAAAGGCAAAAAAAATATTTTAAGTTCATTAGACCACATTCATTCTGTGTCAGAAACCTATGCTGTGTCAAATATTTAATCACAATTCAAATTTAGAGCTGAATCCAGCTTGAATGTTGTGTCTATACTTGCCCCAACCGTTCAGGCTTCAACCTCTGCGGTCGTATAAAGCTGCGCCCTGCGGAGCATCTGGTTATGAATAAAATCACATTTATATGTGACCTAAAACGTATACAAATTAAAAGTGAGCTCCCGTCAATCAATATAAACAATTTATTGAACGAAAAATGGTAAAATAGGGAGAGTTTAAGATTGGAAAGTGAAACTTTTTTTTCTGTTTGTTTTAATTTCTAAATTGAGGTACATTTCTCCTTGGTTAATCATTCTCTCAGCATATTACTGAAGGAAAGAAAAGCAATACATCTATATTCAGTTATGATTTTTCATACACCTATTTGAAAGTACACCAAAATGGAACTAAAACTAAAGGAGATGTAGGTTAAATACGTCAATAACACAGCAATCAAACGACAAAACAACTAATGACATTTATCAGGCAACATACAGATTTCAACAATACTAGTAGTTATAGGTGTCTACACAATATGTCAAATTCTTAATCATTGCTAATTTATCTATATAAAGATTTACTTGAGGATTAATTTATGTATAGTTTGGATCCTGCTAACATACTTAACCCCGCCACATTCTCTATGTATGTGCCTGTCTCAAGTCAGGAGCCTGTAATTCAGTGGTTGTTAACGGGTTACATATTTGTTTGTCGTTCACTTTTTGTACATAAATTAGGCCGCTAGGTTTTCTTGTTTAAATTTATTTACATTGTCGGGACCTTTTACAGCTGACTATGCGTTGTGGGCTTTGCCAATTGTTGAGGCCGTATTATAACCTATAGTTGTTAATTTCTGTGTCATATTGGTCTCTTGTGAAGACATGTCTCATTGGCAATTATACGCCATCTTCTTTTCTATATTGACAGAAATGATAAAAAAAAATACATGAAAGTCAAAAAATATTATATGGTATGTATGACAGAAAAAAGGGCTTCCTTAAAGATCAAATGGTCACTTTTAGAAGTTTCTTTAGTTAACCAGGCCATTTAAGGTAAACTATACAGTTCTACACTGATCTGGTTTTCAGTTTTAACCATTTTTAAAGTATCAAACAAATAAAAGTAAAGCAAAACGGGCATAACTCGGGAACAGTTAAAGTGACGCCAACAAAATTCAAAGTTGATCTCTGTTTTGTGGTAATACGCATTGTGTATATGTTTCATAACATTTGGTGGAGGCAAACTAAAAATAGAGAATGGAAACCAACTTCGTGACGACTAAAGTACTGACGCACATGGGTGAAACCTACACACCCCAACCCCACCCATTGCGGCGCGGCCATACAAGTGTTTATTTTAGTTTTTGTCCTTGTGCCTTGAAAGATAAAACGTGTGCACATTGGAAATTTGTTCTTTTATTTCACATTGGAGTCTTGTATTCAGTCATGAATGATTACAAAAAGTTGAGACTAGAAAGCATTGATAATTACAAAGAAAAATAAGATTGGTATGTACGGAGCTCAGTATTTAGAAATTATGCAGATAAATATGTTTTTTGCAGCATTGTTTTAATGTAGATGAAAATTTGAATTGTTATTCTAGAAATCAGATTTGACTGTTCATTTATAATTTATAATATAAATCCAATATTTTTAAAATGAAATTATATCTTTTCAAATGACAGATGATAAAGGAAATTCGTAAACTCTAAAAAAAATTATTTTGGTATCTTTTAACTTTTGGTGAAATAATTTCATTTATCGCTATTTTGTGCATTTTCCCTTTGATCTGTTTTTATGATTATTTTTCATATCATGCTACTCCCTTGAGATGGAAAATTATCACAAGATACTAAGGAGGCAAGTGGCGTTGCTAATGAAATTGACATACCGGTATATAAAATAGTGATAAACAAATTTTCATTGTTCATCTCAACTCAATTGCTTTTCTCGCTTTCGCAGTATCGGCTCAAGCAAGAAAACCAATCTCGTTGAGATTATAAACAACGATAATCTATAATTATATAGATACAAAAAATAATTAGCAGAACAGGATGCAAACCTCTGGCGCACCATGAAAAATTATAAGGTTGCAAGTCACTGGCGTAGATGAAATAAGCTCGTAAACTTGACCTAACTGTTGAGTATATAATTCAAACTCCGTTATTTATATGTATCCAATAACTAGAAAACCATGTATTTGATGCTGATTCTGAATTAATTCAGCAATTTCAGACCCGTTGCTAGGGCTTTTTTTTATGTTGAGATGGTCTTTCAGTCACTTAAATTAAAGCTTATATATTTTTTATCATTTTCAAACATATTATAAGTTTTATTGTCAGTTGAATTACATTAATATAAAAAAATAGCAAACATTTTGATAATGAACAAGTATTGTGTTTTGTCATTTTTATGAATTTTATGAATTTTTGTTGCCATGGTAACTAAAAGTTACAAAAAAAAACCAGATGTTTTTTCCCGGTTTTTAATTATTCAATATATGACCTTAAAGATGCAATCACAGTTTATAATGAACTTATCTGCCAAATGTCATGTTTTCATGATTTAAAATATGATATTTAAGCTATTTTCAGCAAATGTCAAAATACAAATTTTGCACCTTTTTAAATACCGATTTAGCCTTATATCAAAAAAGAAATTTCACAACCTCAACATCAAAATATAAACTTCAACATGTTCAAATAATGCTTAGTTATATGTTGAAATTTTTTTTTCTTGAAATTTTCATTTTCATAAAATTGCTGCAACCAAAAAGTAGACATTTTCCAATTTTCATGTCAGATTTCATCATAAATTCAAAAAAAAAAAGGCTGCATGTTTCCATAGCAACCGTTCAACAAAATTTAAAAAAAAAAGCTTACAAACTGTATTTCAATCTTAGCTACCTATTATATAAAAGAATAAAGCAGTTCTGAGACATACATTTACATGAATCACCCCCTGTCTGGATCTTACAAATAGCTGTACTTAAGTACATTATAATTTTTTAACGTATCAAACATATGTTCCCAAACAACCATTTTAATGTTACAGCTGTAAAAAAGATGTGTGAGGGTTTTGTTTTCGGTTTTACAAAAATGGCATTAGCCATTATTTGATTTGCCTATTCTAAATAGTTGTTGCTCCGTATATAGATAAAGTTATGAACAATTGTCCAGCTAATTTGATTCGCTTTCCTAAAGGACATACTTTCATTTAAATTTAGCCTAATCTTTTTATAAGGTAATTCCAAATTATATTGAATATTGCATTTTATTTGACAGTTTGGAACTATATCTAGATTTTACGAATATTGGATTAATTTCAAAGATATTTGACTTGGGATTACTACTTTGTTCGGTTTATTGTAAAATTCAAAAGTGTTTTTAATATAATAAACCTTGTTATGTGGTTCAAGATGAGCATGGGTGTTTTTTTATTCTGTCCTTTAACGGTTTTGGAAGAGCTAATTCCATTCTAGTCCATTCCGGGATAAACAATTCGGACAAAATAGAGATAGTTCACTTTTTTCTTTTTAATAACTTTTTCAAATCACTTTGGATTTTAATTAAACTATGCAGCTATTTTAGATATATATTAAGCTTAATGAATCCTAGGTTATTTTGTTTTTTTGTTGTATTGCTGTAAAATTTAAGAATTAAATTAATCTTGGTAAAAAAAGCTAGGATTTGCCATTTGAACAAAATACAGATAGTACACTTTAATTTGTTTAATAACTTTTTCTAATCAACTTGGATTTTCATCAAACTATGCAGCCATCTTTACCAAGATGAATGTAATTCTTAAATTTTACAGCAATACAACTTGAACATTGAACGGGGTTCATCTGACCTTGAAAATTAATCTAGTCAACAACCTGATGTTCGGTGGTTATCCTTTGTTTATGTGGTTCTTATTCTTAAAACGTATGTTTTTCCTACAAAAAGACTCACAAATGACGCTCAATTCAAAATAGTTCAGACATTTTGTATCGACTGTCAATGGAAAAACTCTCTACAGGAGACCAAATGTCGATTTTGCTAACAACTACATGACACCATACGGCATTCAACACAGAGAATAAGTCAACCTCGCAGAAACATTTAACACCAGCAAATCAACAGCAAAATTAATCTATGATCCTGAAAATAAATAAAATTCTAGGTGGCCAATGTCTGATTTGTTGTGTTAATGCTGATCCAATATTATACTGTAAGTTTAGAAGGAATATCAGTTTATAGCACATATAACACGTTTAAGGTAATTTTGTCCAAAATGATGCAAACTTTAAAATGTCCGCTTAAAACCTTTGTTTTTCATGCGTCCTTTCATCTCTGTTAGTTTAATAAACTAACCTATCTTTAGACGATACAACACATCGTTGCATTTCTTTCAGATTAAGCGCTTTTTCCAAAGTACAAGGGGCTGAGAAAAAGTCACTTAGTTTGAACTACCAATTGTTCATATTCTGAATCAAGGCCTGACAAAAATTGATTGATTAATTAATAAGGGCATTGACTACAATACGCTATGAATGTTAAATGATGAGTGATTTCTCTATGGTTCAAATATTAATAAAATTGATATAGCGGAATGATAATTCGCTTTAAACAGTCAATGAGCCAGTTCGGTTCAACATGTTCAATTTTGACCAATGTAGACTAAATTCTCATGGATTATTTATTTGCAAGTAATTCGACTCCACTAAATTCGTATTCGTGTAACCTATAATTCAACATCTAAGCTAGATGTGGGTTAGGCATACATTTAACGTGTTCAGTTATTAAAGTAACAATAAAACAGTATTATTGTATCTGCCGTTACCTATTGCCTAAATGTATTTCCCGACAGGGACTGAAATTTAATACGGAAATAACAAGTAACAATTATATCCTTTCTTAATATCCGTAAATGCTGTAATCGTTCTTTTGTTCAATTGTGTGTATAAAATTTGCAAATGATGTCTTGTGTGTGTATTATTTTTATATTTTGTATGTTTAGACTGTGCGTCATACCACATCTTTTTTTTTATATATTTAATGAAATATACTCCTATGCGAGGTCATAATTTTCTTGATAAAATGCAAACTATAATTTTCTTCAACACTAAATTCGTTTGAAAGTTTGTTGTTGCTAATTGCGGAATATGTGTTAAAATGTCATCTGGCATAGGTTAAAAAACGCATTTTAACTTTAGAAACAAATGAAATAAAGTTTTGTTTAAAAAATACTTGAAAATCTTATAAAGACATGAGTAGTAAACTGCATATTGCTGGAAAACGAAGACATATCAATGCCAACGTTAAAACCGTTAAAAAAGTAACACAAATCTTGCTTATAGTCAAGACATAAGAAAAAAATGATTTGAAAACCGTTGATAAACTAAATGTGTACCTGTAACCGAGTTCCTCTGCACTAACTGACCTACATGAATTGATATTCGTTTTCGGGTTATATATTCATATGCGATTACGTGCCCTTTTTGTTTTTTTCCTTATTTTTTTTACTTGTTCATAACGGTATACCTTTTACTAATTAATAATCAAATGATCAACCGATTTAATAATTTATAGTCCATTGAATAAAAGTCAGCACCTCACAATTGGGAAAACAAGGGGAGATTAGGGTATCACTAAATATAGAATCTCTGTTTTAAACTCAAATGGATTACCTAGAAAAGAAAATTATTCTGAATATATAGTTTACTTATCTCAAACAAATTACAAATAAAAAATTAAAAAAAACCAGCATAGCCCAAAATCTCTTCCATAAACTAAGCTGGTACAATACATTACTAACAAAGTGTTGTTTCCATACGGTCATTCTATTACTGAATCAATCATGACACCCTCGGTGTGTTTTATGACAAGAAAATCCTTAACAAATGCATTATCTATAACATACGCGATATTTGTCTTACAAGAGGAACCGGTGAGATCAAGAATCACATACGATTCACGAACGTATCACCTACTTAACCGTATGACACAAAGCGGGAACATTAATTTCAAGTTAGAATGCCTAAGTGTTCATTATTATCTGGGGGGGGGGGGGGGGAGGGGCGTGAGCTTACATATTATTTAGAAGAAAAACACATTTTGATTCTGATTCTGATAACAAAAAAATCTGGGCAGCACCTAGAGTAGGGAACGACCGTTTCATTTGGACATGTCATAAGGAAATCAGAAAAAAAGATAGGCTCTAGGTAATTGAAACTATGTATTATATAAATATATATATATTAGGTCTGCATGAGTGACAACTCTACGATATATTGATACATTGGATCACCAGGCCTAGGGAAGGCAATACACGGCTGAACACACATATTATGTACATAATTACTCTAAATAACAGCACCACACTTTAGATATCCGGTGATCTAGACCATTCGAGACACCTAGGCTCGACAAAAATCAAGCGTTCGGTGGTCATGTGTTACATACTTTTAAATCGATGCTAAGCATACTATTTTTTCCCTGACCAAATATCTAAAATAATACCAGCAATACCACATACTAAATGGGGGTTAGATAATTACTATATTACCACACAAAATAATGTTAAATTTGAAGAAAAAAATCTATGTCGCGCCGCATAAAAACAAACCTTCAAGTTCAGTAGTCGGTCCCTACTAGTAATATCTTTGAACAAATATATTTTCAATATCTTCTATATGTTGTTTCTATCAAACACATGCACCATTGTATTTTAAAGATTGTCCCCATGAATCAATAGTTATCAAAGTGACAAGATTATAATTTAGTACGCCAGACGCGCGTTTTGTTTACATACGACTCATCAGTGACGCTCAGATCAAAATAGGTGTAAAGCCAAATAAGTACAAAGTTGAAGAGCGTTGGTGACCCAAAATCCCTTAAAAATTGTGCCAAATACGGATAAGATTATTTATTCATGGGATGCAAAAAATCTTAGTTTTTCGAAAAAAATCAAAGTTTTGTAACAGGAAATCTATGAAAATGACCATATAATTGATATTCATGCCAACACCGAAGTGCTGACTACTGGCATGTGATACTCTAGGGGACGAAACGTCCACCAGCAGTGGCATCGACCCAGTAGTGTAAATAGTTATCAAAGGTACCAGGATTGCAATTTAGTACGCCAAACGCGGGTTTTGTCTACAAATGACTCATCAGTGACGCTAAGATCCAAATATGATATCGCGTAACTATTAAAAGTGTAGAACATGTAGAAGGTCATCACCAAAGGTATATGTTTATACGTACTGTTTCGTTTTATTCCGAAAATAGGCACTTACGGTATATAGATAACAAATACATAGTCTTGTATATCCATCGTTATATTTGAAAGCTCGTATTTTATCATTGTTTTCTATTGAAGTAAACTTTGTGAGGTGTCAAGGGGTATTTTAGTCGATTATTCGATTTTTATGAGCTTAATACAATATTAAAATCACTGCTCCCAATACGTTCGTTCGTCATTATTCATCGGTTCGTGATCTCACCGGTTACATCTACTAGAACAATACATCGTAGTGTGCAATATTATGATTTAAGACATACGTATTACAATGTATTATGACACAAGCAGTATGTGGTGTAGGTAAAGACTATGAACTACAACTTGATTATTACAATTTGTTTGAAAACAATTGACACTCGTAGAAGTCTTTATTCATTTCGGAAGAAGAAAAAAAGGCAACATATTTCTATAAAGTATACATAATGCGAATTCTTTCGATTGTTCATTTTGATCTTTTGCGATTCGGAAAAATACATTTTTAACTCCAATTAGTTTGACTTTTATCACGAACATTGGGATTCAAGTAAACATGAATAGTTTATCATTCGAGTTACTTCCAGCTCTACTGACAAAAACAAATGCACAGACAAAGTTTAAAACATCGAGTCCACACATCGCCTGAAGTAGGAATAAAACAATCTTTTCGAAAACACTTCACTTATATTGTTTATTGATAAAAAGAAACCATGAAATAACATAACTAATATCGCTTGGTAATAAACAGTAGCAGCAATATGTGTGCGTGTTTCAAGACATGTACATGCTTCACTTAGAATATTGACATTAAATGCATAGTCTTCCCTCCGCAACAAATATGTGAACTATATGTTTTCAACGCAAACAAAATGTAATACAATTACCTCTAACTGTATCATTCCTGATTGCATTAAATTTCAGACTTTCAGAAGATTCCAGTATTGCAAAAGATGCTTATAATCTGTGAAGTACTGGCATATCGTCATCCAGATCGATCATGGTTCCAATCAAATTATAACTGCTGCTGCAAACTGGAAGAGCTACAGTGCTGCAAATTGTATCATAGGAACAAAATTTTATTTTTTACCCTTTGCCTTGTATTTCCAGTACTCATGTTGATATATGTCATAGGCATAGCCGTATTTGTACTTATTCTTGTTTGTTTAATCTGTGGAATTGTACGTTCGATTACTAAAGGAGACGGTGAGGCAAAAGTTTGTTTGTTATGTGTGTTTACATGGCCTTTTGGATTGTGTAACGACACTTATTGATAGTATTCACACATTGAGAGTGACAAGTGTATTGTGTATACATTTACACTTTTCATTATTTTCATAATACGTTTTTAATGATAACATTTTGAGGTGGTGTGGGACAACTATAGCAAAAACAAATAATATACATTCAACTTTGTAGCTGCTTTTTTCATTTTTGTTTGGGAGCCATTGTAACAAATATTTGTGCAAACTCATATGATATTATAGTGATTTAAATACACTCAAACTATCTCGGTTTCTTTTCTTATTGACGTTCATTACAGTATGACGAATATATAACTGCACGATTAGCCACGTGCTTTATTTAAAAGACGTCACATTCAAACAAATACAAATCTGCTGCTTGAAATCAAAATTCAACTCTACTAGTATCATGAATATAACTTCATTTCTTCCATAAAAAAAGAAATGTTTGTGTAAGGTTTAAGCAAGTTATAATGCACATTACGTTTCTCTTTTATTGTTAATTCAATAGGATCGTTTTACATATATAGCATGTATAGTTCTTCGGAAATGACATTACTAAAAAGTTTATGAATTTTGAAATTATAAAGAAATTAATGTTTGAACTCCCTCGATCAAACGTGGCCTTAGATGCATTTGGCTATTTGTTTTATTATATTATTTGTCATATAGCTCTTCTTCTTTTTCGGTACTTATACATCCCCCGGATTTGAAATGTTTGGCTTTGAGCGTACCTGTTCATGGAGATAAAGCCAGAAAAGCGCTTTGGACGCATGAAATAAGTAAACGTGTTGTTTTCATTTTTTAAAACTTATCGATTAAAAATTTCATTATTTCTTACATATGATATTGATAAATCATGGAGTTCATCATCAACTCACTAGTCAATACGTCGGTATTGGCATGATTTATAACAAACTTCGGCACTCACACCACATCTACCTATATCTACTTTCTTAAATTGTTAACATCAGTTTGAGGCTGGTAATAGACATATGATTACTTAAGTCCTCTTCCGACCGGCAGAAACAAAACTTTTGCATATCTGGGTTGTCACTTGTTGTACGGAATATTCAAACACGTAGCAAAGTCCTGTTTGAAGGGGGTGCGTAGAAAGTGCAATGCCCACTGCCTTCAAAGTACCTTTGCAGAATGTCAATGGAGTCCTTACATTGCTTAAGGTGTTATGTTGCCAGATTCAAACCTTTCCATTTCCAATATACTTCACTGTTAGTGTAGACTTTATTTTTAAAACGTTCTCTGCATGATCACGTATATTATAGGAACAAATATGACTTGTGAGAGGGAAAGTATTTTTTTATGGTTTTGTGCCATTAAATAAATGAGGGTTATTCAGCAGAATATTAAATTTGTCAATTTTGTCTCCCACGTTACAAGTGTTATAAGTTAAATCTTAAATTGAGTTATCCGTTTTACAGTTAGAATTGAGTAGATGGTATAACTTTGTATTGTGAAGGAGCTGACGAAAGAACTGTAGGTTACTTTATTAACGCAGCTGTTACTTATTTTTCACGGATGTTTAGGTCTTCTTGAGGCAATGGCTTCGGTTGAGGAAAATACTTGTAAATTGGAGTCATTCTCTACAATTTTCCAATGTTTTTTTTTTTAAATGAAGATGGTAAATCAGTACAAGAAGTGTCTTGTTTAATCATTTATTCTTATTATTGTACCCAAGAAGTTCTAGCTGAAAAGTTCACTTTGCTCTTTCAAAAGCTGTTTCAATGCTGTTGTTACTGTATCCTCGAACAGCTATATGTTTACGTATTTGTCCGATTTTACTTTTTGCCCTGTCAGTTGAGCATATTATTTCTCATATCTTGCTCATATCAGGTGTAATACAACCATTGATTTTCAACCTATGTAAGTTTAATTTGCACTCTTAAAAATTTCCTGATTGACATGGATTGAAGCTTTATCGTGTGCAGTACAATGCACTACAAAATTGACTATCAGCTACAAACTAAAAAAAATTCAGTTTTGCATACCATAAATGTCTTTTGTTTTTGAACATACTTTTCCAAAAGTCATGGATCGTTTGTTAAAAAAATCCGGACACTTGAGATGTTGTTACGGACAATATAAAACACTGAATTGTGAGCAAACTATACGGAAATTGTGCAATGAAAGTGCTCCAAACATGATAGATTAACAACTCGAATACAATATTGTACCAAAGAAATAGCAGTTAACTTATTTGACCACATGTGACACGACAGAAACAATATCTACACTCGAAAAAGTGGACTGATTCACTCGACAAAACACAATTTCAGCCAGACGGTATACTATATAGTATAAACTAATATATTGCTATCTTTACATGTACCTGTACAGCAATCTGACTTAAAAAAACTAGTTATTAATATCTCACGTAAACTATGTTAGAAGTAATGTTTAAAAAACAAGACAATATTCACTGTTGTGCGTATGAAATGAATCTTAACATTAACATGATTTATTCACAGGTACTCTGTTTTTAATTCACATTTTCATTCTGTGACTTTATGAATGAAGCAATAAGAGTGACCTTCTTATATTGCTATGTCAATTGTCTATGAATAAAAAATATTCATATTAAGCGAATATATCTGTATCTTTAAGTATCTTTCAGTCGGTTCTTCCTCAGTGGTATTTTAGTATATGGACGTAATCTTGTAACGTAATTAAATGTATGGCGATAATGAACGGATGTATAATGTCCCGTGGCAACAAAGGCATACATGTATTCCCAACGATAATAGGTAAATGCAACTATATAATGAAACCAGCCTTTTACTATACCGATCCAGATTTTTAACAATATTTTGTAGTTCACTCACAATTCAATGTTTCATATTGTCCGTATTAACATCTCAAACATCCGGACTTTTCAACAAATAGCTTCAAAACATGTGTACAATAATCGTCTATAAAACTGACTTTTTATCTAGTTTGTAACTGATATATAGCATAGGACTATCTTATAAAGGAATAACAATTTGCAACAATAAATGTGTTTCCTTGATGCTTCTGCAAAGGGGATAAACAACATAGAAAGAAAAAAATATCACACCCAAAAAGCTATTCAACAAGAATTACACAAGCTAGGCGGATACATAGACAGTTTTAAATCAAATGTAAGTATTTGAAGTGTAAATTTGTTAACAAAATGTGATGGACGTATTTTAAAAAAAATTATCAGATTACTATTATTTCTTGTAAGTGTAATCATAAACAATTATAATGATAAAACTTGTGAATTTAGCCTTTGATAACATAAATCTTTCAATTCTACCCTTTACGGTAGTTACAACTATTTAAGAATAGCTAACTTTAAAGTAGGAGTGTTTGTTTCTTTGTTATCAATTGTTCCTTACCTTGTCAATACGAAATTGAACTGCAACCAGGGATTGATAAGAAACAAACACATATTCAATAGATTCTGACTAGAACACATTTTATGCTGGAGTACACTGTAATAAATGGGTACGTTAATTGAAAAAGTACATATATCGCCTAAGGTTTCATAACTCGATCAACCTTCAAACGTGGATTGTATTGCACGCGTCGCTCTATCCTGATTTTTGAAAATTGTTTTGATCCGTTTGTTTGTCCGAACATAAATATATCAGAACTCATGAAATTGTTAATATATTCAACACACATCCTTCAGAATTTTTTGAAAATAAACACTCCAGCGGGGTTAAAACTTGGCAGTGTGAAAAGGCAGCAAAAAGAGGAATCACGGTTTATATTGGGTCCTTTTGGCCAAATTACAAATTCAATAATCAGAATAACTGAATATTATGACAAACGCATGCCTGCTAGAGATTTAAGAAAACTAGATGACATTTGCCAGTTTTCAATAGCCTTACCATGTGATTATTTGTAATTAATAGCAAAAGGCACAATAATTGGTCCTTATCTTTTCAATTCAATTGTTTTTCAATCGTACTTTAAACTTTTTATGCGATAATAAAATCAATCTATCATCATCAAACGTGACATATGACAATGTTTTTTTTGTTATGCTTCGTCTTACGTTTATGTTGTGCTACTGTCCTTTTGCGTTGATTTGTGCATGTCGTCGCTTTCTACGTTTGATATCCTGACTTTTTCGCATTTTCATACATTTGTTATATATGTAGCGGACAGGGGCTTGAAATCTTTCGACCCAAAAGTTTTTACTCAAATTTTATGAGTAGTTTGTAAACTACAAAGTCAGTATGACAAGATATGAGCTGCTCAGTATAATATAGACATATGCTAAAAGTCACTTAAATAAGTTTCTGTATTTTATTCATTTCAAGAATCATATGTTTTCATTTATATTCAAGATAAACAACAATTTTAACTAGTAATATACTTAAATTATAGACTTAGATGATATTACAAGAATCTAGTCAGTATACTACATGTAATAATTTATCGCTACACTCTAGAGATATTTATTAATTTAGCTCTACACTCAAGAGATACTATGTTTATTTATCTCTACTCTCAAGCGATATGTTGGTGTGTCAGAAAAAAAGGCTGAGTCCTGCTATCTTAATAAGAAAATAAATCACCCTAAGAGAAAATCCTAACTTCAAGTGAATTTAATCAGAATACCTCTTTCTGACATTTTTGTATATAGTTGTAACTGATACCTCACCAGTAACATAAAAATGTGTATTACTATTAGTTATATTCAGAACCATTCTTGAATAGCAACTTACAATAGACAACAGTTTATAACCTTAAATAAACTGTTTTGTTTATTATAATCTCCATACCTTAAGGAAATTATCCCTTAATTGTCAAATGTTTAATTATTTAATTCTATTTATAGAAAATTGAATTCTCAAAAAAATTATCAAAAATCATAACTATATACAATTTTAGTAGTCCGAGATTACTCTGACGTCCAACGGCTGTTTTGCCAGAAAGGCTGGGGCCGTGGGACGTCAGAGCTCGTCCCATATCAAAAAGTGGATATTTGCCTCTTGTAACTTGACGTCCATTTGAAAGTGAAAGTCAAAATGCAGAAATCGATGGGTCTCTGTGAAAACTGTTCAAATATGGAAAAATAAAAGTTGGCAGGTAGGTGAAACTTACATAAATGAAAAGATAAATGAAAAATTAACAGATTGATGCCCGATTTATATAATTCCAAGGCCGTCAGTCGGCACCAGAAGCGACGAAGCACCGCTTCTATTTTGGGTGGGCAAATATCCACTTTTTGATATGGGACGAGCTCTGACGTCCCACAGCCCCAGCTTGTCTGGCAAAACAGCCGTTGGACGTCAGAGTAATCTCGGATTACAATTTTAGTAACCGTTATGTAATAAACAAAGTTTGCATGGTACTAAACAAATATCTATAGTAGCTAAAAATACACCAATAAAACTTCACCGGAAGTCACAATACGTAAACAACAATGCAAAAAGTTATGTGTGTCACCGGCGGATCAAAATGATAAATATCAAGGATAGTGAGCATTAACATCTACAAAACATTGGAGACTTTGACTACAAATACTAAAAGGAATTACAAGAAGTATGTAAAAACAGTTGTCACAACTTAAAAATAGTGTCTTTATTGAAAAATCGTCTCAAGTGACGCATGGGTTCTTCTGCGCATATCAGTACATTTCATTCATAAAATTTAAGCAAGGTGCGTGGATTTACTACGAGATTTACTACGATCTACTACAATTGCTACAATTGGATCATCACAAAAATACAAGACATTCAGTTGGTTTATTCATTGGATTATTACTATGAACTGGTAAATTATAACATGAACTTCAATTTGTTTATCAAATATTTAAATGACAGTACAGTAATTCAATATTTCTAGAAAAATCATAATATTGTAATTGTTCTATCTTTACTTAATTAAATGATAATTAAATCTTATTTGCTTCAATTATAAATATTTTTCAGACTACAAGCATCACAAGTAGTATAGAACAGGTTATTTCACACAGTTCCTGTTTCCTACATAATAAAACTTTGCGTACAACTCGACTACGTTCATACTACGATGATTATACTCATCTTCATTGTTATATAGATTATATAAAAGCTCTCCAGGTTTTGTTTGTCTGTGTGAAATTTTGACCTTTTGTCCTTTTTCTCAAACGCATAAAGCTTGCTTGACACATCTTTGTCATCCCTACTATGGTTCACTAAGGCATCATCATTTAATTTTGTAGGTTGTGATAAAGGTTTGATTAGTTGATCCGACATTTCACTACTGGATTATGATTTGTTACTATCAGAGCTCCCTCTACCTCTGCACCTATCCCTACCTCATCGCCCTCGAGTTTTCGGTTACAAGACTCTGTTGTTTCCGAAAAACTCTACGTATAAATGAAAAGTAGAACACGATGTTGAAGTTATTGCTGCGTAGTAAGATCACGGTATTATGGTAGTATGGTCGTAGTTAGCTCGTGCTATGATCGCAGTAGAAGCGTGGTAAGATCATGTTGTTATTGGATAAATAGTGGTATGGACGTTGCGAGGACGCGGTGAGCATAGAAAAATCGTGATAATCGTAGTGAGGTCGTAAATAAGCGTGGAGAGCACGTGGTATAATCGTAGCGAGGTCATTTTTGAAGCGTAATGATGACGTAGTAGCAACTTGAAAGAAATAAACATTTATATTGTCATGCCGCTCATACCATGCATACCTCGACCTCAACATGATCTTAATTTATTTTAGATCGTGGTGAGCGGGGTGCGTCGGGGTCTAGTATAACTGGGGTTTACGGAAATTTCGCTATGCAAATAGCAAACACATCAAACGAATGGATAACAACTGTTGTATTCCTGACTTGGAACAGGCATTTTCATGTGTAGAAAATGGTGGATTTTACCTGGTTTATAGCTAGCAACATCTCACTTGTATGAGAGTCGCATACAATTCCATTCTATTGACAAAGATGTGTGAACATTTCAAAAGAAAATGTCAAAATAGGAGAAAAGCAGTCAACACATCTATGAAGCGTGTTTTACCTAACTTTTTTTGCTGCTGACCAAATATGCCATTCGGTATCCCACATTTATACATAGTGGATGTTACCATTCTTATGTTGAAAAGCATTGTTGATTATTATTTGTAATCGACGATTTTTTTACATTTGAAATGGTGGTATAAAGGGTAATATTAAAAGTTTTGAAAATCTGCCAACGACTCATCAGTCTACGAACTACTGTATCTCGAGCATTTAAACACTGAGCTGTCGAACCTGCAATTTAATCTGAAATGCAATATTGATTGACTTTGGGTTGTCCAATTTCCAACCCAGGCTTTGTGGTTCCTCAGGGAATTCCGGCTTCATTTACCAATAAAAGCTTACGGAACAGCACATTAACATGATTAATGCCGAAAATAGCGTTTAATACTTATTGATCAGTTAATCAGTACTAGTATTATGTACATTGAAGACAACTCTAATCTGCCGATGACAATAGCTTTATATTTTTCTTTTTTACTAAACTAGTATTATATAGAAGAATAGTGCTGATATAATGATTAAGTTAAATATAAAGGGGAAAATGTTTCATACGTTTTGTTAGTTTTGAACCATGTTTTTATTTCATTCAATATATGTTTAATTGATTTTTGGTCGTTTGATATGCCGTAATAAAGCATTTAAAGGCATTTGTGATTATTTTTAAGTTGGCAAAATCTTTTGTTCTTAAAGCAAAAATATATATTAATCACCAATTACACTCGTATTATTAGAAAACGAAAACAAAAACAAAAGTGCTCGAATAAAATCTTGAAAAAAAGGCAAAATAAAAACCCAAAGGAAGCGAAGTAGACAATATTGAAAACCTTTTCAAATTATTTGAATAAATACTTTATTGTAAAAAGCATATGTATGCTATAGCAACGAAAAACATATTTACAACATGACAAATGATCAACAGCAGAGATCAATACATATAAACCATTATAAGAAAGCAAATAACATTAAGTAACAATATGTAATCTGATTGACCACGCATATTTTATGTAGTTACACAATTTTTTAATAGCATGTAAAACAGACTTTAATTTAAATAGATACTGTAATTTAGCATTTGTTGATGATGAAACTGAGCTTATTGTAATCATACTTTTATGTTTGTGAAACTCATAATTTAAATATACAACTAGGTGTTAGGTGTAATTAAAACCAATTCAAAATGCAAATGACATGGATGTTTTCAGCGTTAGCATGTTTGAATATTTAATAACGAGCAAACACCATACAGTATAAATCGCTATAAAATCCCCGAAATGACAATAATTAGAACAGGTTAAATTCGACTTCAAAAATCTGGTTGAAGACCTAAACTGAGGTTATCTATCTTTGCTTTTCATGTTTCCAACACAAATACATGTAGTATGATTCTTTCTTTCAAGAAATGAGAAAAGTAGAGATAACGTCCTGTTAATTAAAGTTTTGTTTATTTTGTTTCAATCTTGAATAGTCATTATTTGAAAATGCAATGATACAAAACTTTAAATAACGATTGTATTAAACCCATTTTGAGACAAATGTTAACTTGTATCTCGATAAATTAATGTATAATCGGGTAATCACTTGGAAAATATAAAGATATAATCCAAAACGAAATGTTCTTAATCAATGACAAAATTAAATGCAACAGAAAGAAGATTTGATAGGAGTGCCATTGAGAAAAACTCTCCATCCAAGTCACAATATGTAAAAAGTAATCAATTATAGATCAAAGTTATCCCTACTGCAGGGAGCATTGACTCACCCTTAAAAAACCTGGAGTGACTAGTGTATCGTGACAGATCGCAAAGAACGGTCCAATTAAAATAAAAAAACGAGAAGCACATATGACCAATATCATCATGCGTCAACATCTACAAAACAGGCCTACTCAGTTAACGAATGGATAAACTGCTGTCATTTCTTTATGAGAAAACGGTGGGTTAAACCTGTTTATTTTTAGGTGGCTGAACCTCTAACTTGTATGGTAGAAGCACAAAATCCATTATATAGGCAACATTGTATGAGAAAAACGTACAGACGTTAAACATCTACATGTAAAAGGTAAACTGTCAAACATTGAGAAGCAGTCAATATGGTTATATCTTAATCACAACAAAAACACATACGAATTTCAACAACGAAAAATCAAAATGGCATATCGAAACTTTATTACAAAGTACAAACGCAAAAAAAAAAAGAAAAGAATACATCATAGATCATACAAAATGGCGGCATGTATAAGTACGTACCACTTCAAACCCATTAAGGTTAACAGTTTACAAGGAGAAACACAAACAACAACAATATAACACGTACTTAAGTTGATTAACATGGTCAGCAAATGCATACCTTTAGACTAGTACCGTATTATTTGTGAATTTGATACGGAATATTTACCAACAAGGTATTGATTAAACCTTTGTTTGTAACGGTCGCGCCGATCTTTGATATAGCATTGGTTTATTTTTAAAACTTAAAATGTTTGAATTGTTAGTAGTAGCAGCAACTAGCTCTTAAATAAAAAGATGGGAATGGGTTAGACAGGATGATAATCAGATCATATCAATTCGTTCCTCATTCACCTTAATTTGTAGATTAAACACACTAAAACAAATACATAAAAATAAAATAATACCAAATAGTTGTCCATCGATTGGTAATCTGACCAGTTCCTCAATTCCATTTTCTTTTGCTACTTTTGTAGATGTTGCTACTTTAACCACGTTGTTACATAAAACCGACCATAGTCGAGCTTTGTTCTTGTGTCCTAAGTTATCAATAACAGTGTGTTCGACTATTTTCGTCGTAGTCCTGACTACAACGACGTCACCTATAGGTGGTTCTTGCTGGTCAGAAACAATATAAAATGTACGATAGTTCCTTTTCTTGTTATGGTTGAATATGATGTGTTCTTTTGAACTTCTTACTGTGTCTATCTGAAAATTTCCTTCTAAGAAAATCTAAGATTAGAAAAAAAAGATATATCAATAAAGATAACAATAGTGTACCGCTGTTCGAAATTCATAAATTGATTTGGAAAACAAAATCTGGGTTACAAACTAAAACTGAGAGAAAAAAATCCAATATAAGAAGGAGAACTTCATGTACGACACAACAGAAACACAACAGATAATGTAACACACACAGACACGAACTACAATATAACAATGGCCATTTTACCGACTTGATACAGGACATTTTAAGACAAAAAATAATGGGTTGAACTTGGTTTTGCGGCTAGCCAAACCTTGCGCTTTTATGGCAATGTTAGATATAACAGTACAATGTCAACGTTACATGACAGGACTACAAAACAAATAAACGCAAGAACATTCAGGACAACATAATACCGTATAAACATCCCAAATATGAAATAAGCAGTCCATGAGTTTCATTTGAAATAAAACCAATATGTTTACGCGATCTATATTATCATTTGTTTTATGTACAATATGTATACGTTATGAAAAATTTGTACTTCTATATGAACATTTATCAAGAAGTATCAAAATCACTTCTCCTATATTTCAATATAAATGTAGTCATTTTTATAAATTTACCGTTTGTAAAGTATGATTTATTCGAAATACTAAGGTTTTTTTGGGGTTTTTTTTATCAAAAGGACAAATGACCTTGGCTGTATTTGGGACAACGTCCTGAATTTAGGGCCATCAATGCTCCTCAATTTTACATTTGTTTTATTTATTAACTATCTGAGCGTCACTGAGGAATCTTATGTATATGGAACGTTCATCTGGTGTACTAACTTATAAGACTTTGCAAACTAATTAGATAAGCAATTTGGCTGAAAAAACATATTCACTTAATTAGATAAGCAATTTGGGCGAAAAAATGTTTGGCTAAACATTGTGTAATTCAGAATCAACATTAGATTTATCCTATCAAAGAGTAAATATATGTAATAAAGAAGTACAAAGTTAAAATGAAATAGGTATTTTGATATCATGATAAGTATGTTATTTTCGTCTGTTTTCGGTGAACACAAACAACAAATCAATTTAAAAACTTCGAAAACACTTGCAATATCCGATTTGAACTGATATTCGAGACTGGAAACGAAGAATGTAAGAACACTTTCGTCAAGATGGAAATGGACAGATTGGTAATAGTATTGATTATGATTAAGCAAATGTAATTCATTAATGAACCTAATCATAGGAATATACCTTTAGCTTTTCCCCATCTTGAACTACACTGTCTCTGTATTCTATTGTCTGCAGTCTAAATCCCTTTTGCCTCCAATATTTCCTTCTCTTTTTTCCAAAATGTTTCAATGCTATTTCAACTATTAAGGTCAATTTATTATCTGTCTCTTTCTTCAGACCTGCAAATATCTCTGTTGGTCTGTATTGAAGAACAGCCAAAGTTGCAGATTCTGCACTGTTCTGGAAATTTTTCTTGGATCCAACAGCAAACCTGATTCCGAATGCAATCATTCATTATTATAAAGGAACAATTATTATAGTTATTGAAGTACCGATTGCAGCAAATGTTTTGTTGCAAAGAAAAATTATACAGTATTTATTTATGTGTTATGTGCTCAAAAATGGTGAGCATATCACATACCCTATAGATCATACCGCAATAGCGGATATGCAAGATATTGACTATTATATAACCCTAAGACATTAACTAATTCATTAACAATCTATGTCGTTATTTTTTTTTTAACTCTAAAACGTAACCAACATGTAAAATTTAAAATTTAAAATAACACATGTTCATGACAAAAGATACACATAACAATTTTTCATGGTAGAATCATGGCATGAATTTGATCGAGTAATTTTTGAAACCGGAATTAAAAGTGGGTAATATAAACAAGAGGCTCTAAAGAGCCTGTGTCGCTCACTTTGGTATATATGCATATCATAAACTAAGGACATAGATGGATTCATAACATAAAATGTTTTTTGGTTATGGTGATGTGTTTGTAGATCTTCAATGAACCCAACTGAACATTCGTGATGCTTACACTAATCTCTATCTATAATGAACCTAAGAATCTATTCCAGTAGTTAAAATATTTTGTAAAAACTAACAAAGTTTACAAAATTTAAAAAATTGTTAAAAAATTACTATAAAGGTCAAAAACTCCTTAAGGGGTCAACTGATCATTTTGGTAATGTTGACTTATTTGTAGATCTTACTTTGCTGAACACTATTGCAGTTTACAGTTTATCTCTATTTATAATAGTATTCAAGATAATAACCAAAAAGTACAAAATTTCCTTAAAATTATCAATTCATGGGCAGCAAGCCAACAGTCAATTTTTCGATTTATCTGAAAATTTCAGGGAAGATAGATATTGACTTGATAAACAATTTTACCCCTTGTCAAATTGTCAAGTTTGCTCTAAAAGCTTTGGTTTCAGATTAATAAACCAAAATCTATATTTTACCCCTATGCTCTATTTTAAGCCATGGCAGCCATCTTAGTTTGTTGGCTGGCCAAGTAGTTTCAGAGAAGAAGATTTTAATAAAAGATTACTAAAATTTCAGAAAAATTGTTAGAAATTTACTTTAAAGGGCAATAACTCTTTTAGGAGTCAACTGACCATTTTGGCCCAGTATTTTCAGAGGAAAAGATTTTTGTAAAAGTTAACGACGACGACAGACGACGATGGACGACGGAGGACAGAGACAGACGATGGACGTCAAGTGATGAGAAAAGCTCACGTGGTCCTTTGGCCCAGATGAGCTAAGAATGGTCTATTGGGAAGTTGAATTTATCTCGTATAACTTCTAAAAGAGAGGGACAACAGAAACCCAAGGGACAGTTAAGCACATAGACTAAAAAAAAACTGACAACGCCATTGCTAAAAATAAAATGACAGACAAACAATTATACAGAAGATACAGCATTGAAAACTTAAGATTTAGCAATATACAAAACCCCAGATGTTAAGCAGAATGTTAGGCAGACTCGAAATTCTTTATTTTAATATTGAAAAGATAGCAATATAGATGTGTTCAATATTATTACAAAACCTTGAATTATCTATTGAGATGCAATTCTTTATATAGCGGATCATGAAGCTTTAGGATAATGTGATCTTCTTGTCATATGTCGTGAGAATATCTTGTCTAAGTTGGGCATAATACGAATGAAAAGGAAGTCATCACGACGAAGAGGATATTAGTTTATTCCTATGCATGTATAGATAATTTGTCGTCTTAAATTAACACCTAAGATTGTCAGACAAGAACTGAAAAATCTTCATGATACTAACTTTGTAAAGCACAAAATACGGTGTATCACCCCATTATACAACCTACTGACGTTAATGTTTGCTATTCCTTGAATTGTTTTGAGATTTTTGCTGTGTTTATGATGTCACAGATATGTTAACGTTATTTTATTCTTCTCACATTTTAACATGTGATAAAAAACCTACCATGTAAAATGTTCTGCACAGAATGATACCATGTTCCCTTCAATTGTTATATTTATTGAACATATTTCCCAATCATTCACTGTTTCTGGAATATCTTTATGCGAGGCTATTAATATACAATCCTCGACAGGTACAGTCAGTGAATGCAGAGGAAGTTTCACATTTACTGGTTTGTCTGGCTGAGCTTTATTCTGCATGGTTAAATCTATGACATTTGTGAATAAAACTGTTTCCTCACTGTTCCAAGCGTTCGTATCAGCTACCTTAAATGGAAAATCGATGCATTGTGAATTTTGAATTTTAACAATAATTTTGAAATGATAATACAAAATATAATAAGTCGCGACAACATTATTTTACATGCTTGTTGGCACCTATAACATCAGATTTCTAAAACATTGTGCTCCAAAAATAACAGTTTTCTATTGAAAAATTGAAGAACAAAACAGTACTTTTTGAAAATAAAATGCAAAATAATACATTGTTGAAAACAATCTTTATGATGTAAATGATAATGATAAAAAAAAAAGATATATATTTGTCTTCAAATAAAAATGAAACTAATAATTTAACACTGCATTACTTTATAAAAAACTAAAACATCATGTTTATGTATCCTACGTTAAGCATTAATTTTCCTGGTGACTTAAATGCTCCCTTAGGTATGCATATTTCTGCACTACTTTCTGATTGCGGAATAATTTTGACTGCTTCCTGGGTAACATCAAACTCCTCTTGCCGACGCTGTGATAATATAACGAACTTGGCCGTCTTCAGTCTTGTTAAGTCTATTTTGATATCGAATTCTGTATACTGAAAAATAGTATTAGTTTCAATATGAATGCCTGAGTTTACAGTGATTGAATAACAAAAAAAAACCTACAACTGTTTGGTGTGAATAGATTAAGTTATGACCGTACGATTTCAGAGACATGGGTTTAAGTCATACATTTTTGTACATCAGTTTCTAATAAATAATAAATTTATAATAAATTTGATTACAGACATGCCGATACCATGTCGTAATGCCCATTGAAACGTGTCAAAACATAAAAATGAAAAGAATGAATATATAAATGTATATACAAATAATAAAATCACCAACATAACTTTTTTGTGTTAAAAGAACGAACACAGAAAACCCAACAAGAAAAGAAAGATATGAATAGGAAAACCCCAAAAAGGGTGATTGATACAGAGATCTTTTCAACAATCTAAATAAGTAAGATAGTTAAGACAAACTAAAGTTTCGAGTTACATTTCTGTTTGGGTTTGCATAATAATTGATAAAAATATTTATAAGATCTGAGAAGTCACTTCCTACATGTGTTTAAAGATCAAGCCAAGTCTCTTGATTTAAGGTTTGCTTAAATAGGTACTAATAATAACGCGTGCTACCTCTGTCTTGTATTATATGACATTAAGATAGTTCAATGATAGTTTTAAGTTTTTTTTCTGCATTTAAGAATTGAGCGGATGTACACAATTTAGTTATACCCGTCTCATATGTACATTTCGTATTGCCATTAATTCAATCCTGAAAACATCAAGCACATTTTCGAACAATCCATAGAAAAAGATAATCACTATTGACCAAAAAAAGAGTACACACATCTTACTTTAAGGTAGCACAATACAAAGATTTATTCACTCCCAATCAGACAACTTTAAACTGATGTAATTCATTTCACTCTTCTTTATATTTTATAAATGAGGTACCAAAAGAAAGAAGAAAGATTAATCTCAGATTTCCAAAAACATCAATAGAACAAATTTTATACCCAATTGAATTTAGTGATCTCTTATGAATTGATTTGCAAACTTCATTGAAGATTTATGAGAGAATAAAATACAATAGGAAAAATCTGAGTCACAGTTTTGGAGGTCAAACTGTGTTGTGCAAGAATCTATAAAATATTTTGGGATGCTATGAATAACAAAGAAGCTAAATTCATTCAAGTATGGACATCACAATATAGCAACTAATTACATAACAATTAATTATGTAATAATTATGTCATAATGAAATTACCACAATTAGAAAGATTAATCATTCTTCTTTCTTTTGGTACCTCATTTATAAAATTTATAGAAGGATGAGTGGAATTACATCAGTTTAAAGTTGTCTGATTGGGGATGAAAAATCTTTGTTTTGTGTTACCTTAATTGAAGAACTGGTGATTTAAACAAACTAACCTCTTCTGCGTGCTCTCCATCTGTAAAAGACTGACCTGAAAGTTTGCCTTCTACAGAACCTTCTAAGGGCATAATTTCAACTAGCTGATTTTCTTCAACAAATCCTAGCACAGAGATGTTCAACTCTAAATATGTTGGAGTGTCACCCCATGTTTTGATTTCATAAACATCGCTGAAAATTCGGTCTTCAGAACCAAGATGTATTGACATATCAGTGTATTCTGGGATAACTTTTGAACAACACAAAAAAAAGTTGGTGCGGATATTGTCCGTATTGAGAGTGATGTCTGTAAAAATTAAAATATCTTCACCAGGATTCACGAAGCAGACTCCAAAAGCATTGATCCTACAATAAAAATACTTTAACTTTGATATTTTAATTGCAAAACGACTTATATAAAGATATTTTCCATAATTTAATAAGTTTTCGTATTTGTTATCATAAATAGTGAAATATGCTATTGAACATAACAAAATGATATGCAGCGCAAAACGAAGGCACAATCCAATGAAAATACAAAACTTAGCATAATACAAATTGATGCACGTAAAGTGATTTTTTAATATTATTATCTCAAAAGAAACAAAGAAAAACAAGAAGTATACATTTAATCAGTTTGCAAAAAGATAAGCTTGTTTAATTTATAACTCATACATTTCAATGGTTACAACAACTTAGATATTAAACAGTGTAAAATACTTGAAGATGTGGATCATATTGCTGTTATAGTAAAATGGAAATCACAAAAATACTTAACTCTCTGGAAAATTCGAGAATTAGAGTCCCTAATCAAATTGCAAATTTTAAAGCACAGACACATCAACAATAACAATAACAACTATTACTATATTCACACAGTCGTTTATCAACACAATCAAGTAAAAAAACAACATGTGGTTTAAAATCGTCCACAGCATCGTTAAATTCTGTCGAAACAGATATGAATAGCATTTACTTATTGATGGGAGATATTTTTTAGGGTCTGTTACGGAGTTGTTTGCCTGCTTGAAAATATATATCAAAGTTTAGACTTATCATTTGAGTTTTCGATATAAAAATATAAATATTTACAGTATTATAGACGTTTTGCCTGTTACTCAGAAACTCATATGAATCAAAAGTTAACTATAATCATGATAATCGTTTGCAGATTGTTGTTTATTTTAATACCCATAATTATTCTCGGCTTCTCGTTCTAGTTGGTTGATTAATATTCTCATTATGTTCTGATCTTCTTTGTTAAGAATACCGACATCAACACCTCCAACTGTCCAATCATCAACCGTTACTGATGATCCTAAACTGCAAAGTAACTCTACAATCGAAGCGTCTTTCTTTACAACCGCTATGTCTAAGGGACTTTGTCCTTTCTGAAAAGAGAGTATTACTTTTGTAAAAATTAAGTCAGCTGCAACTAAAAACACCCCTTTTCTTGCCAATCAATGCTTTTGAATAGGAACATATGGTCAGACTCCACTCCATTTATTTTGGGTTGAAATCCCCCTTTTAAAATTGGCTGGATTTACCATACGTCGTCAATGCTTTTTATATTACAATTCCATGAAAATAGTACCGGTCTCAGAACAGGGATCTAAGCTCATATTTTGAGCAAACCAGTCACACCCATGTTCATCGGAGATAATGATCGAAACCACGAAAGAAAAAAAACAACGTTCATACGTAATGTTTCCCAAGATCAGTATCATAATATTTGCATAAAAGAAAACAACCTGAAAGTCGTTTGTCATTTTTTATTTGTTTTGTGTAGCAAAGTTTTCAACTGCTTAAATACAGCAACTCTTTAATTTCAACTTAGTCCAGCGAACAATATATTTCCGACATGGAACAGTTCGTTGATTACTTTTCTTAGGGGGGTTTTCTTTCCAATAGTTGTGATTTTTTTCTATTGAAACCCAAAGCGTAGACAAAAGTGTTTGTCCTATTCAAGAAAAAAAAGATTTCAAAATGTAACTTTATGAAGATTAAATAGCTCAAATACACCCGTCCGCTATATTTCCTCATTCTCTTTAAAATAAAATAAAAGAGAGAAAGGATGTTTGAAAATAAACATGCTAACAACGTTGTTTAACAATTTTCTAGCTACTGCAACACCAATTGCGATATTTTGTGTGTCTCATGTTAAATTTATTTTTAAATAATGTTAGTGCATGCTATCATACTTTGTACAATTACAGCATTTTTAACCTGGAGCACACCGTATCCAAATATTACACATTGCAGCAAATATATACTAGGCAAAAAAAGAAACTTTACATGCTTATAAGATCATTTAAATTTTTTATAACAAATAATTGATAACAAAAATTTAATGGAATAGTTAGCTAACATGACTTTGAAGAGAACAATAACAAGTTTTCTTTATTGAAAACAATATTGCACATTTTCGGACAATTTTACAGGACGTATACAGAATTCGGGTTAACATGTCAATACCTTGTATGACCACCTCTTGCATTTATGATAGCCTGACACCTCCATCGCATTGAATCAATAAAACGTCGAATAAAATCTTGAGGGATGTTGTTCCATTCCCTGAAAATTGCTGTTCGGACCTGGGCTAGCGTTTCCGGTGGATTTTGACTATATCTGATCAGTCGTCAAAGTTCGTCCCAAAGATGCTCAATTGGTGATAAATCTGGCGACATTGCTGGCAAAGGCAACACACGAATAAGGTTATCGAAATGTGTGCCACGTGACAACGGGCGTTGTCCTGCTGAAAAACGTGGTTAAAACGATGTCTTCGAATTCAGAGAAACGTGAAAACAACAGGTGCCAGAACTTCGTCCCTATATCTTGTTGCATTTAGATTACCAACGATGATTTTGAGATCAGTGCGATCCTGGTAGGTAATTCCGCTTCATACCATGATTCCTCCACCCCTAACCGATCTGTTTCCTGAACGCACGCATCAGAAAATCTTTCATTGCGACTCCGGTAGATCCTGGCTCTGCCGTCGCTAAATATTAAGTTGAATTTCGATTTATCGGTCAAAAGAACCTGTCTCTATGTTTGTCTATTCCATCGAATCCGTACCCGTGTCCATTGAAGTCGCGCCATCCTGTGACGCTGCGTACGGAAAGGTCCCTACAATGAACGACGAGCTCTTAGACCAACTTGACGCAATCGGTTACGAGCTGTTTGAGCAGATATTCTGTTGTTATGTCTTCCATGGGTTTGTCGTGCAGTTTGTGCACGAGCATCACTGAAGAGACATGTATTGTCGAAATGCGCATCTGGTGCTGGAAAATTGGTACCGTTAATGTTATGGTGACGCGTTTACAAATCGATTCCGGAGATGAATGATGCGGATGTGTCTGTTTTGACGTAACGTCGTTTCACGTGGCCTGCCACTACGGGGGCGATCATTTGTTGTGCCAGTATCTATAAGACGAGTCTTAAGACTTTCAATATTAATTCTAGAGACATTAAAATGATTTGAAACCTGCACTTGAGTCATTCCTGCTGCCAACATCCCTATAGCTCGTTCTTTCTCATTTTGGCGTAGACGGGGCATTGTTTTACGTGTGATTTTTTTTCAAATTTTTAATGCGACCTTTTGTTAACAATCGTGTTCGACACAATAAATGACAAAAAGGACAGCTCGATTCCAACTCTATACAGGTAATTTTTTGAAAAAATGGTTATTTGTTTGAAATCAGAAAATGACGTCACGTCATTTCCGATATTTTTATAAATGAGTAAATTTGATAGATAAATCATTCAGGTTACTAGCTGTAATCATGAACATATATGAAATTAATATATTTGATATTTTCAAATTAAAAACCAATAAAAACCTAGTATATTAGGAAAAAAATCGTTGTTCAACTATAGAAAAACATCACTATCGTTTCTTCATTTTGAAAATCGCAAATGTCTATTACGAAATTCAAGAAAAATACACGGTTGTGGGTAAAACCAATAATGTATCGAACGGATAACCCTAAACATATTTTAGAGTATCTATTGTTATCAAATTTACAACAATCAATTACTACTTTTATATGTGTATTACTGTTAAAGACAGAAATCGTCTCACTCCAAGTAGGGAATTGAATGGTAGGCGGCATGTTCATATTTCTTTATGTCAAATGATTATATAGTAAGGTAAATGCATAACAATTGCCAAAAACAAAAACAAAAACAAAAAATATCATAAGCAATCATGTACATTTCTCACAAATATAAAATATGTTCCATAATTATACAATTATATTCTCGTACATTACATGATCTACATAATTCACAAGAAAGCCTATATATAGCTACCCACAACAACTAATAGAACATATGTTAGATAGACATTTAACACGAACCCTAATTAACAATGATAATATACAAAACTCATTGTTTAAATTAATTTGTTTGTGTAAACGTTTATGGTCGGCCTAGTTTTCACGGTATACACATGATATATGACTGTCCATATGCTTTATCTATTAGCTGTGCTTTTATTCCCAACAACAATCTATAACAAATCTGACAATACTTGTCATAAGTCATACAACTTGACAGTATGGTATTGATGAATTGTTCCCATTCTGTAGCATGCATCAATCGATCGACATCATAAAAGGCCGGTTGATAACGAAAACAAGTTTGTTTGACAGCAAAAAAAAAGGAACTCGTTTATTAAGTAGAAACAAGAAACATTTTTTTTTTTCATAAAGCCGAACTCAAAGGATATTTTAAACGGAATGTCAACAAGCAAATGTCAACATCAAAAGCTTTAACACATCAAACAAACATTGACAGTCATACGTCATCTTCTTTAATTTAACAACTGCTAATTGCTGATTTGTTTTTTTTAGGTTAATGTATAAAAATGGTGGATTAAATCTAGACCTTTGATCAAATATATAATTTGTATCTCACGTGAGTAATTGTAACATGTTCAACCAGATTAAGGCTGCTCATACAAGATCTCGTTTACCAATGTATCTGACCATGGTATAACAAAGTATTGTTAACAATGAAACACATTGCCATGCTTTTTATACACTCAGTATATGTTGACAAAATCATTATCTATAAAACGTTATTACCGTCGTACACTGTAAGAAAAGTAAGCTTTATCTTTTGTTCCAGCTGATTGTAGCCCTATGTACTTAAATTTTTAACTACAGTATAGGTACATGTTAAAGTCGTACTTACATTGTTGACAACATTTATTGTTGCATTAAAGGCAACTAGCGCTACAACTGATTCAATGTTTGAATTTTTCACAGCTTTGAATAACGCAGTTTCACCATCCTATGAAAAAAATTGAATAAATGAACACTGACAGTGTAAAAAACTATGCAACGAGATTACATTCTTATTCATTCAACATTGATTTCAATGTCCTTTAAGTTGAAATAAGAAAAGTAATAATAGTTATCAAAGGTACAAGGCTAAATAAATACGCAATACGAGTGTTTCGTCTACATAAGACTCATTAGTGACGCTCTAATAAAAAAAGTTTAAAAAAACCCCAAAAACAACAAGTATAAAATTGTAAATAGGCAATAAGTTCTTTAAAAAAAATCATATACATGATGTAGCTTTTTATTTGTCTCCAAAACATATATTCAAATTTGTATGTACAATTCGTAAGAAAGTATATTATTTTCAGGTCGCTTTTTTGTCTTTAAATGGCGCTTTTTTTGTCTTTTTCAATTAATAGGATTGCTATGCACTTTTCGCTAAGATAATTGACTACTTCTTGCTTATTCAGAGCAACTAAAGCCTGCTTATTGGTTGGTTAAAATGTTTTGATACCTACCATTGGTAGTTATGAGTTTGATATTGCATATATATGCATGTGAATCATAATCTACTTATCATTGCAAAGCACATGCAATCATCATTTGGTTTGGTTGGATTTCAATCATAAGACTTTTTTGTTTTGTATTGTGTATTTTTCAGTCTGTTAGTCTTTTTCTTTAAGCCATGCTATATACCTATCATTTGTTATAAAGAGTTTGTTCTCCACAAATGTGCCCTATCAAATAAGAAGACTTATCATCGGGTTTGTTCTATTAAGACCAACACAAAGGGTTCTACATGTCATAGTTTTATGCATGTCGGACATACTCTGTTCTCTCACTAAATAATTCAAAATTTTGTGATTATGTTGAAAGAAGATATACAATCAAACTAGTTATAAAGGATACTACCTATCCGGTAACGGCTGCCTCATATTTTGACTTTAATCAAGAAGTTGACAACGAGGGTCGGTTGAAAACAAAACTTTCCGACAAAAGAGCAGATGGTTTAAGCTTCCCAATTATGAACTGTCCATTTCTATGTAGCAACATTCCAACAACACCTATATACGGAATATATATCTCTCAATATATACCATAGTCCCAGTTTATATTTCCTATCTGGATTTCCTTACTAGAGGATTGCTGCTCACTAGTAAGCAAATTGTGAAATTGAAATCATCTCTTCGCAAATTTTACGGACTTAATCACGAGTTGGTAAACCTTTACGGAATAACTGTTTCACAGATAATATTGGATATGTTCCTTATGTCGTAATTACTGCAATACCTTTTAACGAATATGACCTACCGAACTAGACTATTTACTGGATTTGTAATAACATAAGTTACACGATGGTTGCCACATGTGGTGCAGAATCTGATTACACTTCCAAAGTACCTGAGATAACCTTCAGTTTTTGGAAGGGTTCGTGTTTTAGTTTTATATGTTGTGTCTTGTACTTTTATTTGTCTGTTTATCTTTCAATCTTTTAGCCAAGGCATTGTCAGATTGATTTCAATCTACGATTTTGACTGTCCATCTGGTATCTATTTCCCCTCTACTTACCATTGCAAAGCACATATAATTATCTGTTAGTTTAGTTGTATTTTATTTATAAGACTTCTATGTTTTATTGTTTAGTTTTATGTCTTTTAGTTCTTTTATTTTTTAACCATGCTGCATGTTGTCCGTTTGTTTTAGTTTGGATGTCCATTTTGTGTCGTCTTTATCTATTTTGTGACTATTTCTGTTCACCTGAATCAGGTTTGCTCTTGAAATTTGATTTTGATCGAACTTGCCTGTTTTTAAAATTCTGCGAAGCTATTTACCTCATCTCTGTGTTCAATGTCAACTCCATGCTGTGCTGCTGCGACAATAATGTCTGACAACCCTTCAGAACTGGCATAATGCAGACAGGTACATCCATTCTGATTACAAGATAAGGACTAACAATTAATTAAAAGACTACACAAACTGTTTATTAACATGTGTATTGGAATTTAATGAACTTAAATGATATATAAATAGTATAAATATTTAACAAAGTTATCCGTGTAACAAATGATTTACAAAATTTGCTGAAATTTCGATTTTTTAAAGTAAAATAGAAAATAAACTTTTTTTTAAATAAAGCATATTGTATAGCCCTTGAAACTTTGTACCTCATCCACATATTCTAAGTCAGATCCTTCTTTGATTTTTTTAATTGCCTCTTTGCAGTTTTTCTTCTTTATAAGTGATACCAGTTCCATTATCAAATTACTGGATATGCGTTACCTGTTATAAAATCCAAAGGAAAAAAGGAGTATTCATTCATACTTAACGACCGAATTCACTTAGCATACGGCAAATTATTTGATACTCAAATCTTGTTATTACATACTTTTATTTGTCTGTTTGTCTTCTTCATTTTTAGCCATGGAGTTGTCAGTTTATATTCGATTTATGCGATTGACTGTTCCTCTGGTATCTTTCGCCCCTCTTATACTCACATACCAAAATTGCTTGTCAAGACTTGTATGTGTTCATCGCATTCAAGAGTAAAAAAGTCATAGAAATTGAAATAAAGGTTTACCTAAACATAACTACGGAATCTTGCCATAACATATGCATCCCCCAGCACCTATAGTATGAGTGTTATAACTTCTGTACACATATCATTTATGTGCGAGAGGTAATGTTTCAAGTCTCTTTGTTCTAAACTCGAAAAAAACTTTGAGAGTTGTATAATACCAAATTACTTAGATATTTGAAAAAAAATCATCTATTTCTTTCTTTTTTGCAATATTTTCAGGAGAATCGTCAAGTAAGCATAACTCATTAGCAAAATATACGTTAAACAAGCAATACGTGATAGTGTTAAGACACCTGTTATCAAGCAATTGGTCGATTCATTTGACAATTCAGGGTTGGCAAAAACCCGGGTTTTATGAGTATTGCCCATCCGAGTGGGGAATACTGGGAGAACCCGGTTTTACTGGGTTTTAGTGGGTAATACTGGGCAATACTGGGTAATATAAAATACTGGTCTGAATTTTATATAGAATTCAGTGATCAAATACAAATTTTATACATTTAAGATATATATAACCTTTTTTGTTTGTTTTGATTGGTAAAACTGTCAATCATAAAGCAAAAAACCTTTGTTTTAAATAAATATTAAGAATTAACAATTACATGTAAGAAAAAATTACATTTAAATAATGTATATATATATGCACTGTCACTAATTAGTTAGTAATTATTCAGATTAGAATGCAGATTTGTTTATTTAACAATAATCAGCCCTTTCAATTCTATAAGTGTTAATGGCATGACCCCTTAGGGTGTTTATGTAGCAATATGACAAATGCATGCATGTATAACATTTGAAATTACCAATTCACTTAAACGGTGTCTTCAACCTATGCCAACATTTGATAAATATATATTCAACCTATGCCTACAAACAAAATACAATAGGTGTTGTTATAACAATTATTAATTAATAACAGGTAAAATACAGTCAGTATGTTTAAGCATTAAATGTTACTCTTTAAAAATTCAGAAAAAAAATCAATAAACAAAAATAAAGTATTTGCAAAATTTTGTTAGTAAAAAAGAAAGTATATTGAGTAAACTTCAACACTAGTTTTAAACTGGTTGTAGATTGACTAGCCCCTAATTAATTTATGTTTTTATAACACTTAATCTGTAACAAATTATTCAACCTATGCCAATATTTTTTCACACAATTTATACCTAAATTTCAAAATGTTGGCATAGGTTGAATGAACCACTTAAACATTGCAATATTTTTTTTTTCAAAGTATGGATCATTAAAACAATGCTTAGTAATTAACAAGATTTCCTTAAATGTGCAAATCTTGTATTTTGTCTACATAGAAAGGAATGAAATTGAATTTTTCATTATTTTAGAAATGACTGTCAATAGTTATCTGTATGAAAAGTATATATTTAACTGTAATACTTCAAAACTACACCAAGACTTTACTATTTTGTGTTAAAATAAGCTTAAAAAATCATATTGCCCAGTAATGCCCAGTATTCCCCATTTCTGGGAGTATTGCCCAGCCCGGGTAAACCCGGGTTTTCCCACCCGGGAATTCCCGGGCGGGTAATACTTTGCCAACCCTGTTTGACATCAAATGTTATCTATTTGTTGTAAGTTGATCTTGTGACAATCTGTACACACATCACACTTCAAGTTGTTTTAACATATGCTACAAACTTCACATCTTACATCAATGTACCTCCGTTTTGGTATATCAGAATTGAACAAATATTAAACTGTGTCAAAGAGAACTAAAATTAAAAAAAATCGTCCTTTGTTTCTTTAGAAGGAATTGCATAACTTCTTATATATGTCATCATAACATTATAACATTGATAAAAGTAAATCAAATAAAGTTTTGCGTACGATTTGCATTATTGGAGCACACATTGTACATCCATATTATATTAAGTTTATCACTTCTTTGAAATCAATTTAATCTAAATGATACATACAGGTCATTCTTTTCTTTCTTCACATACATGTACTATACAACTGTTGTTAAGGAAGTTGGAGACCTCAGTCATTATTCGAAAATCTGTATACATATTAAAACAATTATAAACAAAATCGATATTGGATATATGACTATGTGGAAAGCCCAAATACGATTGTAATTATTAAAATCAAAAAGACACTATCCATGCTATTGGAGACAACGTTATATGTCAATGTTTAAATTTCCATTTAGCAATTGTAACGGATCACAAATTAAAAACAAAACCCAAATTATATATATAGTTAATTTAATAATACATGGGAAAACATTAATGAACCATATAAATGTATCATTAATTTACAATAAGTTAAAATAAATAAATAAATATGTTTAAACTAAAACTAAACTAGAATTAGTTTACATACGGATAACATTAATATATAAGTAATTAATAATTAATGAAAATGTTTGTTACTGAAGACAATTATTTTGTTATTTTACAGCCATACACGTTACTTGTATGACACAATTATCTATTTAAGGGACATCATCCCTACATTTAAGGTGGTACTAAACACTACAGGGAGATAACTGTGTAAAAAAGCTAAACGTTATAATCACGTAGAATTATTAAGAAAATAATATGCTTCTCAATGATCAAATAATGTTTGCGAAAGTGCTATATATCCAATGAAATTTTTCAGAACAAATTTGTGGTTCAAAGTTTTTGATTATTTTATATTTTTGCCAAAGGGTCAAAGGAAGTGTAAAAAATTTATGAAAATTAAACGAGCCAGATTTATTTTAGTCAAGGTACCACCTCAAGAAAATGATATGTATTATTCCGCAAGGAAACATTTTTCATAGCGTTAGCAAACAGGAATATTAGTTATAAATCCTTACTGTCAACGCATAATATGAAAGACTTGTTTATAGCACAGTTTAAATACTTGAATTTGATCTTAAAATAATACAAAGATAAAATAGTACAATGGTTAAAGTAAGTTAAACAAATAATTCATTGTATTAACTTATCATGCGATTTACTTTTAACGACTCGTTATTTTACCGTCAAGTTAAACAAAAGAATCCAGGTAGAGTTACTTATATTTGTTGTAATATTTAACACTTAACATACACTACTACTTTTGTAATCAAATGGTAAGTACACTATTGTTATTGAATTATAAGACAAGCAGGATACATTAAATAAAAGTGAGAATGAAAATGGGAAATGTGTCAAAGATACAATAACCCGACCATAGAGCAGACAACAGCCAGCAATAGATCCTCAATGCAGCGAGAAACTCCCGCACCTGGAGGCGTCCTTCAACTGGTCTCTTAACGAATATATGTATGTATACTAGTGCAGTGATAATTGACGTCATATATAAAGTATATACCAGTATCTTTTAAATGTATATCATGCATTTATAAAATGATCAATGTTGATGAAAATGCAAAGTTTGAAGATATTAGAAATTCTAAATAAAAACAGAAGCATTTTTTTCTCTTGGTTATGTTATGATGTGCCAATATGGCAGTTAAATAATTATTGTGTTCTGAAGCCGTAGTTCACCGATTGTCACCTAATAGTGAACAATCAGACCATGAATATCGAACACGTGTATAGCACGTACAATAAAAGTATACTGTACACCAGCTTATTTTCGCGAATATTTTATTTTGCGTTAATCCCTACTATCTCTTCTCGCTGCGATTAATTCGCGATTTTCATTTTTACTTGCAGTAGTTAAATAAGGAACGATCATAGTTTATCTAGTTCGCGACGGTTTATATTTGCGTTATTGTTTTACTCAAAAGTGACAACAATAAATTATTAGCGAAAATAAATTGGTTTACAGTAGTTTATTTCTATGACAGATCCATGCGTATAGCAAACACCGGATATTTACAAGAAAGGTCACGCTCATTGCATATGGAAAACATATCCGGGAATTGTTAACTAGAAGCACACAATTGAAGAGATGGTTAATTCTTCTGACTTTAGACAAAATTAATTTATTTTTTGAGAAAAAATAAGATTGTATACATAACTTTTATATTAAAACCTAGTCATTTATTTAGAAAAAATAAATATGCATCATCTTTTTTAATTTGAAGTTTAACATGACTTTAAGAAATGTATACAGTGTTTTAATAGCTAAATGTAAGGACACTGGACTACATGCTGTCAGTTATGTCTCGTATGTATTTCAATAAAGAAGCCGAGTTTGTATCATATCATATCAATATATCAATGTCTAATTGCAACTTCAAATGTTCCAGCAAGTCGATAATATTACAGTGATGCATTTATAATCAGGAATAATGTTTTTTTCAACAATTATAATTTCTTATCATAAATGTTTCAACATTGATCGTTATCTTTCATTAATTAAACTCTAACTTTAATAATGACCAATGACAAAGTAAATGTTGTATTTTTATTTTATTTTATCTGTTTGTATTATATCTTTTCTATATATATATTCGTGTTAGAATTACATTTTGTTTTCTTTCGGAACTTATTATTTTTTTTAGGTATTTAATATGTCAGCATTGCGTAACAAGAATATCTGTCTTATTGACGAAGTGGACACCATCATCATTGGTCAAGAGAGTAGGTTTTAAATGATACTTTCCGTCAAAATAACTAAATACTATATTAGAAGACTGCATCACAATGTACGAATGCGAGTTTAAAGTAATAAGATTAAACGATACAAAATAATTTAACAAACTAAACTAAAGAAATCGCACACCAAAATCAATCATCCGCCATGTGAATCTTAGCTAAACATATTGTCACAATCAAAATCAAGGCGCAAACTAATACATTAACAAAATGACGATTTGATTGATTAATAAAGTCATATGACCACGAAACAATGTCACTATTGGTCCAAATTATCGTCAGCATGTTTTCTCAAATAAAATTTAACAAAAAGTAGCAAACATAGATCTAGGGCCATAGAGTCAGATTTTAATTCTTCTAACAAATTGCGAAATGTGGTTCAGTAGTTTGCTGATTATTGCTTCAAATGTGATGTATTAGAGCGCACACTATATTCACTTTCAAAAGTTATAAAAATTTCCTATTACTATGATAATAATTGTAATGTTATACTGTTTTTGATATATAATAAAAATAGAGAGAGAGGAAGGTTTGTCTACTGAATCGACAATGTCTTAAATCCGTTTATTCATCAGAATCTCTAATTTTCTCATTATACGAACGGGTCTATGGACACTAAGCTACACCTACCCTCGAAAACCCAATCCAAATGTTGCTAAACATCAGTCCTACACTGTTGTTTAAATTATTGTAGACCAATTAAAAACATTCAATATTGATTATTATTGGAAATTAAATGAGTGCATTAACTGTTTTTTTATAACAGTTACTGTGCACAATAAGCAATGTACCTAACTTTTCACGACTCAACACATATTTGTCGTCATAGTATGTAACATGATAGCAAACTTGCTATACTATTCTGGATTCTGTCGTTTTAACAATATTATAAGTTATTGACATAAATCTCAACATTAGTAAAATGTAGTTTCAACAATATGTTTGTTCAATACTTTCATAATCGAATACATTATAGACATGGTTGACACAAATGTAAAGATACATCACATAAAGCTGGGTTTTTTCTCGAAAATACAAATTGATGAAATTGTTTGGTTTTCACATCATTCTATTTAATCTTTATCGTGTATATTATTTAGGTTCTTTTGTTGCTAAATTATCAGTAAAAATAATCAACAAGTGTTCATAGGTTTAAAAGTTCAGAAAAATAGATAGAAGTTACTGTAACAGCTATGGTAAGTGAGAGCTATAATAAAATGCACACTTTTGTTCTCATGGATGTTTCAGATGTTGGCAGATTAAAGTCAACAGGTATGTTTTCTAAAGATTGCCATTGTCAGCATTGAAAACATTGCAAATATGAATTGCGAACGGAATAAGTATTAAACTCTAAAACTACACATTTGAATCTTCATCAAACTGTAATATATTTTAACATGTTTAAGTACCAATTTAGCTTTCTATAAACAGTGCATATGTCTTCAAAAATACTAGCAATCATAAAAAAAAAGATTTGGTATGCATTCCAATGAGACATCTATCAAAAAGAGACAACATGACAAAGAAAAAAATATCATTATAGGTTACCGTACGACCGTAAACCATGAGCAAATACAATACAGTATAATCCGATATAAAAGGCCTCGAAATGACAAAGGTAAAATAATAAAATGAGAAAACGTATGGCCTAACTGATATGATTTTTGACAGGCACATATATACAGACTGTGAAGGGGTTTAAATGTAAGCGGGATTTCAGAAAACTAATAATGTAATAAACTTTACACAAACAGTGTAAAAGAGGGACGAAAGATACAAGAGAGACAGTCAAACTCATATATAACAAAAATAAACTGTCAAAACCTGTCAAAAATTAAAAAGACAAACAGACAAACAAAAGAACAGATGAAACATCATAGAAAAGTAAGGAAGAAGCAACACGAACCCCATAAATATATTGTAAAATATATTCAATTCCTAGAATATACTCATATTTTAAGTATTGCAAAAAGAAAGACGAAAGATAACAGGACAGTCAAATTCATAAATATAAATAAACTGTCAACGCAATGACTAAAATATAAAATTACAGACAGACAAATAATAGTTCACTAGACACAACATATAACACTAAAGAGTGAGCAACACTAACCCTGCCAAAAATAGGGGTGATATCAGGTGCTCCTGAAGGATAAGCTAATCCTGCTCCACATATGGCACCCGTAGTGTTGCTTATGTTATAACTATTTCGATAAATAGTCTAATTCGGTAGGTCACAGTCATGAAAGGGAAGGGGATTGTAGGTACGACATGAGGAACATACCCGATATCATTTGTGAAAAGGTTTTTACATAACGATCAACCAACTCGTGATGGCGTCCGTTGGATTATTGTAAACTTTTTATGAGTCAATTTCAACCATGTAAATTACTTAAACGAACATCATTATTTTGTCTGGACAAAGATGTAGAATATTTTTAGATCATTTTATCAGTTAGCACAACTGTCATGTATTAAACGGATAATCGGAGGGATATTAAAAAATATTATTAAGTGATTCATAGAATTTGAAAATGGAAATGTGGAATGTGTCAAAAAGACAACAACCCGACCATGTAACATACAACAGCAGTAGGTCACCAATAGGTCTTCAATGCAATGAGAAAATCCCACACACGGAGATGGTCCTAAGCTGGCCCCTAAACAAATATATATACTATATAAATAAATATAATGAACGCCACACTTAGCTCCAAATTATACATAAGAAACTAAAATAAAAAATAATACACGACTAGCAACGGCCAGATGCTCCTCACTTGGAACAGGCGTGAAATGCTGAGGGGTTTAACATGTTTATTAGATCGATCTCAACCGTTCTTTTCAACAAATTCGTTAGTTTTCTGTAGTTGTGTTCTGAATGAGATTTTTATATAACTATCTATGATATCGCCTTTTCCTGTATGTACGTTCATGTTATATTGTTTCCGTCTTTTCCAAACATGACCTTAAGGTGAATACATAATCAGTGATGATATTGTTGACGGTAGAAAAATAGCTCGGATATCATCTAAATATGAAGGTATGTTACTTCTCGACACACACTACATACACTTTTTTGACGTTTACATGTGGAAACAGAGTGTTGTTCAAGTTGGACTTCAATTCTGTAAATATCACTTATATATATTTGGTTTTCTTTAAACCTAGCAGGATACTCATTGAAATTAATAGATCATTTTTTATAAGTTTTACGTTAAACAAATGTTAAATGATAACATAAGTGTTTTTACATATGTAACATACTCCTCACATACCATTCGCACGATCATTTTCATGTAAGCTTACTGTTCATAAAAAACTGAAATCACTCGAAACACGTCCTACTTAGGAGGTTCGTATCCTAGTTACATTTGAAGACTATGAAACCACTTGATTAATGCAACCCAGAAGACAGTTCTCCTATACAAGTATAGCATAACTTTGATTCGGTAATTTTTGTACATTTATTGCATGTAAAATATTCAGAGATTTCGCACATTAAGGTGTATGCGTACACCAGAAATGTAAAAGTTATCAAAGGTACCAGGATTATAATTTAGAACGCCAGATGCGAGTTACGTCTACATAAGACTCATCAGTGACGCTCATATCAAAATATTTTTCGTGGAACATGTGGAAATATTTATCAAAATCGACAGCACTTTTTTTAGTGCCTTACATATGAAAATAACACAATAAGTATTTCTATTCGATTTACCTTCATTGCGAATAGGTTATTTTTGAGTGTCATTTCCTACTTTATTTGATGTTATTCTTCTACAATAAGGTATTTTTGAATATGATGCCATATTTCAGAGAAAACATTTAATACAGATATGATCTATTTGCGTGGCTTTTGGGGGCTAATCAGATCACAGGTCAATATCTCTGACAGTCTTATATTTCATCTTCCAGATTTTGTGAAGTGTGATTCGGTATGTGTACGAAATGTTTTATGTTATATCTTGATGCAGTCAAAATATTCAACATACTAACACCAGTTTATCAGATGTCCAGTTTTGAACGTTTGTTAAGTTTCTGTTTCAATACGTATAGCAACAATTGCCAATCATTACACATGTTAAATGATAGTAGCGATCACTATTACTATATTGTAACAATGTCACATATGTGTCTTAATCAGATAACACCCAAGCTAGGAACCTTTATATTACGGATGCTAACAACAGGATATTACTAGAGGGTGTTTACTTCAAACGAAATTGCCAGATAAATGATTTGAATATTTACAGCCCTGCTGGATTTCATCTAGGAACAGTGAAAGAAAGGTATTAAAAGCCTCATGAATGTAGAAAATTACAATATAAATCATCTGTCAATTGACCAGAATACAATAGTGCAAGTATGACTTAAAGTAGATTCATGGTATACTTTAATCTTGTATTGTACAATCCAAGGGCAATATCGATCTAGTTATTTGCCCTAATCTGCAAATTCGGAGACATATTTTCAATTTATGGAACAGACTGTTTACTGATACACAGAAAACTTGCTTGTTCATTGTTAATCCCATTTTATTTTAAACCAACACCAAATTTATTGTTTTCAGAATCATTTGTTTCAAATTAGCCATGTAAGGGGAGAAAATTCGTAAAGTATTCAAAAAATGTACTGAACAGATAGGACGTTTTCAATGTTACAGTGTAGCACATGTACATGTAACAAGCAAAAAATTCGGTGACACCATTTTTTAAAATTTTAATTTTAAAATTCAATCTAATTTGTTTATTCACACAAATGCATTTTCCATGAACAATACTACCAAATTGAAGGTAATTTTCAACGAAAAAAAGCACGGTAACCCAACCTTTTTAATATATTTAAAAAAAAAGTATAGTAAAATCTTTATTTTGCAAAGCATAGGAAAATGTGTTCTCAAGAAATATATATACCTGTGATCTAACTCGACTCAGATATGACCCGTTTAAATTTAGAGTACCTTTGCGCAACAACTATCTTCTTGATTACTCACTTATGAGAATAGAATACACAAAACGTTCCTCAAGCGAAAACAACTATGAAAGCATGGTAGTTTTGATGATGTGTTTTTATGTATAATTGGCGTATCCAATATTTTGGTTAGTTAATGACTATATGTCACTCTGTATGTTCATACTGGCAATTGTTATATAGGTTATATATAAGCAATGTGAGTTGTCTGACTGTCAATCTGGTATCTTTCGCCCTCTTTTCAGCATGCCATATTTTCTGCACCAACACCACACGTTTAGTGTCTGCTGTTGCGAGCACATATTACACTACTAAAATAAGACATTCACTGGCATGTTCCTTTAAGCCAAGAAAACTAAACTAAACACCATTATTGAAATACAACTGATTGACAAGCGTATGCATTACATTCTATTACTACTAAATTTGTGATCGTTTTTGATGTGTTTTGTTATTTGATTTTGCAATGTGATTATGGACTTTCCGACTGATCTTCCTCTTGGTTCAGTATTTTTGAGATTTTACTTTTTGCCTGGTCAACCATAGTTTATATAACAACTTTGACAGGTAATAAGTTAGCTATTCTAATTTTATTGGTTAATTAAAGTGGAAACATTTTAAATAGTATGTCATGAAGATTAATTTATTTATTATCAATTCAATACAATTCAAATCTTTATTGGCATAAAACTACATATTTTTAGTATGTAACACAACGTAACAAAATGAAAATAAAAAATAACAACAAGATCATTAATATACACAATAAAAGTAAGTATATTAAGAGTTCCCTGTCCTCAGTTTAATAGACTGTTTTATAAAGGATCCTAGCTTATTTGCCTGAATGTGTGAAATTGGGTTGAGTATATATGTTATTTTATCTATGTCATTTTTTTTTTTATAAAAGTAGTATTCCCATTTATCTAAAAATCAAAACAAACTTTTCTATTATTATGGTTTCCATTACATTATATTAAGAAATGAATTTCACCTTCAATTTGTTTACAGATTTTGCCTATTCTTTCTTCTCTGGGTATTTTAAGGTATCTTCCCTTTTATATTAATAAATTATGGTCACTTAATCTAAATTCTGTTATCAGTTTTCTGAATTTACGTTTTGAGCGAGTTAAATATTTTTCTTCTGTATTATTTATTTTTACATGTTTATAAATAGTGAGTTTACTGTTATCCTTTATATCTGATAGTTTATCATTTACTAGTTTTTTATAAAAATGCTTCAATTTTAATTTTATTTGTTCTCTTGTATTTTTAGTTATTTTTTGTGAGGAATATGTTTTCAAAGTGTCCAAATCCATAGCAGTTTCTTATACTATATGTTTTACATATGAGAGCCAAGAATAAATTCCTGCCGAGTCTAAGTTTTGAGACAAAATAAAGGATTATTTTAAAAGAGGATTAATTTCATCAGAATATAATCTAATAAGATACAATATAGATTGATATTTAATATTAAGTTCCAGAGGACGTCTTCTCAGATCAGCTCTTGCACCTAAATTTGATGAAGTTTTTCTTATTCCAAGTTTATATTTACAAAATTGAAGGTGTAACTTCTCTATAGGTACGGTGTTTTATCAATGAAATAAAAGGGGTCCAGTTGTTTTCCAGAGTTATTTGCTCTATTTTTGGCCCTTCAATATGTTATATAGGAGTCTAAAAATGTAACTTCTGAATTATATAAAGCTATAGGTTTAAATAATGAATCAAAGAGATTATTTGCAACTTTAACTGGTATATTATTCAATGGACTAGTATATGACTTCATCGCAAAGAGAACTTTTTTTTATCTTTTTTTGTTAGATCTATAGTACTGTGCGAAAGATTTCCATTATTTTTAATTAACATTCCTAAAACTTTATACTCATTTGTGTCTGATATTGGAATATCTTTCTATGTTGCAAATGAGTTAGCTGTTTTGGAACAGTTTTGCTTTAGAATCATAGTTTTAGTTTTATTTACGTTTACACTTAATTGCCAATTATCACAAAAAGCACTTAAATTGTTTAAACTATTTTGTAATTCCCCTTTAGTTTCAGATAATAAAAGAAGATCATCTGCAAATAGAAGAGAGTTAATATTTGAAGAAACTAATGAAACTGGATCTGAATTTCTTTTATCTAACTCTTTGATTACATCATTAATATAAAGGTTAAATAATGTTGGACTCATTGAATTCCCTTGTTTTACCCCTCTTGAAATGTTAGAATATTTAGAAAATTGACTTTTATATTTAATTGAAGATTCTGTTTTATTATGTTTCTTTTTTTCATCATCCAGGCATTGTAAGTGCTACACAGATTATGAGATACTCTCAGCAAACCAGCAAGTCATTTTTCTTGTAAGGCATGTAAATAATGCATACGATCACAGAAGTACGGTAAATTTCAACTTATTCACATACATAATTATATACGTTTAAGTAAAACAATGAAATGTTCATAGGATAGCTTTCAAGGTGACAAAACACAAGCTAACAGTGACAAGCGAAAAAAAATTAAGAAAATATGGCTTGAAATTGTGAAGATTAAGTCAGAGTTACTTCGAAAAATTTATTTCAAATGCACTTTCTTAGTTTGTTTATATGAACGGTGTGTAAAAAGTAATCAAAATGAGACCCAAAATAATTTTTTTAATTGAAGACCAACATTATCAGTTACGACTTTGGTAGATCAATACGTTATGCTTTGTTTGCGTGATAAACAGTGACTTAAAAGTTTTCTGTTATTTGTCTTAAGTGATACTATTCATAAGAGATATAGGAAGATGTGGTGTTAGTGCAAATAAAACAACTCTCCATTCAAATAACTATTTAAAAGTACACCATTCTAGGCCAGTGTACGGCCTTCAACACGGAGCCTTGGCTCACACCGAACAACAAGCTATATAGGGCCCAAGAGGGATGTTTTGAGACTAGTCTAGAGGACTAAATATTTACTCATTTTATGCATTCCATTCTGATGATACACTTGTGTTTAAATATTTTTATAAAGGTTATCTAGGGCTGTACCGCCATCTAGAATTGTACAATCACAGTAGATAATAGTTCTTGTTTCCAAATCTGCAATCTTGAAGACAGATTTGCAGAAAAATCGAGAAATATGATATCGTTTACTAAATCCCTTCTGTAAGCCTCTCAAATTGCGCCAAAAATTAAGACGTTTCGGGAACTAACGTTATATTTCCCTGCTAATATTTTAAAGGCAGTGCGACGGTGTGGCAGACAAATGTATTTATACACTGTGACTTTGTTGGATAGTTGTCTCGATAGCACTCATATATCTCATATCGCATCTTCTTATTTTTTTTATAATGGACTAGTTTATGGACGAGATGACAAGTCAGTTAGTTTAACTATTGTGTTCGGGTGTGAAACATGCAAACATTGCAATTACAAACTATTAAAATAGTCCCCAAGGTACCTTTCACCCCTCTTAATTTTAAAACAAAAGTATTACACATTAGAAATCCGTTTCTGTGTGTCGGTCTATAGTAAAAAGCAGGGTTAATTTTCATATTATATCTCCATTTGATGTACTTGTTCTGAACGTTCATTTAATATACCACTTGACGTCCGTCATCCATAATCATTATTTAATTTACCGTTACTTTACAATGAAGTGTTTTTCTTACACATATTTATATTACACCGTCTATAATTTCACATATCGAAATTAATAAAGACCTCGTGAAATTTTGAAACCAAACATTTGTCTAAAAACTCACTGACTCCGTATTATTTATTCATGTTGCTGTTTTGCATGTTGGGCTTTTTATTCTTTATAGGCTTCTACCTTTAACAAAAATATGTATGTTGACTCTTAGTGTTTTGAATTTTATGTGTCGTTCGGTTGCTGGCGTATTAGTGTATACATCTAAAATATTTTTCAAAACAAAAGTATTGATTGGGTATAGAAATATTCACATCTCTGGATTTCTCACGTCCAGCAGTATATCTTTGCTATAATTGGGTACGGCCGTGTAGCTGCTCGGATGTATAAATTTGCAGCCTCGTTTAGTCGAAATAAAAATGTCGTATATCCGATGCATAGTGTAGTGAGGGTTTCACGCTATATATACGTTTAAAAACCAACTAAATAAATGGTTCAAGGGATATCCGAACTTCGAATGAAATCTCTTAAACAACAATAAAGGTCACATGAATCTTCAAATAAGTCACATGGCTGATTTTAACACAGTTGTTGCATCTTTTGCAGTTGTAGATGAAAAACACCTTTAATTTCCAAAACAAATCTGTAAAACAATTACTTGAGAATGAACTCGACCTAGTTTGGCTGCATACACAGTAACCACTGATGTAGACTACTATATTATTATTGAGTATTCAAACAAATAAATTCAAAGAGATGCGGAAAGAAATTTTAATTTTTTTGTTTTAAAATGAAAATATAGATACATTTTTTTCCAAAAAACTGAAAAACTGTTTGAGACAATTATCAGTTGAGAACTAATGATTATGCATCACTATATGCAAATATATCACGCATATTTACGACGAGGCGAAAGTGGATCTGAATAAATGATTGATACATTATTAAGGTAAAGAGTTTGCTAGCGGTAAAACTTATGCCGTACTAGAATAAAGGTGAAAAATGATAAAAATCTTGAGTTAAGCTATTAGCCCCCCCCCCCCCCCCCCCCCATTTTAAATTATGGTGTTGCGATGGCTGTTTTTTTCGTATCCATTAAGGACCCGCGTGTTTTAAGAGGGGGTTGGTAATAAGTCAAGACTTACATCAAGACCTACACCGGTTTTATTTTGTTAAATTATATTTATTTCCTCATACATAAGTAAACACTAAAATCGTCAGATATTTTCTACTTGTATGTCAGTGTATATATTACAATGTTTTCCTATTTCTTTTTATAACGGTGTCGTTTTTCATTTTAAGAGCTTCTGTATATTAGCACTTCAACGCAAAGCGAGATGCTAGATGCAATGATACATGTTAGTTTATGTCGTATTTTATTTTTCTTAAGTGACCATTTTTTTTTTATCTTTCTCAAGTAAAATCAAACTTTGAGTTTTCTATCCTGAATGACAATATCTCGGACAAGTATGGTAAAGAATTAATTACAAATTATGTTGCATTCTAATGCAATAATATAGGGTTATTGCATGAATATTGGGGAATATTGTCCCGAGTAGAACTTTATATTGCACGAGCTTGAATTTCAATAAAACGGAAACTTATCAGTGAGTATGGTCTATAATTATCAATATAATTGCAGTTCTTTTATAATGGATTAAAAGGACAACATCTTTTAAGATTGGACTTATATTTCTGTTAATATTCTATATGAGTTTTCTGCCGATTCCGCCGTGCCCTTTCCATAGCCAATGGTGATTCTGTTATGACGTCGTTGAAACAATGTTAAATACGGGAAACAATAGACGACGGTTGCGTTTGTTATTACCTCCCCTGAAACTGTTGGATATGCCCTTAATTTTGAACGACTCGTAAATTGAAAAATAAGCCCGGTGACCCATACGTTTTAATTTTTTTGTTGTTGAAAAAAGCATATTACAATCTCCATTCTGGAAAAGTATAAGAACATTCTGGGTTTTTTTTCTCCACCGCTGAAGTACATTTTGTACCTAAAAAAAATCGTTTTTTTGCATTTTTTTTACACTGTTATCTGACATGCTGGTAAATGTTCATCTCACGATGTTTATATTCTACAACTCGGTCGCTATACCCGTGTGTGTAAATAATGTTCCGTTTTAGATTTTATTGGACGTAATCTATTTTCACTGTGAATAATGAAGTCAGAAATTTCTAAAAACTTTTTCTAAATTATTTCGTAGATATACAAAATTTGTTTTGAAGTTTGGTTGTACCTGTAGAAAACTTATTTCTAACGGGAAAAACACATAATCATTGGTAAACATGTTAATACATCAATCCGACTACATGTATAATGTAGAAAACAGACAACGGTCACCAATGGGTCTTCAAGTCCGCGAAAATATCAGCACTCTGAATGGGAGATTGACATCGCCACAGCCTTACATGCAACATATCTGATTTGAAAATAAAAAAAGATAAAACAAAATGCTACCTAAAAATGTTTTATGTTCACAGCATGTATGTACTCATGTGAAATTGTGATTTAATCGAAAAAAATGCGGCGTGCCACGCAATTTTAGAATTACGTAACCTTGAGGTCAAAACAATGTTTTTCTTCTTTCTGATTGCTATTTTCATTAGACTTCACCACCTTCAGTAAACATAATATTCTTCCACTTTTCTGGATTGATATCCCCAAAAATTCCAAGATTGTTTTAAAATTTATAAGTATGTTTCAATAAGGTATAAACTTTTATTCAAGTCCAGAAAAAAAAAACCCAGAAACAAATGGACTTTTTTATCTCCTTCCATGTTTTGATAAACACTGGAAACTAGAATTGTAACGCAAGACTGGTACCTTCAGCTAGTTAAACAAAATGTGTAATAGATAAAAAAAAAATGCGGATCACACTGAACTCAAACACATGTAAATGACCTAGCATTAAAAAATACAAAAAAAGTATAACAAATGCTAGAGGTTCCTGACTAGCGATAGGCACACATATGTGGCGATGTTAAACATGTTGTGTGAGATCTAAACCCACCCTACATAACTTGCGAACGTAGAATACATAATCACACAGTTAAACTCAGTTTAGAAAAAGTAAGAATCCGATGTTAGAAAAGGTAACATAAGAAACTATACAAAATGATACTTAAATTATCAAGGCACTACAAACTACTGTCATGTCCATGATGTCAGCATGTGTTTTTTTTACGGTGCATGGAAACTTAGAAACAAAAATGGTAAACTTATCGATCCTTTAAATTAACTTATTCTAAAAGGTTACCAATTCGCAACTGTATTAAATCTTAGAATGCTTTGTTTTCTTAATTTGTTATCAGTTAATTAAAAGCACATTCATGACTCCACAATCTGTCTTTAACTATATTTGGTGGTGCACACGCCTTTTTTTTTCTCTTCAACTGTTTGTGAAGTATTTACACTAATCTAACTGGTTGTTCGATGTAGATGTTAACTGTTAGTTATAAGTCTTAAAAGCATGCTTTTTTATTTTTTGCTTTTGGTCTAGTGTTATGTGTGTACCTGTCGTAAGTCAGACGCCTAAAGTTCAGCGTTTACTGTTTGATGCGACATATACGTTTTCGTTTTTACGTTTATTATTTTGTTCAAAATTAGGCCGTTAGTTGAAGGCCACTGACTGTGTGGTAGGGTCTATGCTCATTTCTGAAGGTCGTATAGTGACCTACAGTTATGTATTGATCTGTCAGTTTAGTCTTTTGTGATTATATCAATTCTTCTATTTATCTTTTCTTTGAAAAATGAATTGTCAACTTCTCAAAAAAAAGCATTTGTCCGGTATGTTTTGTCATATCCAGGTATCACCATTTGCTAGGCATCAAAAAGCAAATCTTAAAGCTTTAAATACAAAGTGAAGGTAAATCCCGAGAAGCATTTCGATCGAACGAGACAGATGAAAATTTGATTTTCCTTTTTGTATTTAAATGAAAATTTAACAGACAACAATTACGAAAGTGTACATTTTTGTTCTCGAGACACTATTTGATAAAGCATGGAAACATATCTTACCTTTTCTTCCCTATTGAGTTTTTGTTGAATAATCTTTCTTTTCATTCAGAAAATATCGGGTTGTTTTATTCTTTGTATTTTTATTCAATATTTTTAACAGTTGTCAGACATGTGACAATATAAAAAATCCGTGGAGCCCGACAATTGATTAAGTGAATCGTATCAACAGTTTGATGATAGTAAAAAGAGTATAAATGTTGTATAATATATAACTGTTGTCAAACAACATGTTTTTTTATTAAAGATGTCATAACACAAAAAAGCTTTTATAAACTCTGTGCGTTCGATAAACATTAATCTAAAATTCAGCTTTTCCCCACAGAGTTGAAAAATCTCATACATGTTAATAACAACGATTAATAGAAAATAATGATCCCAAACAGTAGCTGTGAATATAATAGGGTGTGATACCCCAATCACTCTATAGCTTAATCTGATATTCTTTGTTGCGTAATATTTAATTTAGTTTGTCATAACATAAAACAGAAAGTCTCCTGTGTATATGTTGGACTAGGCGAAAAATTTTATTTCATTATCATATTTTACAGATTACACTAGGCACTGGTGAGGAGATAGTAGCTGAAGTAAACCCATCCCCGAGACAACAAGGACAACTATGTTATACTGTAACTTGTACGTATTTTGCTATTTTGGTAACACAATTGAAAGAAATCATGAATCTGAAACAGCAACCCAACAGTTACACAAAAAGAGAAAAATAAATGCCAATTTGCGATAACCAAGGATGTTTGCACGATGTCAAATTATCCATGTTCTCGCACCGAGTTTTCACAAACTCATGTTTTTTGTTGTTGTTGAGATACCTATCTTTAAAAAAATCAAAAAAGTGATTCAAACATTTGAGCCGGAAAAGTCTGACTACAAAAAATCAATAACAAACGAATAAGGACGCAAAGAAAATGGTCCGTAAAGCACAATACCAATACCCAGATGCATATCAGTACGTTATGTTTTCATCTGCGAAGGCGATAATGAGTCAAATAATTGTAAGAATCATAGAGTTAAATATTTATTATTTTTTGAATTTTCCTTTTTGAACTTTGACAATTGAGCTTTAATGTAAATTGACTGCAATACGCATGTGTACATAACTTTGATTTGAACTGAGTGAAATTCAGTCCAGATAACATCGCAGTTTGTTATCCCTTTTGATATGCCTGTTTTTTTTACACGATTGAAGAATAAGATTAAAGAAAAATACTGGCGAGCAGAAAAAAAGCGTTAACTTCAAAAACTTTCAAATGGTCTGTTGATAAACACATCTAAAATAAAAAAAAAATATGTTGTAAATACAAAAGTCTATCAAGCAAGCAATACATGATGTCGTATTGTTTAAAGCAGATATTTATTTTATAAATTGTGCTTGATCCTTTCCTGCAACAACGTAATTAGATTGAATGAAAAAAGCCTTTTAAAACGATACGAAAAGTTTCTTATAATTAATCAGTTTGGTGGACGAATCTTTATTCGAAAGTAAATCCGTTGACGTTTTGTTATAAAGATAACCTCCTTTTCATCGATTATTCAAACAAAAACAATGATAATCTCATCAATTATAAAATACCAGAGATACAGTTCGCAATACATTTCGATATGTATTAGTAATGACAGTAATATATATACATATACAACTTGTACTGTATATATGCAAGTCTAAATAGAAAACTACGTTCAGATCTATGATTGCGTTAGATAAAAAACGCAATTTTTATAGGTGTGCATGTAAGGGTCTAAATACAGCTCTAACAACATTTTCCAAAAAAGACCCAAAAAAGTGAAAAAGTATATTTAAGCAAAACGCATTTGATTAACAGGTCGAACAACTGATGTTCTTTAACCCTGGTGACTGCCATTGACGATTGCCAAATACAATTGATCACAAAATGTAATAGATGGATCTTAATATACCTTAAATACTAAACAGAAAACAAATAAAATTGTTGGCAAGATGTAATGCCGCAAACATGAGGTGTCAATATGTTTTTTTGTACACCAAATCCGGATTTCGATATTAAATGTCTCTTCAGTGATGTTAGGGATCGAAACGTAATTAGGAAGGCCATATAATTTACCCTCAATTTATGATAGACTCTTGAGGTTTAAGAGTCAATACAGGATGAACGGATCATATCAACATAAACCGGAGGGAAAATATGGTACAAGCCCAAACGAAAAAATATAAACAAGTCTAAATTGAAAACTGCGTTCAAACCTTTGATTGTGTTGGAGAAAAACCGCAATTTTTATACGTGTGCATGTAAAACAAATTTCGTTGTAGAAGGGTCTAACTACAGCACTAATAACATTTTTCAAAGGACAAAAGTGAAAAAAAGTATATTTAAACAAAACGCATTTGACTAACAGTTCGAACAACTTATAAGTTCTTTAACCCTGCTGACTGCCAATGGCGATTGCCAAATAAATTGATCACAAGATGTAACAAATGGATCTTAATTTAAATTTGATACTAAGCAGAAAACAATAAACTTGTAGTCAAGATGTTATGCCACGAACATAAGGTGTCAATATTTTATTTGTAAACCAGATCTGGATTTCGACGATAAATGTCTCTTTAGTGATGTTAGGGATTGACACGGTAGTGTGAAAGCCACATAATTTATCCTAAATTTAAGAAAGACTCAAACCGGAGGGAAAATATGATACAAGCCCAATTGAAAAAATATAAACAAGTCCAAATTGAAAACTACCTTCAAACCTATAATTGCGTTGGATAAGAACCGCAATTTTTATACATGTGCATGTAAAACATATTTCGTTGAAGAAGGATCTAAATAACAACATTTTCCAAAAGACCATAAAAGTGAAAAAGCATAATTATTTAAACAAAATTCATTTGACTAACAGGTCGAACAACTGATGTTTTTCAACCCTACAGACTGCCATTGGTGATTGCCAAATAAAATTGTTCACAATATGTAACAAATAGATCTTAATCTTAATTAGATACTAAACAGAAAACAATAAACTTGTGGCCAAGATGTTATGCAACAAACATAAGGTGTCAATATTTTTTTTGTACATGTAAGGGAACTGTCTAAAAACGAGTTTCTTATAATATAGGTTTTTTTACCACTATGGAAATAATTATCAAAGATACCAGGATTATAATTTGATACGCTAAACGCGTGTTTTGTCTTCATAAGACTAATCAGTGACGCTCAGATCGAAATAGGTATTAAGCCAAACAGGTCTGAAGTTGGACAGCATTGATGATCAAATTAAAATAAAAAGTACCGAGTATGGCTCAGGTAATCTATTCTCGGGATAAGAAATCCTTATTACAGAAAAATTGTAGACATCGTAAGTAAAAGAACGTTTACCTCCGCATTAAAGCGAGAAAGGTGCGTCTTCTAAATCTTTAAAGAGTTAGCAGACTTTGAAATCCACTTCAACGTGAGAAAGGTGCTCCTATTTTTTTTTTCAAAAATAATGCATGCTTTTTTAGCGATAATGTGACAAAGGGGTGTCTTATATGTGTTTAAACGTAAACACAAAATTACTGCTTGTAGTCAACGCACATTATTGCTGATTGTCAGCGTATTCGGGATACATTAATCTAATATATCTCATGATAAATGATTCATGTCAACTCGTATCTTCGCCAACTTGTACCTAACCTACTCTTATCCTTTTCTAACCATCGTGTGTTTCTTCCAACTTATTCTCTTACCAATTCGTACTCATTATCTTATTATTATTCACATACATTGAAGTAACTGTTGTTTTATTTTTCTATATATAATCATGATAACTTATAGTATAGATCGCTAATGGTATAAATACTTAAAAAGTGTCAGACTAGAAAAAGAGTATCACCCTGTACAAAGGAAAGATTAAAACATACACTACGTTTATATAAGTATATAATTTTAATGCAAATTTTAGAATCTAACTTTCATCATTATGATATGTTCAAACGAATCCATGTTTCAATGTATTTGTGTTGATGGGTGCAGGGAAGTTATGAGTAATAATGACCGAACACATCATAGGCATATTTTTTTTTTTTTATCAAAAACGGTTCTTAAGTATCATGATTAAGGAAATAACATAACAAATAAAATATATAATTTACATATTTATAATACTTTATTGGGTACACGTTAAGTACAATTGGGTACGACTTGGTTGATTACGAATATGCGAAGTTACGAGTTGGCGTTTATGGAGGTACGCAAAAATGTCTGACTGCACATTTTCAACAATTATATGATATATTTACAATTTCAATGTAAGCATGTAGGATATGATACGACAAGCTGTTGTGTAATTTCTTCTATCCAAATGTATTCATGTTAAAACAATATTTATTATCAAAACAGTTGTTTTAAATTACGAAAAATAATGTTTTTTTTTAATATTCACAAAAACATTTTGGACATAAAAGTGAAGAAATTTAAGTTTACAATTGCAAAATTGGTTATCGCATCAAAACAGAGTTCGATATTGTTTTATCTTGTAACCATTACATAGCATTCCCATTCAGTTTTTGTTCGTGCTGAACGAAAGTATGACTAATCAGGGATCTCCATGGATGAAAATTGAACCATGGAGGAACTTTCTGAAATTCACCATTTCAAACCGTGTCTACGCTGTACAGTGTAGCGCGATCGGAAGTATTTTATCCCTCAATACAAGGAATGGTGAACATGCTAATTCATTGCTTATTTAAATTATGTTTATTTGAATTTTCATTATAGAATTAGAAGTATCAATATTTTCATTTATTGCCGTTTTTAACCATTCAAATGCCAAGTCTTCATGGTCCCCCCTTAGTCGAGAATGACCAAAAGCTGTCATGAAGGTCCCCATGTAGATTTCTTGTGTTTTTGGTAATTGTTATGGCGGTTAAAAATCATATGATGTGCCATCATGTGGAGCTTATTTTTCATGGACACTGTCAAATTCAGAACCCATTACCGGTATGGCTGATTTGCAGCAACAACAAAACGATTCGTACGTGTTATGTAAAAGGTTAAAGAGATTTGTAAAGCAAACGTTGACAAATGAAGAGGTTTTTAATTACTTTATCTGGCAAATTGATGCTGTGCAACATGCATCTTTCGAGTCTGAATAGAAACCGGAAACGCGGATGTATCAATTTGATTGTAATATACGAAATGAATTCGGAATTACGATACGATATTTCTTTACAGGAAATATTTTTAAAGTTTTTACTTTTAAACTTTTAAAGTAATTTTAAATTATCGTTACAGCAGTACTCGAGTTATTTGCGATGAAATAATATTTACTGTTTTCCGTCTTATTTTGTACTTCTTAAAAAGGGGGATGCTGATTGCGTAAGTCAAAATAAAGCACGTGTTCGACTTGTTAAACTATTTTCTTTGTAACTGGATTATTAATTTATTTATTTAATCTAAATTATCATAATCTGTTGCTGAAACTTAGTTGATTAATTCGACAATTGGTCGTCTATTCTCAGATATTATTCTCCTGTCTGGTATGTTGATCTACCTGTACAAGCTCAGGTACAAGTGATTAGCGATCTTAATCCGGATAACCCTCAGGTGTTAGAACTGTATTGGATTATAACATAAAAAGCCTAAGGGTTATGCAATTACATGCATTTGATTATAATTGATAAAAAAAAAGGCGTCGGGCTACAAAAAAACGATGAAGTTTTGAACGATGGCGGAAGACAGTTTAATGATGGCGCAAGGCAATTTAACGATGGCGCGAGTCATTTGACGATGGCGCAAGACATTTGAACGCCTTGAACGATGGCCGGGCGCCATCGTTAAACAGGCCATGGAGATCCCTGCTAATGTTACGCAAATTATTCAATAAAAAACTATATACGTGTATGGTTACTCATATTTATGTACATAGAAATAAAAAGTGACGATAATTCTTTTAATACTATCAATAATCTTGTATAGGCCTAATTATAAAGTACTGTAGATACCTCAACATGAATTGGTAGGCGAAAAAGTCTAGATAAGTTCAAAATTACATTTTGTTTTACATCAAGCAATATTTTACTATTTTGATTGAAAATTATGAAACTGCATTATGATTCTTTTATTTTTGGTTTTCAATATATGATGAATAGATAAACACAAATGAAAGATCTAAGTCAGGAACCTGATGTATATTAGTTGTCGTTTGTTTATCTAATTTATAAAATTGAAAATGGAAATGGGGAATGGGATAAAGAAACAACAACCCGACCATGGAGAAGACACCAGCAGAAGGTCACAAACAAGTTTTCAATGCAGCGAGAAATTTTAAACCCCGGAGGCGTCCTTCAGCTGGCCCCTTAACAAATAAATATACTAGTACAGTGATAATGAACGCCATACTAAACTCCAAATTGTACACAAGAAACTAAAATTAAATATAATAATATAATACAAGACTAACAAAGGCCAAAGGCTCCTGACTTGGGACAGGCGCAAAAATATGGCGTGGTTAAAACTGTTTATGAGATCTCCACCCTCCCCCTACACCTCTAGCAAATGCACAAAAGTAAACGCATAACATTGCGCACATTAAAATTCAGTTCAAGAGACGTCGGAGTCTGATGTCAGAAGATGTAACCGAAGAAAATAAACAAAATGACAATAATTCATAAATAACATCAGACAACTAGCAGGTTACTGTCATGCCAGCTCCAGACATCAATTAAACTGATTGAAAGATTATGTCTTCATCATATGAATATCAGACATAATCCTACCCGTGACGGGTTTAGTATCATACTACATGTACTATCATAACATATATGAGAAAAACAAAACCAGTGTCATGCCAACAACTGGTTTTTAAATAAATGTGTTTAGTGCCGATGCAAAGACCCTATAAGTGTATCAATATTAACATCAAAATATGAAATCTTTAATGACCTGATAACAGTATCGTAACTATATCCCTTTTTAATAAGTCTATCTTAAAGTTTCATTATACATGTTTCTCGTTTCTCGTTTTTTTTTTATATATATTAGATCGAGTTGGTCTTTCCGTTTGACTGAATTTACACTAGTAATCTTAGGGTCCGTTATACAATGGAGATCACTAACCTCTCATTAAAACTATCAGAATAATCTGTCATATAACAGTTCTAACCTGTCATAGAACAGTTCTACCTAGGACAGTTCTACCCTAGAACTGTTCTAGGTAGAACTGTCAGAATCAGTTTTAGGTAGAACTGTCAGGATCAGTTCTAGGGTTGAACTGTATAAAACTGTTCTAGGTAGAACTGTCCAAATCAGTTCTTATCGTAGAACTGTCAGCAGAACTGACTAAATCAGTCAGGACTGTATAACGGTTCCAAATGACGTCACTGCAGTAAGGGCACTTTAGAATTTATATGAAAAAAACAGTTCCAATAACTTTACTATATAATAGCAGATTTTCTATATTTTTTACTGATCAAACTTTACATGTACAAATATCGAAGTGGATAGAAAGGTTATCCAACTCATCGGAGAAATATTTGTATAAGATTATATAGGAAACATCATTGTTTCTTCGTTTCCCGTTTTGAACATAAAATTAAATATAACTCTGCATTTAATTCATGGAATTTTAATCGTAATTTACCTTCTTTGCCTTGGATTTACAATCATGATTTAAGATTCTGTCACGTTTGACAAATGTTCAATCAAACATTAAACAGTGGATGAATTATGAGATATTAATGAACAATTGTTGTATAACGTTAAAAACTATGTACCGTACATTTGCACTATCTCGTCAATTTAGCCAGACTTATCCATAACGATTATAAATGATAACTTGGAGTTTGGAACTTCAGCAAAAAATATACTCGATCTGAACATGATTCAATCATTTGCCCCTGGACGTTGGGCTTCAAACAAAATCAATCATTTTTCTTTGCCTTCTTCAAATTATATTAACAGTATACTATCAATGACTACTCCAAGAAGAGAACTTCTCATACATGTTCTTTTCATTTTAAAATAAAGTATATGAATCAGTCATGCCGTTAAATAGTTTTGTTTTAAAAAAACAACCATTACGTTTGACTTAAAAAAGTCACTTATATAGTGACAGTTCATTATTATGGATACAGATGAGAGGAAATTATGGCACGCTAAATTATTGTGGCCAACATTTTTAAATATGGTGTCATCCTTATCATACGATTTGTCCTCACATAGAAATATTATTGGTTTGCAATGAGGCAATATATATTTATTTGATAAAGTTTAAATATGTTAAGTTTTGTTTGATTTGATCAAATAATTTTGTTAAAACGAATCAGTGGTTGGCTTTTGTTTTAGTGTTACATATTTGTTTTTCGTTCCTTTTTTTTTATATAAATAAGGCTGTTAGTTTTCTCGTTTATATTGTTTTACATTGTCATATCGGGGCCTTTTATAGCTGAATATGCGGTATGAGCTTAGCTCATTGTTGAAGGCCGTACGGTGACCTATAGTTGTTAATGTCTGTGTCATTTTGGTCTCTTGTGGACAGTTGTGTCATTGGCAATCATGCCACATCTTCTTTTTTATAACAGTCTGATATATCAAAACTACTGAAGTTTGTGTACAATTCAATATTTGGAATAAAAAGAGGATATGCTGGCACTCTAATTGATGTGGACATTTTTCCAATATTGCTGTCATTTGAATTATACAATCCATCGTGATATGTAACTTTCTTTGAGTGATTTACTATGCGGCTATATATATATATTAAGATTTACATAATAAAGTGTAAATATGGTCAGTTTTGGTTGATTCTGTCACATATGGTCAGTTTTAGTTGATGCTGTCACAATTGTCAGTTTTGGTTGATGCTGTCAAATATGGTCAGTTTTGGTTGATGTGGACAAATGATTTTGTTATATGAGTCAGTCTGAGATATCAAAACTACTGAAATTAGTTAATGAATCAAAATTTTGAATTAAAAGAGGACATGCTGACACTATAAACTGATGCGAGCATAACTTGTAGTCATTGTTTTCCAATATTGCTTTCATTTGTATTAAACATTCCATCCTGATATAAAAATATAAGTGATTTACATCATGTACATAATAAAGTGCAAATATGGTCAGTTTTGGTTGATGCGGACAAATAATTGTGTAATACCAGTCAGTCTTAGGTATGAAAACTACTGATATTTGTTTATAATACAATATTTTGAATGAAAAGAGGACATGCTGGCACTCTTAATTAAAGCAAACGAAACAAGGTAGCATTGTGTTCCAAGATTTCTATCATTTGTACATGTTGTATTATACAATCCCATCCTTACATAAAAATATTACACTACGACTTTAAGAGTTACATAAAAAAAAAAGCAAATATGGTCAATTTTGGTTGATACGGTCAAATATGGTCAGCTTTAGTTGATGCTGTCAAATATGGTCAGTGTTGATTGATGCTGTCGAATATGGTCAGTTTTGATTTATGCAGACAAATAATTTTGTTACATGAAATTAAACTACTGATTTGTTTCTGTTATTATAATGCTGGCACCCTCAGTTGATGCGAAAAAAGGTTGTGGTCATTGATTTCAAATATTGCAGTTAGTTGTATGGTACAGTCCCTCTTGACCTAAAACTATAAAAGAATTACAGCGCAGCTATATACATGACATATATTTACATAAAAAAAGCAAATATGGTCAGTTTTAGTTGATGCGGTCAAAAGATTTTATTACACGACGCAGTAAAAAGTATGAAAACTACTGATATTTGTTTACGATTCAATATTTTGAATAAAAAGAGGACATGCTTGCACTATAAATTGATGTGAACAACATTTTGTGGTCATTGTTTTCCAATAATCCTTTAACTTGTAGTATATTACAATCCCTCTTGACCTAAAATTATAACTGAATAACTGTGCAGCTATATAGATTTGAAGAAAAAAGAGCACATAATGTCAGCTAAGATTGATGCGGTGAACAGATTTATGTTAAAGAGGTCCTTCCGAAGTTTAAAAACTATTTGTAAACAAATATCACATTTGTGTACAATCAATATTTTGAATAAAAAAGGACATATCAATTGAGTGATAACAAAATTTTGAAGTCCTGACTTCCGGAATGACAAATGTAAAACAATTCAAATAATAATGCCCCTCCCCCCCCCCCCCCCCCCATAATACTAACGGCCTAATTTATGTACAAAAAATGAACGAAAAACAAATAATTTATGTAACATGTCAACAAACGAAAATCACTGAATTACAGGCTCCTGACTAAATAGAACAGGCACATTCATGCAGAATATGGCGGGGTTAAACATGTTCTCTTGTTTAAACTTAATCTGAAATAAAATTGGAAAAATAGCAAAACTCTATATAATATTAATCGGTATTTTGCCGAAACCTTTATATTTAGACAAAGAGTTATTTAGACTTACAAATCAATTCCAGCCGTAGAATTTATAAATCAATTCTAGCCGTAAAATTTATAAATCAATTCTAGCCGTAACATTTGAATTTACAATCAATTCTAACCGAAGAACTGTTCTAGAAGTAGACCTGACTTAAAATTGGTCAGTTCTACGTAGAACTGCCTAAAATTGTTCTAGGGTAGAACTGTCAGGATCAGTTCTAGGTAGAACTGTTCGAATCAGTTCTAGGTACAACTGTTCAAATCAGTTCTAGGTACAACTGATCTTGCTAGAACTGACTAAAAGTACTGTCCTAGAACAGTTCTCCTGACAGATTCTGACAATTTAAATAAGAGGTTAGAAGTGATCTCCACTGTAGCTTGTTGTTCAGTGTCAGCCAATGCTCTGTGTTGAAGGCCGTGCATTGACCTATAATGGTTTACTTTCATAAATTATTATTTTGATGGAGAGTTGTTTTATTGGCACTCATATCACATCTTTCTCTATCTTTTGTATTGGCCTGGTGACTGCTCAACATAAAAGTGAATACATCTTTGGGAAAAAATGCAAAATTTCTTGTCGCTTCAACAAATGGTTTCAATATTTAAAATCTTGCTCGATTATTATTCAATAGTATTAAACTTGTTTTCCTTTTGAACTCGTTTGATAAATCTGTTGATACAAATTGAGAACTTTTAAGTCTACGGTGTATAATATTGATTTCGATAACACTAAAAAGTATTATGTTCCTTTTTCAATTGATATTTTTGAAGTGGCTACATTATTCAGTACCTTTGGTACCTTTTATCCTTAAGAATGACTGTTTGACGATAAATGATGTGAATTAGGTTTGAAGTATCAAAATAGGTTGTTGCAAATATTTGTTATTGTTTTAGAATTTTATACCATGGCGTTAAACTCTAATATTTGTGGTTCCTAATGAAATGTTTTACACAAAGTGAATGCGTTATAAGTGAACGGTTGCATGTACTTACATTAATGTCAATAATAATAGAGACAACATTCTTGTACTGATACAGTTGGTAATAGTGTACTTTTATTCTATATAACAAATTTTGTTGTCGGGTGTCAATAAAAGTTGCAGCTATTTCTAGTTTGTTAGTTCACTCAAGTTTATACACATTGAACTCTCTAAAAATTTACAAAAACTTAATATGTTCATTTTGATAGAAATATTTAATGACAATATTACATTCTTCTTGTTATATTTCTATGCTGGCATACTATTTTGTGCTTACAAAAATGTCAATATTTTCTATTTTGTTAATGTTTGAAACAAAGATACTAATATGCTGTGTTGTGAGTATCTAAGGATGAAAAAAAAGTTGAAACGTAAAGAATGTCTATCACTATGAAAGAAGCATTCCCGACCGATAATATTATAATCAAAATTGGTTAACAATGATGTGTGTAAAGATGCACTGGCCACCGACTGCATTATATGTCATTTCAAAAACAATAGATTATTACATCACCAATTGAACTTACCCATAATCTTATTTGTCATTTCAGCAATCACTTAAGCTGAACCATATACTCATTCGGCACTTAATACCTTTTAAGTGATATTACTTAACGGTGACCGATTATAAATGTGTTAAAGAATAAATTAATCGAAATGAACAAATAGTATTGACAGATGGAGAAGGTGATTTCCCCTGAGATAAACAGTGTACCAGCATAATATGAATGAATGTACCTCTTTTGTGTGCAAGACATTTTTAAGTCCCTTGCTGATAGCTTGATGGTATATTTTTTGTAGATGAAAAAAAAAGAATAGTAATTTTAATCAATTAATATTCTGCAAGATAATTTGCAATCATTGTCAAATGATATCAAATCAAAATCATCTCGTTACTCTACATTAGAAAATGCCTGTACCAAGTAAGGAATATGACAGTTGTTATCCAATCGTTTGATGCGTTTGGAATTCTGATTTTGCCTTTTGATTTTTGATTTTCCTTTTTGAATTTTCCTCGGAGTTCAGTATTTTTGTGTTTTTAACTCTTAATAGCAAGGTACAAATGAGCAACACCCTCAAAATGTTATGTCAACGTATTTGTTTCATGTTTAAAACATTACTTTAAAGCTTGGTATAAAAAAGATAATTATGCACGCTATTAGTTTTGATGTGTTTAAGTAGCGAATTTAAGGATTACAACCATGTCCGTTCCTTTCTTAATGCTGATTAAATAAACTTTCTGAAATCAATGCAATTTTGAAGATAACAGGACAACCAAGAGGTAGCAGAACAATACATTTATAGTCATATATATACGAGTAGAAACAAAACAACCTATTGACTGCAATACAATACAAATAGTTTTAAAAATATATGAATATGAGACTATATAATTGAACTACTTTTTTCAGATATGAAGAATATTCCAGTACTGCAAAAAGTTCTCATACTGTGTGAAGTTCTATCATATTACCAGCAAGAGCCGGGTAGTTTCGTTAGTAAAGCAGCCAGTAGGATAAGAGACATAGTTTGTTGTACGTTGTATTACGAGAGCAAGATTAGGTTTTATATACTATGTCTACTGTTTCCTCTCGTGATTATTGCATATTTTATATGTATAATCGTGTTTGTGGCATTAGTGGTTTGTTTAATGTTTTCATTACTATTTTGCCGATGTCATAATGATGACTCATACTTTTTATGTACTTTTACTTGGCCATGTAGACTTTGTAGAAATTATCATAATTGTTTAGAGTATTTCCCGTTCTCTGGAAATATTGAATTAACACAACCAAAAAGAAGATTTTTATTATTAGGAGGAGCTCTATATTCAACGCTTGGCATTTTGCTAATGATTTTTCTTTGGGCAGTACAGGTGAAAAACCAGTAAATCATGGTTTGTCACATCCGGTGGTATATGAGAATAAATCGAGAAAAAATATTCCCTTGAATTTGACAGTTGTAGGTAATTAATCAAACATTTAATTGCAGTAAAACATTTCTGAGTCATAAACATATGTCTTTGGTATTTCAAAGCCCTACATGTATTATTGTTTTTTTTTTGCTTTATTTGGGATTTCTATAGAATGTTTGGTAATCTTGAGGTTACATGGTGACTAAACCTTGTACACAGAGAAAAAAAGGGAGACAGCTGATTAGTTGACTTCCAGTGATGGTTATTTTTTTATATGCTACTGTTATGTGGATTTTTGTATATAGTACTTGACAGGATAAATCTTTACTTGTCTTTATTTGAAACAAAAATAAATTCTGCGCATTTTTTTTTTAAAGTGTAAATTTAACAAATACTCATACGGAAATATAAATGATGGTATTACACCTAATATGATAAGCTGTACACGCACCTTTGACCTTGTGAGTAATCTCATGTGTTAAAATAATTTATTGCTGCTATTTAAGTGAGATATTACAAAAAATAAAATATTCTGAGTGGATTGAGTCTCCAAAAAACATTGTATGAGAACATTTTCTTTACCATGAATATTCAGATGACATAACAAGTGAACGCGGCTTATATTCAATGTTTAGGTAAGGACTTATTGGACCTCCTTGGAGACAGTAAACTTTTATATAGATTGTTCATTCTGTTATTATACTTCAATATTTCATTTGTGTAAAGTCAAAATAAATTGTTTTGAAAAAAATGTTGTGGCATGTCAGGAGTACAACACAAAAATTAGTATTACTGGGGAATAGAATGGGTTTGCTTGAATGACTCACACCGAAACATAAACAAAAGTCAATCCTGTAAAACAAATATGTCCTTCTAGAATAAATAGTTCATTTACCATATTATTGATATAAATGATGTGTGAGAGTGAACTAAATATGGCCTTCCTATGAGTGTCAGGAGTGCAACTTTTAAGTTTAAAGACTCACACTGAAAAAAAACACAAAAGCCAATGTATGGTTTTGTTTTATTTTTCAAAAGGTATTATACTAGATACAAGATTGTACCCAAAGAGTAGTCTGATAGACCAGGAATGTTCCTTTCAGAACTATTTCGTTGATATCAGGAGTGCAACAGTTTTAAAATTACGTTTTCTTGGACTTACATTTTAAGATAATCTCAGCTCCTAGTGACTTGTTTGCATCTAAACATGTTTTCTAACTGTGTTGGTTACATGTATGAGTTATGACAAATTCGTAAAGGTAAATTCTAAGCAGGACTTAGAACTAAGAATTTTTTTTTTTGTCACAAGCAAAGATATTTCAATGCTAAATTTTCATATTATTTTCAAATTATGGAAACTAATTGTCTTAAACTTTGTCATTTGATTAGGAAATAAGCATATTTCAATTAAAAAGTTTTCTTATGGTTTCATGTAATTCTTATTAAATGATTATAATTATTATAACAATCAATTAATTGTGATGCACTCCTGACCCAAATTTATCATAACAAGCCATTTTGCATATTTTGAGTTCAATTTCAAGACCCAACCTGTCAACGAAAGAAAGATGGGAAAGATGATTGTGAAACCAAACTTTTGAGTAAAATCAGAAAAGCTAAGTGCATACAACATGTACAAAGTCACCAGCAACTACAACTTTAAGCAGTAGAAATTGAGAAACACACTGAACTAAGATCCAAAAGTGAGGGACAATCTAGACAAAGGAGTAGGTCCGGTAAGGGCCGGTTTTGGCCTCAAATTTCAAGTTTATCTGACGAATGATTTTGAACACCTTTTAAACACTTAAATGTCTATTTTAATTTATTCAATTATTTTTGTGAAAGATTTCAACTGATTCACTCATTAAAAATGCTCCGATTCTAGCTTAAATATGAGAAATATGTCAAACATGCCAAAAACTGTCACTTTTCAGATGGTGTTTGTCTAAAATGAAAGTGACCGCATACGTGTTCATCCTCAACCTTTATATATGTTATGTATTATCATTGTACACAACTTACATTTCAATATCAAGAATGAACACGAATGCGGACACTTTCGTTTAAGACGGAAACCGTCTAAAATTTAACTAAAATGCTGAAATTGTGAAGATTTTAGTAATTTAGCATGATTTAATGATGCAAGTACTCGATATATGTGCATTGTAATGCCACAAACAGCCCGTATTTTTGTAGCAGGGGCATTATACTTTTCAAAAAATAACTTTAAGTTTACATTTAAACAATTTTGTAAAACTACTTTATTTTTGGGCCAAAAAGAGGTCTAACTGAACATACCCCTTTGAAAAAGAAAGAACAAAGACAACAAAACAATGTAACACTTAATTCAAAAAACTTTGACCAGAATTAAAACACATATGAGAAAAAAAAAGAAAGAAAAATAAAACAGAAAATGTGGCAACAGACGAGAAAAAGAAAATTGACAAAAGCTTAAAAAAAAATGCAAACCAGCAGAAAATAGAAAACATGTAGCAAAAGTACAGATTCTGAAGCACTAAAAAACCTAAAGAATCAGAAAGAGAAGTCAAAGAAAAAAGACATTGTCTGCCTGACCATCCGGAATCTTGTGTTAAAACAATTGAGCACACCATGTCCACAGCTACACCAAGGTGGTTGTCAGACCTCATAAAAACTGATGGCAGCTGTGTGCATAAATTGATGAGTCTTGTTATAAGCATGTTGAAGTATAAACAAAGTTGAGGAACCCCTTAATAGATCTGAAAACTGTTGAAAGACAATGACATTTTCAAAGATTTCCTTAGTTCTAAGTTTGTTTTAGGTAGTCTCTATTCTTTTTGTAAATTCCAGCTTTATTCCAACAGTTTCCAGATCTATTACGGGTCTCTCAACTTTGTATACACTTCAGCACCTATCTATTTCTAGCACACTTCTATCAGTATTGATTAGTTCTTACAATCACCTTGGTGTACGTAACGGTGGATATAATGTATTCTATTGTTTTAGGGCAAGATTTTGGTTGGTCAGGAAGACCATACTCTTTCTGATTTCTTCTTTTTCTTTCTGTCTTCTCTTTTTGATTTCTTAAGATGGTGTATCTTCACCTGTATTTTTACTTTTCGCCTAGACATATTTCTGTGGGAGTACAATTTTTTGGCCTGTGTAATTTTTTTTCTTCTCTTCTGTTGAGACGATCTGGTATTTTTTTTCAATTTTTTAGATCTGTGTTTCCTTTCAGATTTAAGTCTTTGTAATTAAGTTTTAAATTATTTTGTTTTCCTCTTGTTATATTTGTCAAGTGTGTCCTTGAGGAGATTCTTCTTTCAAAGTTTTTTCTCAATTTTCTGCTCATCAATGTTATAGTTGATGTTGACTTTGATGGTGTGTTTTGATCTCTCAGTCTGTCTGATTTTATTATCAAGGAATAAAATTGAGAATGGAAATGGGAAATGTGTCAAAGAGACAACAACCCGACCAAATAAAAAAAACAACAGCAGAATGTCACCAACAGGTCTTCAATGTAGCGAGAAATTCCCGCACCCGGAGGCGTCCTTCAGCTGGCCCCTAAACAAATGTATACTAGTTCAGTGATAATGAACGCCATACTAATTTCTAAATTGTACACAAGAAACTAAAATTAAAATAATACAAGACTAACAAAGGTCCGAGGCTCCTGACTTGGGACAGGTGCAAAAATGCGGCGGGGTTGAACATGTTTGTGAGATCTCAACCCTCCCCCTATAACTCTAACCAATGTAGAAAGTAAACGCATAACAATTCGCACATGAAAATTCAGTTCAAGAGAAGTCCGAGTCTGATGTCAGAAGATGTAACCAAAGAAAATAAACAAAATGACAATAATACATAAATAACAACAGACTACTAGCAGTTAACTGACATGCCAGCTCCAGACTTCAATTAAACTGACTGAAAGATTATGATTTCATCATATGAACATCAGGCACAATCCTTCCCGTTAGGGGTTGAGCATCATACCATCATAACATATATGAGAAGAACATAACCCGTGTCATGCCAACAACTGTTTTTAGAATAAATGTGTTTAGTTCCGATGCAAAGACCTTATCAGTGACTTAATATTAACGCCAAAATATGCAATCTTTAATGACTTGACAACAGTATCGTAATTATATCCCTTCTTAATAAGTCTATTCAAAGGTTTTGTAAGTTTCTGAGGTGAATACTGACACCTTTGTGCTTTATAAAGAATATTTCCATAAAAAATTGGATGTGAAATACCTGAACGTATAAGAAGTCTGCATGTTGAGCTATATTTACGAATGATGTCTTTATACCGATGATAAAATTTCGTAAATGTTTTGACAAGTTTGTGATATCGAAAACCCTGGTGTAATCATTTTTCAGTAATACATAAATTCTTCTCGTTAAAATCTAAAACATTGTTACATACACGAGCGAATCGTACAAGTTTAGATATATTAACACCGTAAGATGGTGACAAGGGAACGTCACCATCTAAATACTAATAATTAACGATAGGAAATGAAAAATCATCCCTTTTATCATAAATTTAGTATTCAGCTTTCCGTAAGGGATATAGATATCAAGATCGAGGAAAGGGCACTGGTCATTGTTAGTATTAGCTTTATTTAAAGTTAGTTCAACAGAATACATTTTATTAATATACATACTGAAGTCGTCATTACTGAGAGCCCACATATCATCCAAATATCTAAACGTATTATTAAATTTATTTATCAGAATGATGTTGTTTCGATGGGTCTTTGCTTATTTTTGTTTAGTTTAGTTTCATCAACTATCTTTCACATGTTTCATTTATTTTAAGGTTCAGGATCTGCAAGATGAACTCCAACTTCTTGTTATATTAAATTCATGTCAGGAATTCAACAAAATTAAATGAGTGGTTATACAGTTGAAATAATTCAATGAGTATTACATTATACCATTGTAAAACTTTTGAAATTGAAATAAGGTTATGTCATGAAAGTGCTCAGTTTATGACAATTAGCTTCCTAAATTCTAAAATAATATAAAACTTCATCAATCAAAAGATTTTTTACTTGTGACAAATTATGACTCTTGGATGAACATTCTGCTTTGAAATTTACTATTAAGAATTTGTCGACAATAAAAGATGCAGTTTACTTAAGTGTTGTTGTCAATGTATCGGTATTTGATTTTTTTATCTGACAACCCTGCATAGCATCTGATATCCACTTAAAGGAACTCGACCAGTACAAAACATAGGAGGCGTTGGCTCAACAGCTCTTTATTTATCTATTAAGAATTTAGTATAACTTCAATAAGTAACTTAAGAAGTTAGAAAACATGTGTAAATGCAAATAAATCGCTAGGAGCTGAGATTATCTTAAAAGGTAAGTCCAAGAAAATGTCAGATAAAAACTGACACTCTCCTGACATAAAACAAAATGAATCTTAAAGAAAAAATCCTGGTCTATCAGACTACTCTTCGGACGCAATCTTGTTTCTTGTTTAGTATCTTTTGAAAAACAAGCATATATTGGCTTTTGTATGTTCACAGAGTGAGACTTTAAACTTCAAAGTTGCACTCCTGACACTCATAGGTAGGCCATATTTACTTGACTCTCACACATTATTTATATCAATTATTAAGTAAATGAACTATTTATTCTAGAAGGACATATTTGTTTTACAGGATTGACTTTTGTTTATGTCTAGATGTGAGCCATTTAGGCAAATATCATCCTATTCCTAGGTAATATTAATTTTTTTCTTTAACAATTAAAATGTTAATTGCATCATTTACCATGAATACGTGTCTTTGCTATCATATTGTATAAATAGATTATATAAACACATGTTAAGTTGAAAAAAAAAACAATTTTATTATCTATTGCATATTAAAACAAGATTATACCACTTTGTTATTTATTCAAACACTTCCCGAATACTCTTTATCCCTGACATGTGACTTTAAGTGTGTACGTTGTCTAATTGCAATGTCCTGAGGTTTGTCATTTAATGTCTACATACTCAAACAGAAAGAAACACATTAACGACAACAAGAGGACAACAACATAATAACAGAAACACGGACGTGCAACAAAACAAATGTCAATTCAACATAATAGAAACAAACTTTGAGATAACAACTGCCATATTCATGACATAGTAAAGGACATATTAAAATAAAATTTGGATTGATTCATGGTATGTTTTGCTAGCCAAACTTTCCGAGACAAAAGTAATAAATACTCACAAGTAAGAATTGAATAAAGTTTGTCATCTAGTATCCCCAATAGCACAACCGTTGCTATTACATGTGTCCCATCACAGTTGGTAATCTGAATTAAAGATGAACAGACTAGATTAGTATATTGAATTTGCCTACAGTAATAAACTACTGTGACACAAAACTTCGATACTACCCACATAGTAAGAGTTAAGAACAATTCATTATGCTTTTAATAAATCTTTATTTAGCTACAGGGACAACGTAGACGTATGTGGTATCTTTTAATGACATTAACGGTACCAATTTTTCTGCAACAGATGCGCTTTCGACAATACATGTCTCTTCAGTGATGCTCGTGGCCTAAATATTTAAAATCCAAAGCTTACAGTAAAGATGAAGAACTATAATCCAAAAGGTCCAAAACGTAAAGCCAAATCCGTGAAAGAAATCAGAGCTTTGCTTTTAAATTATTGCATACACTATATTGTAATGAACTAGTAAACATATATATTATTGAATGCAATACAGTATTTTTATTGATCGCCGTTATATCACGTTATTCAATTGAGTAAACAATCGTATGTATGGTTTATTGTTTACCATCACGAGTTTGATATATTTATTATGAAATGAATTTGTCTCGAACATTCACGTCAATGTTAGTATTATTGTAACAACATTTACTTTATTGTGGCGTCATTAAATAAGATTTGTCAATGCATTCGTGCTTAGTCTAAGCAATACGACGGTTGTCAAATATTAAGGAGGATCAGCCGACCGTTCAGCTACCCGAGGTCAACCTTAATATTTGTAAGGTATCGTCTTCATTTTTTATTCATTGTTTTGTGGGCCATGGTACGTTGATCATTGGTTATTTTTGCAAGTTTTTGTCAGTTTATTTTAACCTATATTGTTGAATATTTCTATGGTGTCTTCTGCCGCTTTTTTGTGGACAAAATAGGTAACAATATTCATTTGTTGATGTGAATTAGGATGCCAAGTACATGACTATTAAATAACCAACCAGACAACTGAAATGTAGAGTTATTTTTTACTGTACAGCTTTTATTAGAGCGGTGTTCGTTCGACACTTCAAGTTTAACCAGACTAGTCAATCAGTTAATGATCGCATTGTAATAATTCGTAAGTCAACTTCTGTTGCGCGTGAGAACTCCTTTATGTTTTTAAAATTAAAAATAAAACGTTTAGATGTATTTTACAGTGTACAGATACATTATCAATACGATGGATAAATGTAAAGATTCACATTTAACTCTTATTAATTACTTACATTGATCCCAAACTCAGATGTGTTGGAGTCAAAGTTAAGCAGAAATAGTAAATTCTGATTTGCTGTGCATATCTCATTCTCCGTTTTGCATTTACACAGCCTGATTATAAGCAAGAAGTGAAATAAAGGCGTAGATGTGATTTATGCTAACAAATCATTTGATATCTGATGTTTCCGGTGAGTTCTCTGTTTGTTTTTTTCATCATTTCGTCATAATGAGAACGGTATATTTATTTAATTTAAACATTTGATTGCTTAAATATTATCTAATATTTTTAGCAAATAAGTGCAAAATTTATTTCTTGTGACCTGACCTGTCCTGATTATCAAATAAACCTTTCAGCTTAGCTTACAATTTGTTGTCTTTCATAAGCAAGTAGTCGTTGACTCTTTCAAGTGAAGCCCTTCTTTAAATCAAATCTATTTCAGAAATAAAGCTCTTGAAATAAATTGCATTTGTATCAAAATAAGAAAGAATAAGTTACAGCATTGCTATTGTAGAATGAAAGCTACATACTAGATAATTGTTCATAAGGTGACATATGGGTTATTTTACGAAAAAATTGTAACCTTACCTTTTCCTTACATATCCAAGCTTTAATCCTGATTGGTTGTAAATATTCAACATACTTCTAAAACATCTTCCTTTCACTCGATTACACTCTAGTAAAATGTTCCCCAGATCATCAACAATGTTGACTGCTTTATTTGTATTATCACTTGTACGAATTGTGAAATATATTAAGGTAAATTCATAGAATTACTGCACTTATATTGTAGGTATGAAAAATCTATCATTGTTTACAAAAGTTAATCATATTTTTTAAAAAGTTTGTACCTATATCAACGATCTTACGGGGAATTATTTGTTCTGTAACGGAATACTCTTCAATTTCATTATAATTAATTAACATATCTGTAAGCATACTTCTTGCTATTTCGACCGATTCCAGCAATGCTTGAAGTAACGATGGAATGTCAATTACGATTACTACCTTTTTTTTTACTTGTCTGCTTGTTTGCAAATATGGTTTCCCCGAAATTTACAGTATGTTGCAAATTCGAAGAAGGTTAAATTGAGAATTGAAACATTGATTTTGTGTAAGAGACAACAACCTAAACAAAGAGCAATAAACAAGTTAACTAAATATATATTAAATTCAATGGTAGAAAAGACCTAGGTGTGCTTTGTCAGGCCTGCTGCAGACCTTTTGAAAACTTTGCTCCAGACCAGGTATGGCAACATTACTGATCACTGATTTTGCTCCACACCAGTAACAATGCTATCTAGTTTGAGTTCCGCTCCTTTCTGAAGCAAGTAACTAAGACCAATTTACTGACAACTTATAATATAGTACAGTCACTACATGCTTTTTTTTTTGATTGCATGCTAAATCTACATTATTAACTTACACCTTTATTATTCAACTTCCTCAACCACGGTTCAAATTAATGCGTCTGCTAACAATATTTCGATCTCAGATTGCAAACGTTCTATTTGTATACAGCACGTATAATGAATGATGAAAACAAAACCTTCACAATAACAACATGTTACATGTATGTCAATTTATGTTGGAAATTAAAAATGATCCGGACAAAATGTGAGCACTCAAAATTCATGCAGACAAAAGTGTGTTGTCATAATATGCAAACCTGTTTTTTGTTATTGTTAAACCCTATCGAAATTATGATATGACATACAAACAATGATATAGATTTATAACTACATAGAACGTCGATTTTTTTAAAACTTATTTCTTTTTTAGGCAGACTACATATATATATATATATATATATATATATATTTGTAGAACATACTTGCTGAACAGGTTATGATTGCACCCATACATGTACATGCATGTACAAAAGGATGTCGATAAGTACGGAACGGAGAATCGAGAAAATGTTCCATTTAGTTTAAGATAATTCCGTTATACCTTGCAGATTAATGATATGCAGGATGTAGAAATATGAAGATTACACGACCTCATAAAATGTATCATGTTGGGTTTTTTTTTTGCAGAAAAACAATCTTTGGTACCGTTTATGTTATTGTTATAACCTAGAAAATCAAATTCTACGGAGATGTTTGGTAATAAATGTATATACAAATATATTTTCACTCCGTTAAGGCCTCAGTATGAAACTATATCAGGCACAGATTTGAATTAACAATACAACTGAAAACATATTAACATAAAAATTGTGGTGTTATAGTTTCATTTAAATAAAAGGGTAAACATACCTTCGTTACTACTTGTCAATGCCATGAGGTCATCATCACCTATATGGATCTTGTATTCCCCTGAAAGAAAGAGTATTTTATTCTTGTGTTTTCTTTGTTTACACTAAAAACAGAGCTTATCAAACTGTTTTCAGGCAAAGTGTAACTATGAAAGATGTGTGCAAAGATTTGTTTCGAAGAATCTAAATTGTGAAAAACAGATTCATTTTGTTTGTATGTGAACATTGTCATATTTTGCATTGTAGTTCTACATACTTTTTGTCTGTTCTCTCTAATATATTTTTACAATAAAAACAGGTTTAAGGCTTATATATTTGGCTATTTTGAACCCTCCTAACCACGGCTGTACCGTTACTAAGAATTACGAGTAAGCAGGGTCGCTAACTGAAAATGACCGTCCTTTTGATATTGTATTGTTGTAGAAATAGTTTATAAGTAAGATGCACATAACTTATCAAGTTGTTGTTGAATATGTTCAAGGCTTAATTGTTTAATATTAGTTAAGTCGTCACTACAAGCGTTTCAAGAATTAATTACAGACCTGCAGGTAACACTTTTTGTTCACTACCTGGAATGCAAAATAACGTTATACCAATATATTATATAGTCATTTAATATGCAGCTATGCAACAAATAATTTTCCGAAGTATGAAAATCAACTCATTGTTCTATTTCTTGAAGTGAACAGCAGAGGGCAACAGCACAATGAGCTAATCTTTATACCGAGGGAAATATATTTTGATTTATTCCACGGCTTCACTGACACAATCAATAACGGTTTTATTACCAACTACATCTTGAGTCAGTTCTAAAAAGACCCAATTTGATTGGACAACATGAATACCTTTCAACTAATCAGATTTCAGAATATGAATGCATAACAGATCATTTCAATAGACTGCCTCCATGTGCAATAGAACGGTTATTTCAAGTGCAAAAGACTATTAAATAAAACATGGCAGAAAAATAGCAAATAATATAGAAATATTATTATAACAGTAAAATACTCTTTATTAGGTAATAAATATACTCATCTCATTTGTTCTTTTTAACATGAATCGTTGAATAAATTAGTAAACTTTATCATTATAATTTTAAAGCTAGTATATTAGCTAGTTTGACATTTTCGATAATCAAATAAGTGGCTTCAAAACATCCTTGACACAAAAAATATGTTTACAACATTCTAAAGATGATGTATCCGGTATGATATGATATGATATTACGCATATGTAAAACACAACACAGCCAGAACACAGTGTTCACAAATTAATATACTTGTGGTCCGTGTAACACTTCAATTTCAAATTGTGTTAAAGTTTTGAATTTTTGAAATTTTAACAAAATAGTTTAAAATTAAAATTCTAAATTTCGTTTTTGAATTGTAAGGCTTATAAATTTGATCAAACTTTGAAAATATTAAACCTAACGTGTAATTCTGATTTTTTTCACTTTTTGAATTTCGATTTTTTAAGTTTTTGATTTAGATATCAAAAATAGAAAAAGGGTCGAAGATACGGGTACCCGTAAACACAGCTCTGATTATAATCGTTCTTAGTTAGGAATAAACAGCACAAAACATATCAAATAATTTTTAATTACATAATCAATAATTAAAAAAATTATAAAACATATTAGACATCACATGGGATAACATTATCCTGAAATTTTAAGGTTGTGCATTTATAAAAAAAAACCATTTTGACCAGATTTGATTGCAAATAAGTTGATTTAAATCTGTAAAATAAGGTTAGCATTTTAGATAAATAATTCAGAGCTAGTTGATGTCCCCAGTGCCCTAACAGTGAAAACAGACCAACTCGCAGTAGGCCAAATAGTATTATTCGCCCTTTTTGCGTTCCCGATGAAGGTAAATCAAGAACTACAGGCTCTAAAGAGCCTGTGTCGCTCACCTTGGTGTATGTGAATATTAAACAAAGGACACAGATGGATTCATCACAAAATTGTGTTTTGATGATGGTGATGTGTTTGTACATCTTATTTTACTAAACATTCTTGCTGCTTACAATCATCTCTATCTATAATGAACTTGGCCCAGTAATTTCAGTGGAAAATTGTTAAAAATTGACTGTAAAGGACAATAACTTCTTAGGGGGTCAATTGATCATGTCGGTCATGTTGACTTATTTGTAAATCTTACTTTGCTGAACATAATTTCTGTTTACAGTTTATCTCTATCTAGGATATTATTCAAGATAATATCCAAAAACAGCAAAATTTCCTTAAAATTAACAATTCAGGTGCAGCAACCTAACATCAGGTTGTCCGATTTATCTGAAAATTTCAGGGAAGATAGATCTTGACCTGATAAACAATTTTACGTCATGTTAGTTTTTCTCTAAATGCTTTGGTTTTTGAGTTATAAGCCAAAAACTGCATTTTACCCCTATATTCTATTTTTAGCCATGGCGGCCATCTTGGTTGAATGGCCGGGTCACTGGACACATTTTTTAAAACAAGATACCCCAAAGATGATTGTTGCCAAGTTTGGATTAATTGGCCTGGTAGTTTTAGAGGAAAGATTGTTGTAAAAGATAACTAAGATTTACAAAAATGGTTAAAAATTGACTATAAAGAGCAATAACTCTTAAAGGGGTCAACTGACCATTTCGGTCATTTGACTTATTTGTAAATCTTACTTTGCTGAACATTATTGCTGTTTACAGTTTATCTCTATCTATAATAATATTCAAGATAATAACCAAAAAATAGCAAAATTTCCTCAATTTAACCAATTCAGGGGCAGCAACCTAACAAACGATGATCCAATTCATTTGAAAATTTCAGGGAAGATAGATCTTGACCTGATAAACAATTTTACGTCATGTCAGTTTTTTTCTAAATGCTTTGGTTTTTGAGTTATAAGCCAAAAAATGTATTTTACCCCTATATTCTATTTTTAGCCATGGCGGCCATCTTGGTTGAATGGCCGGGTCACTGGACACATTTTTTAAACAAGATGCCCAAAAGATGATTGTGGCCAAGTTTGGATTAATTGGCCTAGTAGTTTCAGAGGAGAAGATTTTTGTAAAAGTTAACGACGCCAGACGACGACGGACGACAGACGACGGACGACGGATGACGGACGACGGACGCCAAGTGATTGGAAAAGCTCACTTGGCCCTTTGGGCCAGGTGACCTAAAAAGCGCTTCGGTCGCATGCATCTTTAAAAGTTTTGTTTACTTTTTCATCGATTGCATGACATTCCTAAACTGTCAAATTTAAAATTTGATATTAAGAATTTTAAAATTCTAATTTTTTGGTTAAAATTTCAAACTTTCAAATCTTTTTCACTATTTGGGATTTTGATGTTTTAAACTTGTTTTAAACAAATCTTAAAATCTAAAAAAAATTAAAACTTTGAATTGATAAGTGTTACATGGACCACTTGTGTATGTAAACAACATAATCAAAAAGCAAATCGGCATACTTTTAAACAGTGTCGGCGAAATAATCTATGAAATGACCACTTAGAGACTTTACCGATGACAATTTAAAAAGATTACGCATATTTTATCAGAATTATGTGTGTACTTTTTTTTCATATTTTAATAACAAAAGTGTCTTTCCCAGTACATATTTCAGGGATATATACATAGTTATATTAGGTTGAAAAGGGTGTCTTCTTTGATATTGTACAAGTACTTATCAATACTTTTAATACTGTAAACTTTTATTATTTTCTACGATATGCTCAATTAAACGGTCATTTGCTTTTTTAATTACAAAAAATAAAAACAAACATACATTTTTGACTGATTATTAAACTGTCCACTTCTGTCAAACGTTGAATACTGTTTGGAGTGTTCCCATGTATCCTAGGCATCTGTATCACTATGACTTATTAATTTCTATATTTTATATGTAAAAGATATAATGTAACAACAGCCTGATAATATCAATAAAGTATACAAAAAAACTCATAATTTATTATTGGCATGTCGAATCATTTCCATTCAAATCCAGTAACCAAAATCAGATGGCATGTGCTTATCACTTTACAAATGATAAGCAACATGCACCAGCTACATGTAGACCTTTATAAGGCAATAATTGACACGAGGAATCAAAAACAGAAACATGTGACTTCGAGATTAGCAGGTTTTGGCAAGTTAGAATTAGGCATATTGAAAGTTCATGTGAAATAGATGTTGTCTATCCAGGCGCGTTTTGTCTAGTTTCGACTATTTCCCAACAATAGTGGAAAGGTCAAACCAAATACAAAGTTGCAGAAGACCATTGTGAATTAAAAACAGTAATGTGCTAAGATGTTTACACATATGGTAATGTGATTGATGAATTTTTGATTCAATGTATAAACATGTAAGAACACAGTATACCCACAAACATATAACTGTCGATAAACGGATTATTGAAACTTTTAGTGAAAATAAAAGATGAACTATCATATTTATTCAGCCTACAAGTAATTTATTTAAGTATGATTAGAAACAATAACTGTTATTGATGCAATTACTTTATTATGGTCTTTACATTTAATAACACAACAAAATAAAACAAGTTGAAATGTTCAGTTTTTCTTACCTAAGTTGGTTGCAAGGCGATAAAAGGGTATAGATCCTATTGCTGTTTGCGGAATAAAGTTTGTAGTTCTTCAATTATCAATTGGCAATTTCTCATTAAACATGACATGGAATTCCATTTAAAATGAATGATGTTATTATCTAAATACTCTATCCACTAGTATTGAGGTATTTAATCTTCTTAAACGACTAATTGTTTGATAATTGTTAACATTTGTTGTATAGTGATAACACGATAATGAATCAGTTAACGATGTTCTATTTGATTAGGTCAACATACAACTGTTTTAATATAATTATTTTAACTATGATTCTTTTGTTTTATAATTATCGTTTTATACAGTAAAAGCTATATGACTCTTTTGGTAGTATAGATTCTAACGCGACGGTGTAGTTTTACATCCCTTGTGAAAAAACGTTTAGTGTAGAGTGTTCCTGATAGAGGTGTACACGATAAAGCGCTATGAACGCAAAACAAATATTACGAAGTGTTGTTTTTTCCACTTGCATTATGTCTATATCTTTGATGTTCCATAAACATGGAATCCTATATGACTTAGGCTTTTATTTGTACAGTGTAACTTGCCTATTTCGACACACTAGGGGACCGGAAAAATGTCAGTTTAAGCTTAAGCCTGTCGTCCGAATACTCAGTTTTTTTTTACAAGAATAGGCATTATTTAGGACAGTGACAATGGGTAGGCTAACGCAGGATGTTGGAAAAAGTTAAAAGCACAAAAATGCTGAACTCCGAGGAAAATTCAAAACGGAAACTCCCTTATCAAATGGCAAAAGCAAATGATAAAACAAATCAAACAAATGGACAGCAACTGTCATATTCATGACATGGTATAGACATTTTCAAATGAAAAAAATGGTGGAATGAACCTGGTTTTATAGCGCTAAATATCTCACTTATATCACAGTCGCATCAAATGCCATTATATACTGAGTGATATTAAAAACGCAACACTATTTTTATTTAAATCAATTTTTTATAAAAAATAATATTTTCTCTACAGTAATTGGTAATAAATGATTATGGGTTTATTTAAAGAAAAAGTCAAACAAAGAAGTTCATTTTGCACGATTCGAATGCAATGCGTTCATGCAACACACGCTTCACTTCAATAATTCACTGTCACAATAACGAATATATTCACCACGTGCTGCAACGTAATCTCTACAACGACGTGGCATTGACCTGATTAGACGTCGGATACAGTGTTGTGGAATGTTTGTCAATTCTTCCGGCAATTCAATTTCAAGTTGGCACAGCGTAACAGGTAGTGGCTGTAGTCGTCTTACGGCTTGTCAAATTTGATCCCCTATGTGTCCAATTGGACTTAAATCCTACCAAAAGGCAGGCCATGGTAATGTCTGATCATGGTGGTTATTGATGAAAACAGTTATGAGTCCTTCAGATTGTGCACGAGCGTTATCTTGTTGAAAACGATTAACATTTTGATGCCTAGTCAAAAACGGTGTAACCGTTGGCCGTAAAACTTCATCAATGTAGTGTTGGGAGTTTAAACTGCCAATGAAAGTGATGAGTGACGTTTTATGCTTGACGATATTCCTCACCATACCATGACATTGCCACCACCCCAACGATCTGTCTTGTTGATACATAAATCTGTATAGCGTTCTCTTCTCCGTCTCCACACACAAGTTCGTCGATCATTACAACGAAGATGAAATCTTGATTCATCCGGTCATAAGACAGTTGTCCCTACTGCCTGGATGATGATCTCTGACACTTTCATCGGCATACAGTATATTAACAACGATGCATGAACAAAACAGACAAAATAGGTAAAATAGTCAAACTATGGGTAATGCGTCATAACTGTGTCATAATCGCAAAACAAACATTTAAGAAATACTCATTTGTCACATTAGGCAGTTTACACTGTAATTGATTTTGTTTACCTCTACATGTGGCTTTCGCAAATAGTTAGGCACGTTTTCGTGGTACTGGTCAATAAAAAACAGCTTAAGAAACATGATATATAACATATATAATGCAATTATCATTATCCAATTACAGCCTTTTCAGCAGGTCGATAGAAGGAAGTATTATCATATAATAGAAGTATTTTGACTGATGAAATCCGATGTCGAAATACGTCTTTTGATAACTTTGTTATGTAGTGACCTCAAACAACGGATACAACTGTCATAATATTAATTTGCTAACATGTTGGTTTCAAAATCGTCAATGTCTTTTGATTCTCTTTTTGGTAATTAAATTTTGTTGGAATTCTATAAATATCGTAATGCGTCTTTGACAATAACGATATAAGTTGTTATTTCAATTATCTTTATTGTGCACATCTGAGATTTCGTATGTGTTTGAAGATAGTATTTTGTTAAATAAGTAATCATGTATACACGCTAAAAAAGAAAAAACCCAGCTTTTCACAATATCTTTCAATTCATTATATGACTTCACAAATTTTATTGCTTATTAGCTTATCTGAAAATTATATGTAAAATCACTTTTCCATCAGTCGTTTTCAATTTCACTTTGGAAATATATAGAAATGTGACTATTCGAAAACAAATAAAAGAAATAAAAAAAATGAAAATTGATAATATCTAAAAGCATCCTTTAGTTCAAGTTACTGTTATATTTATTCATTTAAACCCTGGAGCAAGTACATGTTGTACACAATGATAACGCAATGCTACTTTATAATTTTGCTTGATTATTTCTAGATTTATTTCACTTGACTGGATGGGGTTTTGGAAGTACGCTTAGTTAAGATCAGATCATCTATTGACAGGAGTTTTTGGTTAAACTCAGCAATGAACTTTCCAGTTATTCGTCCCATGTCACACACTCAGTTATGTTGCGTTTGGTGACACTGCTAGGTGATTATAATTTAATAATGATTATAACGGCATCATCCTTATCACACACACTTTCAAATAAACTGGATATATGCAAATTAAAACATATGCTCCACTCGATCAGTTGAAATAACATTGTTAATACATATGAAAGAAAGATATGTTGACACTTCAATTGCTCTGTCATGGCTACGAGACTACGTGAAAACAATCAGTATAAGCAATGTAAACGTCCAACAACTAAGATGTCCGTAGTTGAATAGCGTACATGTATTAAAGAAAATATCGAATAATATGTTTGAATACATGTATTTTTATAATATTGTACACACTGAATAAACTACATCAGAAAATCAAATGGTGTACAAACTATTAGACGTAATCATGGGAATAAATGTAAACAATACTTCAGTTAAACATTGTTCACTATAAATAATAATATATCTCATTTTGTTTGAATATGAAATTTCAACCCTTTTAATGAATCATTTAAAGTTTTTTTGTTGAACAGTTATTTGCGTGTAACTAATCCTATGAATCCGTCATAGCTAGATTCCTATCATATACCACAAACTAAAATATCTATTTAATATACTTAGTAATGAATTATGAACTCCTGTGATGACCTAATAATATACACAGTATTGATATCTACTAAATAATTACATTCAACGATTTACCAACTATTTCGGGTACAAAAAGTCTCATTGACATTCATACCACATCTTTGTTTGTATAATAGATGATTTTCATCACATCACAATTGACCTTAAGTCAACTATTTGTCAACTTTGTTATTATTATCTACCACTGTAAATAAAACTGTTCATTAAGCAGGAAATTAAAGATAGTACATATGTTTTTTCTACAAGTTAAGATCGTTATGAAGCGTGTATTACTATGGGTTTAAACTTTTGACAGAATTAATTAAAACGCTTCTGTCACCGCACTATGATGTAAGACGCTTACGCTGTTCATAGAGTAGGTTAGCTTTGTTTAAATACAATTTCCTCAGTCTTTCGCAAAATTTATTTGTACTCGATTTATTAAATGTAAATCAACTACCTACCTATTCCATAATTTATATTGGTGACATAACACTTAATCTATGCAATTTCATATGCTATTATCTTTCAAAAATTTACAAATAAAGTATCAAAAACATCAACATTTGGACCATTTAAAGGTAATAATAAATATATCACACTGAATACTTTTGTGTATGTTTACATTATCTGGCTTTGTTTACATCTCTTTTTTTTTATAAAATTCATCCAGTTCAAAAAATATTTTATGGTGTGTTCTTTATGTTGAAGTGTAACACTACTGTTTTATGTTTAGGTGGCGATTTTTTCGTGTTTAAACGTTTAATGTTGCTGCAACTTTCCTACATTAGGGATATGTTCTTCAATTGTCGTCGTTAATTGATGTGCTTCATGACTTTCAAAACAAATCATTTTGGGGCCGTTTAAAGCTTACTGTTTGTTGTGATATAAGTCTGTGTGTCGCTGGCCACACTTCGACCTTTAATTGTTCACTATGACTTAGATTGTGAGTTGTATTATTGCACTCATACCGCACTTTCTTATTCATACAATATGACAAGAGACTGATAGCATATGACAATACGATTGTAGAATAAAATATTACCATATTCGACAGATTACAGTGCTTGAGTTTAAGCTCCCTAGAAGTGCATTTTAACAAGCAATGTTCTTCAATATTTGTGATATTTTGTGGCCATCCAATGCAATTTACAAAAATGATATGGGGTATGGTTGCCAATGAGACAACTCTCCACATGAGACCATGTGACACATGATATAACAACTATAGGTTCAATGTAATCTTACAACCTTGAACATTGAACAAAGCCAATACCGCATAGTCAGCTAGCTATAATACAAGACCCCGAAATGGCAAATGTAAAACAATTCAAACGAAAAAACTAACGGCATAAATAATATAAGCAGAAATAAATAACGAAAAACAAATTTAATATGTAACAGATGAACAAACGACAACCACTGATTTATAGTATGTTTCATTCTATGTCCTTCAAATCATGAGCATTATATGTCTAATTTGATTTTCCTGGATTCACATCGACATGTACTATAAGATTGAATGTTTTCCATTTTCTGTTTAATTTCGTAAACGTCCGTAGGTAAGTATTGACCAGGTACAGCAAAAAATGTAACATTGTAAACTAATAGGATAAAGTTAACCTACATATAACTTATTATTGGATGTAACGCGTCTTCTGATTGGCTGACGTCGTTTTGTTTATCATATCATAGACACAATTTTGTCATGTGAACATGACTTAATCAACGTTTGTTTATTATTCGTCAGGTTAAAATGGAATTAAGAATTAAAGTGTAAGATATAACTGTAATATTTTGTCAGTCTATTCGAAATTAAATAAAAAAAGATGTGGTGCACACTGTAAATAACCCACTACTCACCACATTGTGTACGTTATTTCTTTGTACAACAGAACAATTATAACAGTCATTCTTTAAATGAAGGTGGTGAATATACTTTATGTACTTTGTTAGGTTTTAACCCCATCTATACTACTAACAGAACGCGATTCAGTTTGTTAGTTTGCATAACGTTAACACAACGTTTCGATTCAGAAAATTGTACTCTATATAAAACTTGTTTAGGACAATGGTGTTTATTAAGAGTTACACCGGTCGCGGTCCTTTTGTATTCCACGTTATCATAATTGTTAATAATAAACAAATTCCGGTTCAGAATTTCGCTTTGTAAAAGATAGAAATTAAGAGGATAATCATATCATATACACTAATATTTGCGCTTCGGAAGGGTAAGCAGATCCGGATTATCATATACTACGTCAAATTGCTCATGTAATTTAAACGCCGGTGATAGCTTTTATTTGTTAAGTTTCATTCGGGGAAGGCTAAAAAAGTGTCGTGACTGCAGTTGGACATATCTGCTATCATAAGTAAACAGACATGTCATAATGAACAATCAACCTGTGATGCCGTCCGTAAGATATACGTAAGATTTATGAAGGACAATGTTAACTAGATAACAACATACACAGAAAGAATGTGTATGCTGAAGTTTTCTTTTTAAAATATAGTTGTTGAATATTGAGGTTTAATTTTCTAACAAAAAATGTTAACATTCTTATGGCAACGAACCTTTCCTTTCAGGCCTCCTCTCCTTCCTCATATGAATCAGAGTTCCCTTCAAACACGTGTCAACAACAAAAAGATCAAGAAATAATGTCATTTAAAGTCACGGTGACAAATTGAATATTTTCTGTCTGTTAACAATCCAAACTTTTCTGATTGGGTTTAGTTTATGTATCCTCCTCTCAATGATATTTTCATCCTTTTTAACCAAAGTATTACTGAATGTAATTACGTTTGAACGAATCTTGTTTGAGAATCACAACACAACATATGAGAAGGAACGTGGTCAAATGAAGACACTTTTACTGTTCTACTCCTGGTTGTTGGTCAGTCTCAGTTCAGATAATTGACCATATAATACAAACGTCAACAGATAATATGAATTAATCTTAATTAAACAATGTGCAAACCTTACAACACAACGTACGTTGCTAAAGGCATACACATGACATATACTAAATTGTTTAACCAAGAAAACCAACAACATTGTAGAAAATATTCAATATAAGTTTTTACAAAATTTCAGAACGGCGAGAATATATAATTTCAGTAAGTTAACTTGTGTTTCATAGCGATTCACATATAACTATTATTTTCCGACAATTGACAAATATTAGTTTTATCCTTCAAAGTAAAGTAGGTTTAAACACTACAGTGCTTTCCTTCCGAAACGTTGTATTTTTAATTGAATGAAACCAACAGTGCCTATACTCAATACTCTAACCGATTATTTTCAGTTGGATCACAACAGTAACAGCTAACCAGGAAACAAGGTCTAAAGCAGGGTGCAATTTATTTCATCTACATAAGCTTTGATATGTAAAACCAACAAAGAAAGATTTTTTTAGATATTTTTAATGTTTAAGGCACTATATATTCTTAACAATCAGGTTTGAATTCTACATTGTCAACAAAAGCTTTTTGTACGGCATCGGCTTCATTTCCCATGCGTATCTTTTTAAGTGCTATAACCAAATTAAAAACTAAAGTCTCATTAGGCCTCGGAGGTCTCCATATTTCGAACATAGCAGTTTTAAAATCCAATTTGGACTCTATGTTCGATAGTTTCTCATCGGAGATATTCAATTTTACTCCAAGTTTATAACATTCATCTTCACTGAGTTGTTGTCCGAGTCGAAATAATGATGATTTTCGGAGAACAGGAATTGTACCTTAAAGATTTAAAAGAAAATTAATGATACAAATTGATACGTCAACCTGATTAACGGTATTATAAATATTGCAGTTTTAAATCCCGAAGAAACAATGTCAATTGATATTTTATAAGTAATAAAAAACTTTTATAAACCTAACAAAAAACACAGTGTGTCTTTTGAACATGTAACACCATCATCTCATTTTTGATTAAACAAAACAAAAAACAAATGAACATACATGTAGAATGTTGTTCTAAAAATTTAAAATGACGAATACCCAAAGGAAAAATGTCCATAGACTGTTTAACATTAAAATCATTTATGTATTTTTGTAAATCATTTCAATCAGTATTTTAATTATAACTATTAGCACCAAAAGATGCACAATTTACAAAATGACAGCATTCAAAGACGAGGGACGAAAGGTCCCACAGGAAATGTTAACTCATGAATTGAATATAAACTGACATGGCTAAAGTAGAAGAAATTAAAACATTAACGGTCAGAGCAATATAATTATACACAACACAACATAGAAAAAAGTAAGGTCTTATCAACACAAACATCTAAAACTAGTAGTGATCCAGGAGCTCCTGACGGGTAAGCAGATCCTGCCCCACAAGTTGCACCCTGTATGTTGCTCATGTTAGTGTTAACCCGATAATAAGTTTGATTCGGTAGGCCACATTCTTAGTAAGCGGCAGCCCTTCTCTTTGAAAAGAACTGGGATTAGAACTAAAAAGATATTTGTAGGTTCACTACGCCATTCGTTGAATATAAGAAAGGTATTTGATACTTTGATAACATTTTACATATATTGTGCTCTTTCTACTAATAATTGTTATTAAAATCATGAGAATATAACGCTACTTTTTATTTTAACATGTTGAATGTATTTTCACTGTAATAGAACACACGCATTTACGTTTACATTAAGTGAAATAACATAGTCATCACTCAGACTGTTTACTTAAGCGTTTAGTGTTACTTTTTTAAATCAGTTTTCTTTTTTAATTTACTAATACTAAACTTACAATGTGAATCATCTATATTTACACGCACATCTTGGTTTTCATCTACAAAATAATAAATGCTTTAAGTATAAATTTGAAATAATATTTTTTAATTATCAATTTGTTGATTTTATTTCAAAAAGTATATATGTTAAATGTAACTTTTGCTGTAGTGTAAAGGCAAACTGTTTTTGCTTACTCAATCACCATGAGTATTCCGTTATAAACCATTTTTTTAAATGTTTGTATTCAATATGTTGATCTAAAGTCTAGTTAAAAACTAAAGATCACATACTATGGATTCGAACAAACTTGTTCTAATGATGACAACTCTAACACTGTTTATTTTGTATGTATCTTTTGTTAAATAGAAAAGGCTTTTGCTAAATTGAACAAACTGAAAAGGCTTCTATAATTCGAAAAGACTGATGCTAATGCCAACAACTCTATTACTGTTTTTTCGTTCATGTGTCTTTTTGTTAATGCCAAAATAAAAGACTGCATTCACTTTTAGACAGTTGGATCTGACATTTCAACGTTTTAATGTTGCTTTTGAACTGTTTCATAAATGATAAATACTGAAATACACACAAAAATACCGAGCTTCAAGTGTAATTCCAAACGTAGTGTCGATAATTTAATGGTACAATCAAATGCATTAGTGAAAGAAGAACCCTTTTTATCAAGGTAGCGACGATCTTGTAAAATTATTGGTTCATATTTCTGCTAAGACACTGGTGATGTTTTATAAATTATGATTAGCAGCTGAAAGAGTTGGGATTTGGTTAGACAGGATGACAATCTGGTCATAAAAATGTGTTCCTCATTTACCTTTATTTGTATATTTAACAAAGACATTAAAACAAATAAATAAAAAAAAGATTATACCAAAAAGTTGTCCATCGATTGGTAATCTGACCAATTCCTCAATACCATTTTCGATTGCTACTTTTGTAGTTGTTGCTACGTTAACCACGTTGTTACATAAGACCGACCATAGTCCATGTTTGTTTTTGTTTTCTAATTTATCAATAACGGTTTGTTCAACTACTTTCTTCGTAGTCCTGACTACAACGACGTCACCTATAGGTGGTTCTTGCTGGTCAGAAACAATATAAAACGTACGATAGTTCCTTTTCTTGTTATGGTTGAATATGATGTGTTCTTTTGAACTTCGTATAGTATCTATCTGAAAATTTCCTTCTAAAGAAATCTAAGATTAGAAAAAAAAGATATATAAATAAATACAACAATAGTGTACCGCTATTCGAAATTCATCAATAGATTTAGAAAAAAAAAATCTGTGTACAAACTAAATCTGAAATGAACACATCAAATATAAGACTACGTGTACGGCACAACAGAAACACAACATAAAAATGTAACAGACACAGAAACGAATTTCAATATTACAATGGCCATTTTCCTGACTTGGTACAGGACATTTTAATATAAAAGCAATATGTTTACGCGATCTATACTATCATTTGTTTGATGTAAAAGTAATTGAAAATGTGTACTTCGATATAAACATTAATCATGAAGTATCAACATCACTTCTTATATCTTTCAAAATCAATGTAGTCATTTTCATAAATTTACCGTTTGTAAAGTTTGAATTATTCGAAATACTAAGAATGTTCTTATCAAAGGGATAAATGACCTTGACAGTATTTGGGAAAACTTCCTGAAGTTAGGGCCCTTAATGCTCCTCAAATTTAAATTTGTTTGATTTTATAACTATCTGAGCGTCACTAAAGAATCTAATGTATATGGAACGTTTATATGGCGTATCAAATTATAAGGCTTTAAAAACTAATTAGGTAAGCAATTTTAGTGAGGAACATTTTCGGTAAAGAAATCTTGAAGATGCTAGAGAGAACCACGGTTTGTCAATCGTTTCTTTATTTGCAATTTTATATTTTGTCTTTTTATTGGTTAAAGCACTACATGTAAATTGAATTGCATATAAACATTGTTCTACATTGAAAGGTATAGGTTTCGCAACGAACATTGTGTAATTAGGAATCATCATTAGATTTCCTCCTTTCATAGAGTAAGTATATGTAATAGAGAAGTACTACGTGACGCTGAAACAGGAATCTTAGATAGCATACTTAGTACGTTATTTCAGTCTGTTTTCTGTGAACACCAAAAAAGAAATGCAAACATTGAAGACAATTTATTGCAATAACCGAATTGAACATATAGTTTAGACTAGAAACGAAGCATGTAAGTACACTTATGGACAGCTTAAAACTAGTATATGATGGTATTTAGCGAATGTAATTCAAAAATGAACATAACTATATAAGTATACCTTTAGCTTTTCCCCATCTTGAACTACACCGTCTCTGTATTCTATTGTCTGCAGTCTAAACCCCTTTTGTCTCCAATATTTCCTTCTCTTTTTCCCAAAATTTTTCAATGCTATTTCAACTATTAAGGTCAATTTATTATCTGTCTCTTTCTTCAGACCTGCAAATATCTCTGTCGGTCTGTATTGGAGAACAGCCAACGTTGCGGAATCTGCACTGTTCTGGAAATTTTTCTTTGATCCAACAGCAAACCTGATTCAAACCAAAAACATGCATTTTTAAGGTTTTAATGGAATAATTATCATAGCAATTGCGTTATCGATTGCAGCAAACGTCATGTTGCAAAGAAAGATTACAATATGTGGTGCATGCCTCATGTGCTGAAGATTACATTATATCACATACACTACATCACATACCACACTAGCAGATTAGTTATTGACTATAGTATAACCTTAAGACATCAACTGATGCATCTATGTTGATAGTTTTTCAGCTCTAAGATGTAAAATTTAACCGAAATGAAAAGTTTTGAACTAAAAAAAACACATTTTCATGACAAAAGATACATACACAAAAACATATTCATAGTAGAGTCATGACATACATTTTTATCGTAAAAATATTGAACCCGAAATAAAAAGTTAGCAGTATGTCTATTGGTAAGTTGAATTTATCTCGTATAACTTCTAGAATAGAGGGACAGGTAAACATATCAACTAAAGAGTAAGCAACACGAAGCATAATGTTAGGCAGACTTAGAATTATCTATTTTAAGTTTGATTGGATAAATAATCTTTGAATTATCTAGTGAGATGGTTCATTGTCGTTCATTCTGCAAATATCGTGTTCTGAGTTAAGCATAATACGAACAACAACAAAAAACGCATGTAGAGGAGATTTGTTTATTCCGATGCGGATGCAGATAGCGTGTCCTCTAGGTAACTATCTTTTTTTTTGCTCAAAATACGATTTATCACTCATTCATACAACCTACTTAACGTTAACGTTTGCTACCCATTTGAATTGTTTTGAGGTGTTTGCTGTGTTTATAATGTCGAAGATATGTTAGCGGTATAGTGTTCTTTTATCATGCTAACATGTGATAAAAACCTACCAGGTAAAATGTTCTGCACTGAATAATATCATATTCCCTTCAATTTTTATATTTGTTGGACAAATTTCCCAATCTTTCTCTGTTTCTGGAATATCTTTATGTGAGGCTATTATTATCAGGTCATCGACAGCTACAGTCAGTGAATGCAGAGGAAGTTTCACATTTACAGGTTTGGCAGGTTGGGTTTTATTCTGCATTGTTAAATCTATGACATTGGTGTACAAGACCGTATCCTCACCATTCCAATCATTCGTATCAGCTACCTCAAATAGAAAATCGATGCATTTTAATTGTTTAATTCCAATAATTTTTGAAGTAATAATACAAAAGTCGATACAATATTATTTGATAAGCCTATAAGAAACTATAAAACGAGTTATCTAAACATCCTTCTCAAGAAATGAAGATGTGCTATATGACAAATTAAAAAACAAAACACTCCTTTATGAAACATTTACAAAAAGAACATTGCTTGCAAAACAATCATTATGATAAAAACAATAATGGTAAAACAACAGATACATTTTTGTCTCGACATTAAAAAAACATTAATGATTAAATACTTATAGAAATATTTTTCTGTATTTTTATTAAATCATTTTTTATATCCTACATTCAGCATTAATTTTCCTGGTGACTTAAATGCTCCCTCGGGTATGTTGATTTCTGCACTACTTTCTGATTGGGGAATAATTTTGACTGCTTTTTGCGTAACGTCAAACTCTTCATGCCGAAGCTGTGATAATACGACGAATGTGGCGGTCTTCATTCTTGTTAAGTCTATTTTAATATCAAATTCCGTATACTGAAAAAATAGTATTAGTGTCCATATCAATGCCTTAGTTTACATTGATTAAATTACAATTAAATAGAACTACAGCTATGGGTGGTAAGTCGATGGAGTTGTAACTGAACGACTTCAGATACATTGTTTTTGGCAAACATCGGTTTTAAGTAAATAATAAATTTAAGATACATTTGATTACACACATGCCGGTACTATGTCGTAATGCCCACTGAAACGTGTTAAAACATAAGAATGAATAGAATGAACATATAAACGTATATACAAATAATAAAATCACCAACATAACTTGTCAGTGTTAAAAGTACAAACACAGAAACCCCCACAAGAAAAAAATAAGTTATGAATAGGAAAACCACAAACAGAGTGATTAGGACAGAGAGCTTTTAAAAAAAACTTGAATAAGTAAGATAGTCAACAAAGTTTCAAGGAACATTTCTATTTGGGTTAGCATCATACAAATGTTTATAAGATCTGAGAAGTCAAGAACTACATGTGTTTGAAGATCAAGCCCGGTCGCTTAATTTAAAGTTTGCTAAAACAGGTACCATTAATGACGTGTGCGAACTCTGTCTGTGATATTATATCACGTTAGGATAATTCAATGAAAATTTGTAGTTCCTATTTTTCTCTGCATTTAATTATTGAGCTGATGTACACAATTTAGTGATACCCGTCTCGTATGTCAATTTGTATTGCTATTAAATCAAATCTGTAATCATTACGCACATTTATGCATCGTTTAGAAAAATTTGCACCTCTAAGTAAAAATTTAATAGTACAAGAACCAATTGGCAATTAGATCACACATTAGGGCACATTCAGGATATATAAATATCGCGTGCAAATTTCATTAGTAACTGTTTCCATTACTGAAACTGTCATTTTATGCAACAACTCTCAAATGCCTGAAACTACCTCGAGGAAAACTATCAAGATAATTTTTTTCAGTTACTCTGTACGTGTTCAGTACACTGATCCGCACATTAAATATAGAACTTTTCAGAACTGACCCAGTTATGAACAAGAAAACGCCTTTTCTTTTGAACCTATTCAGATCGTAATATTATTAAGCTAGAAGTAGACACATATAATCACGGTTGACCAAAGAAAGAGTACATACATCTGACTTTAATTGAATAACTGATGATTTACACAAACTAACCTCTTCTTCGTGCTCTCCATCTGTAAATGACTGGCCTGTAATATTGCCTTCTACGGAACCTTCTAGCGGCATAATTACAACTAGCTGATTTTCGTCAACAAATCCTGGTACAGAGATGTCCAACTCCAGATATTTTGGAGTGTCACCCCATGTTTTAATTTCGTAAACATCGCTGAAAATTCGGTCTTCAAAACCAAGATGAATTGAGACATTAGTGTATTCTGGGATAATTTTCGAACAACATAAAAAAAAGTTGGTGCTTATATTGTCCGTATTGAGTGTTATGTCTGTAAATATTGAAATATCTTCACCAGGATTCACGTAGCAGACTCCAAAAGCATTGTTTCTACAATAAAAAAAACTTTTACTTGGATATTTTAATTGCAAAACGACTTATAGATACACATTTTTCGTATTTGTTTTCATAAATAATGAAATGTGCTATTGAACATATCAAAATAGTATGCAGCGCAAAGCCAAGGTACAATCACAGTGAAGAGACAAAACAAAGTTTAATCCAAATTAATGCACGTAAAATTATGTTAATATATCAATATCTAAAAAGAAACAAGGGAAAACAAGAAGTAAATATTCAATCAGTTTGCAGAAAGATAAGTTTGTATCATCATTCAAACATTTCAGTTGTTACAAGCATGTTGTTGTTTATTACAATACCCATAATTGTTCTCTGCTTCTCGTTCTAGATGGTTGATTAGTATTCTCATTATGTTCTGGTCTTCTTTGTTCAGAATATCGACATCAACACCTCCAACTGCCCAATCATCAATAGTGACTGATGATCCTAAACTACAAAGTAACTCTACAACCGCAGCGTCTTTCTTTGAGATCGCTATGTCTAAGGGACTTTGTCCTTTCTGAAAAACGGGTATTGCTTTTGAAAAAAAATGAGATACGTCAGCTGACTCTAAATTAAAAATAGGGGATAACCAAACAGATTTAATTACACAATGATTTTGATACCATATGATCTAATATCCCGTGACTTTTTTCCGAATTTCTTACACATTTTGAAGTACCTATTGACATCAAATTTCAAATCAACCAATAATTTTTTTTTTTTAATTGGCAAAGCCAAACACAAAAATTTCAAATTGTTTGTAAGCAATCATTTTAATTTTTCATAAATATAAAGATGTTCCATGAGTATACAATTGTATTCTCGTACATAACATAATTTTCATAATTCACAAGAAATCCCAACTACAACAGCAAATAGAACAAGTCATATGTTAGATTGACATTTGACATGAACCTCAAATTCACAATGAGAATATAAAAAAAACAACACAAAGTTAATGTGTTTGTGTAAACGATTATGGTCGACCTAGTACGCACGGTAAATATGACTGTCCATATGCAATATACATACATGTATATATATATATATATATATATATATATAAGCTGTGTTTTTATTCCAAACAATAATTTGAAAGAAATCAGACAATACTTGTCTTTTATCGTACAATTTGACAGTATACTATTGATGAAATGTTTCCATTCTGTAGCATGCTTCAATCGATCGACACCATACAATGCCGTTTAATCACAAAACCAGTTTTGATTGACAGCAACAGTAGCAAACAGGTACATTCAGTATATAATGAGAAAAAAATAAAAAAAAAACGACCTCCAATATTTTATTCTAAATGGAATGTCGATATCAAACGCTTTAACGCACCAAACGAACATTTACACTCATACTGCATCTTCCTGATGACTGACTTGGTTTTATGCAGGTAAATATATAAAAAAAATGGTGAATTAAATATACACTTTTGATCAACTACATACTAGTTTTTATCTAACTTGAGTGATGGTAACATTTTCAATCAGATAAGACCCGTTCATAACAAGAAACATAGGTATCAATGCATCTGACAATGACATACCAAAGTATTGTTTACAAAAAACATATTGCAATACAAAATTATTATTAATAATATGTTCTTCCTGTCGTACATTGTGAGAAATGTCAGCTTTATTTTTGTTCCGGATGTTTTAAGCCCTATGTACTTTATTTACTGTATAAATGCATGTTAATGTTATGCTTACATTGTTGACAACATTAATTGTTGCATTAAAGGCTACCAGCGCTACAACTGATTCAATGTTTGAATGTTTCACAGCTTTGAATAACGCAGTTTCACCATCCTATTAAAAATGAAATAAATGAACACTGACAGTGTAAACAACTATGCAATGAGATGAAATCGGATATGTTCCTTATTTCGTAACTACAATACTTTCCCTATTTACGAATGTGATCTAACGAATTTTACTATTTATTGAATTTGAAATAACATAAGTAACACGACGAGTACCACGTGTTCAGCACAATTTGCTTACACTTCCAAAGCACCTGAGATCACCCTCAGTTTGGTGTTGCTTTGTCTTTAGTTTTATATGCTGTGGCTTGTGTACTCTTATTTGTCTGTTTGCATTTCAACGTTTTAGCCATGGCGTTTTCAGTTTGTTTTCAATCTATGATTTTTACTGTCCCTCTGGTATATTGCTCCCTTCTACCGTCTATTGCAAAGCACATGTAAACATCTTTTGGTTGGTTGTTTTTCAGTCATAAGACTTCTGGTTTTTTTTTAGTTTGATGTTTGAAAAGACTTTTTTTAGCCATGCTGCTTGTCCGTTTTTTTTTAGTTTGAATGTCCTTTTTTATGTTCTATATTTATTATGTGACTTTTTCTATTACCTGCATCATGGTTGCTCTTGAAATCTGATTTTTGCTTTTTGTTAGTTCTGTCAAACTATTTACCTCATCTCTTTGTTCCATATCAACTCCATGCTGTGCTGCAGCAACAATTATTTCTGACAATCCTTCAGAACTTGCAAAATGCAGACATGTACATCCATTCTGATTCAAGATAAGAGCAAACAATTAATAGACTCATACAATGTTTATTCATATTTGTATCGCAAATTGAAGAATTTCAATTATACTTAAATAATCAACTAAGGAATCCGTGTAACAAATGATTTACAATTTGTTGACATATAGTTTCTTAGACATGAAATTGAAAATAGACTTTTTAAATAAAGCATGTTGTTATATACATAGCCCTGGAAACGTTTTACCTCATTCACATATTCTAAGTCAGATCCTCCTTTGATTAGTTCTATTGCCTCTTTGCACTTTTTCTGCCTTACTAGTGATATCAGTTCCATTTTCAAATTGCTGGATATACGTTATCTGTTATGAAATCAAAAGGAAAAAAAATAGTTTTCATTCATACTAAATAATCAACTTCACTTAGAATAGGACGAATTAGTTAATATTCACACCTTACTATTACATATATAGTGTCACTAAATCTAAACACCGGTTATAATTGTTTAAACATTTCATCAATGTTTATCCAATATAAGAATGAATTTCCAAATAGACACCTGTGGAGCAGTATATGCTTACCCTTCTGTCCAGTGCACAATGTTTATTTAGTATTGTCAACATCGCGATATCTACAATGTTCACACGATATTGTGTCAATATCGTCTACATTGTTTGAACCTTTATTTATTGTTTACATCATTGACATCGTTTACATCGCGCTGTATACAATGATAAAAATATCGTGATTACGTCGTTCACATCACGTACTGAACGGTGTACATACCAAGGTATAGAACACATAGATAGCATACAGTGTATTTTTTTTCAATAACGACACTATAAAGTTGACATTGGGTTGTTTAAAATATCGATAAAACATCGTGCACTTGACATACTTCGGAGCACATGAGATCTCCCCAGTATTTGGATGGGTTGATGTTGCTCAGTCTTAAGTTTTATATGTTGTTTCTTGTATACTATTATTGGCGTTGTCACTTTATTTTCGATTTATGAGTTCGACTGTTCATGCTGTTCCTGTGGTATTTTTCGTCCCTCATCTACTCGCATACAATTTTACTTGTCAAGACTTTGTAGGTGTTCATTGCATTCAAGAGTAAAAAAAAGTCATAGGAATTGAAGTGTAGTTTTACCTTAACATTACTATGGAATCCTATACCATAACATATGCGATTATTTTTCAAAAACCTATGTTATGAGTGTTCTAACGTCTATATACATTTTTCTTCTGCAAAAGAGGTAATGTTCCCCATATTTTAACTTTTTTGTTTATTATGTCTGTTTAATAAAGTACCAAGTTGAAGAGCATTAGTATTTCAAAAATATATGCCATCATAACACTAAAACATTGAAAAAAGTTAATGAATTAATAAATTTTGCGTACGATTTGCATTATTGGAGCACACATTGTACATGCATATTATATTAAGGCCGTGTTCACATTGACCTAAACTCGGTGTTGTGTTAGTGTAACTCACAAATAAACTAAACATAATTAAGTTCCCATTGATAAAACTCAATGTCTACATGTAGTTTAAATCATGTTTTGTCTTCATGCAGTCGATAGTCGATGTAGACCTTGTCTAGGTTAAGTGTACACAAAACTAGGCATTCAGAACTTTAATTTTTCAATGTATGTTTAAAAAAAAAACGATTTTTTCTATAAAATTGATACTTATAACCCTTATTAATGAAGATCTTTAAAGAAATATTTGTCTAAACTTGATATATTTATTTGTTATAAAAACACTTGACGTAGCCTTATTAACACCTTATCAAGACTCATCCATCCTCATTGCCGAAAACATATTAATTCATTTGAAAAGGTCTTCCCAAATCGACTTGACGTACGTATTGACAGAAATATTTGCCACTGGTCTTTACTTAAACAACGATTCACTCGGAAATGCATTACTGAAAAGGTCGAGGTTAATTGTTTGTTTATGTAGTATCTCAGACCCGTTCAAATATAATTAGAAATAAAATAAAAAAACATTACCCCCTCCCTTTGCTAAATACTCCTTGGAGAAAAAATACTATTTGAAACAAACAGAAAAGATGGAAATGTAGTGATTATTAACCTCACAATTCGTTTTCTTCGTCTGTAAGCACGCTGATGCAGCCTACGGTTTTAATGCGTAATCGAGACATCTTTAAACTACTGCAAATCATCCAAAATGACTTTCTTAAAAAAAAGACCACTTTACGTAAAAAAAATGAGGGGGGGACGGGGGTTCTGAGTCAGAATTCCTTCGCGCGAAAGTTTATTTTTTAGTTTTTTTCGATGGTACCAATTTGATATTCAACACTATGGGAAAACTTTGGATTCAGAATATTTTTTTATTCTAATCATTTATGACCCGATTTGTTTTTAATCAAATTGTGGAAAAATCCACCCCCTTTTTTTTTAAGTCAAGTGATCATTATCTAACTGCTATAAAAGTTGTTCAAAAATTTGAACTTGGTTCTACGAAATGAACATTTAAATGACTTTAGTTTACAAGTGTGAACAAATCGTATGTACAGGTAATTAAACAAGTTGTATAGATGTGAACAAATTTAATGTGAAACTAGTGTACAATACATTAAACCAAATGTAAACATGTTTACTGTACACGGCGTTTGGTGTGAACACGGCCTAAGTTTATCAGTTCTATTTGAAATCAATTTTAACTAAAAAATACATACATGTCATTATTTTCTTTCTTCACATACTATACAACTGTCATTAAGGAAGTTGGAGACCTCAGTTATCATACGAAAATCTGTAGACATATTAAAACAATTATAAAATCGATATTGGATATATGACTGTGTGTAAAGACAAATGACGATCGTAACTATCAAAATTAAAAAAATGACACTACTGAGGACAATATACTATGTCAATGTTCAAATACCCAATAAGCGATTGTAACGGATCACAAATTTGAAACAAAACCCTCATTATATATATTGTTTGATTGATAATGCCAAAGAAAGTATAATTGAACCATATATTAATAATTGACTGCTTTATAATATGTTCATAATATTTCTTATGTACATACTATTATCAACACAAATATATTTGTAGTATGATAAATGCTCATTTTTGCTTCTGACAATAAAGTATAATAAATCCGTACGGCCACATAGCTGACCAAAGTAAATGTGTGAATAATTATTTACCTAGGGATCATATTCCCCGCAGTTCGATAATTGCATTTAATGTATGTATCAATATAATGCGTTGTTTTGATTAGCTTCCATCAATTTCGTGTATTTTTAAATTTAACATTCGTTTCATAATGAATTTAAACATTCATGATGACACACCAAAATAAAGTGCACAGGAAAAAAAAAAGGATATTAATCGTGTTTTCATGATCACAGCAAAAAAAATGTAATCATTATAAGTATACTTGTAGTCTCCCTTTAAAATGTCCATACAATGGTAAAAACGTTGACCGTGCGAACATTTCTAGAATGTAGCGTTTTATACAAAACGAACATTAGTCAACGATTATAAACCCTTATGAATTTACAAAAAAAAAACATTTATTCCTTCAATAAATGCTTCAATAAATGTTACTTTTTTTCTACAATTTGTGTACTATTCTACCTGTTAACATTTTCCATAGCTTAATTAAGCAGAAAAAAGGTTGTGATCTACAATGCATCGTTTATAACTCAAAATAAGTATTAAAATATGATGTACAATTCATACAGAGATTAACTTAATGACTGGTTAATGTTATTTGAAAAAGTTATTCATTGTATTAACTAGTCATGCGAATAACGTCTAATAACTCGTAAGTATCGACAAGTTGGACAATAGAAACTAGATATAGTTACTCTTGTTCGTTTTAAATTTTTTAATTGTTTTTTTTTTACACTTAACTATTTAAACATAATAGTTATCAAAAGTACCAGGATTATAATTTTATACGCCAGACGCGCGTTTCGTCTACAAAAGACTCATCAGTGACATAAACTATACATGGTATTATCAAACGGTAAGTACACTACTGCTTTTGCGAATGAAACACAATACAACCACGATACATTGAATTGGATACTTTAATTTTACGTGTTTTTGTTAAATGATAAATGTATATGAAAATTCACTGTATGAAGATAAAAAGAATATTAAATAATAACAAAATCAGTGTTGTATATATGATTTTAAATGCATGGACAATTTGTTTCAGGCAATTGTTATTTTTTTCTGAGAAATATATCATCCAGCATACGAACAGGGACCTCTATGTCAACTGCCATCAACAATTTAAGGTTTGTATTTGTGGGATTATTGGAAATAATAACCAACCTGATTCATTTTAAAAACAGTCTTTGAGTTAATTTATGTTTTTTTGTATTGAGTTAAGTATTCCAGTTGATATTTTATTGTGTGTTTTTCTATGTTGCGATGTTATACTATTGTTTCAGAAAAAAGAAGAAGGTACGGTACCATTAAAACTGTTATTCCTGCTGCAATTGATTGGACCTGTCCTAAGTCAGGAATCTGATTCACAGTAGTTGTCGTTTATTTATGTAGTTTATAAGTGTTTCTGGTTTCTCTTTTTTTATATAGATTAGACCGTTGATTTTCCCGTTTGAATCGTTTTACACTAGTAATTTTGGGACCCCTTTTAGCTTGTTGTTCAGTGTGAGCCTATTCCCCGTGTTGAAGGCCGAACCTTAACCTATAATGGTAAACTTGTATAAATTGTTATTTGGATGGAGAGTTGTCTCACTTGAACTCATGCCACATCTTCCTATATCCATTGAACATGAATAGCGTTGAGAACATTTTTAGTAATACAATATGTAAGGTTATGTATTGCAAAATGGATTTCACAATTCCATCATTTAACAAGAAAAAAAAGAAAAAACAAAAACAAAAGTGTGCCCCTGAGTCCATCTTTGCTAGTAGAGCGTAACGATGCATTACCCGTTTTTCCACCCGGGCGGACAAAGAATACATTATTGATTACAATGATTCAATTGATATTCATTGTCTTTTTTGTCATTTCATCTTTCTCGTTATTTCATTTCTTTATCGTTTTTGTTACTTTTTTTTTTATAGTAAATGTTCATTTGAGTATACAACTGACACCTGTATTGTGAAGAAAAGATGTCAACATTGCACAAAAATCGGTCACGGATTATCAACCTTGTTGACGAAGTGGATACTATCATCATTGATCGAACAAGTAAGTACTATATAAATTCTACAGACAAAATAATTACACGCCTAAATTCAAACTTACGAAAAAAAACAAAAAAACTATCAAGTATGTTATAAGTGCGGCCACTTCCGTGGACAGGCATAACCTATGTATAATCATATATCACACTTTTTGTTTTGATTCATCCAACTAATTCTTGTAAATGTCACGTAGATTGATTTGACACACTTGATTATTAAGATCGATTTTTATAATTATTTTGTTTCTGTTATGTCTCTACCCATAAAGGCAGTAAACATTAATTCCTTGAGACGTTTACATATTTTCAAATGTCACCTGTTAAAATGGTAGACTGCAAAGGACTCCTCTACACAAATGTAAACACCTTTATTGTTTTAGATAAAAATGTTTAGAATCTTTAATTATATTCTTCTGGTCTTGTTATTTTTATCCTTGTTTTGCCTTAAAAGGTTTTAAAAAGATTGCATTAATATTCAGAACAAATTAATATCTGTAATGTTCAGTTGGTAGCGATGTAAGAATATTATTACAAGGTTGTTGAGTCACAATTGACCTTTTATGAATGTGCAAGTATTTCTGTGAAGATACTTTGTTGGTACACGAGTAAACATAACCGAATGTATCTTTTCTTTTCTATAGGCGATGGGGTCACTTCGTCAGGTTTGTACATGAATAAAACAAATACAAGTAAAGCATTAGACAATTTTGTAATTAAGTGTTCAACAATGTTTAATGTAACTTGTTACTGAATATAACGAGCAGAACAACCTTAATACGAATAAATCAACATCATATTGCTAATGACATTGCCCTGTCATGTTTCTGATGACCAATCATAAGAACGCAGTTGAGGTGCAGTTTATTTTTTTATTAAAATCACTAGAATCATTTAATAAAACTGTTCTGAACGCGTAATGTTATCCTATTGGAATTTAATTATAATATTGGTATTTCAAAAGAAACACCAATCATAGCATACATGGTTTACGTTGATTTGAATATAGAAAAAAATAGAAAACGATAAAAAAAAATGTCAATTGAGTGTTTTTTTTAAAGATCATTACTCATGTTAATCGACTTACATTTTCAAGAACTAATTTTGGCGTACAATTAATTATTCGTTGCAAAGATATAGAACTATAACGACAAGGATGAATTACTTACGTTTTGCGTCTGTTTGCATTTGGATAGCTTATATAAAGAAACAGCAAGCATAGCCATTGATAACGAATATATTCAATATTACTTTTTTTTCAGAAGGAGGCGATGAAGTCATTTCGTTATCAGGACTGTGTTCAATATCGTAGCAGCTACGTAGTGCTACGTAAATTTTGACTATTTAACGTGTAGCTATAGACTAGTTGTCACACATATATTGATAGCTGCTACGATATTGAACTCAACCCTGGCTTGTGTATATTTATTAGGTCTCAGGTTACTGATTCATATCTTCAGATCCCATTTGAGTGTTTTAAAATTGTAATGTTAATTGTATATATATATATATTGGTTAAGTTGAAATTACAGCGTTATAATCATATAATATCTAACAACAGTCATAGCTAGCGTCAAAGCTATTGTTTTTAATATATTGCAATCACGTTAAATTTAATTAATTTTTCAATTTATTTCATGTTTTTATAGGCACTTGCTTTCAAATTTATGTTCACTAGTTCGACTCAAATTCTCATATTTATTTTGACAATGTAAAACATTTTTCCAAACTATTAAAAGTATAAAACAAACAATTAACAGGTTATGAGCTTCGTTTCGTTTGAATTTTATCCTAGACGCCATCTTTAATTAACTTTCAAGTTGACTTTCTATGACCATATAAGCGATGTAAACATATATATAGATAAAAATAGATTAAGCAACTAAAACAATTTGTTTATCGTCCTCTTTTTGAAGATCCAATCAGTCAATCAAATCATGCACCTTTGTTTCACCTTCAATGTTGACATTCTTTTCCTTTAAATAACCGTACACGAGCAATGCATGCGTTATTCTATCTTTTAACGGGGTTAAATAGGAGTTCACATGAATACAAATTTAAAGAGGTCGAATTATTCACTTGCAAGTGAATATTTCATTATTAATTTTAATTAGCTTAATTTGACAAAATTGAACCATTTTAGCATTTTAGAATAATTCTTTCCTTATTTTACTTTCATTGATGATTGAAAAAATAAATATTAGATCTTTTATATATCTTATAGCCAGTGCCCCTTTTGCAATTAAAGCAAGGTAAGCTTTACATAGAGTTGTTGCTTTGAGTTTTATATTTCTTTTCAAAAAGATCTTTTCTCATCTTTACTCACTAACTTTGGTGATAATCATGCCAATTCCTGTTGAATTTTTAAAAGTGTTTGTTTTGTTATTTTGTCGTTATTTCTAATTCACAGAAGATAGGAACATTTATTGGCCGCGCTTTGCTCACCTTGAAAATACTCTGCAATAATAATGAAAGTTACTAAGTTTTAAGTGTGGTAAATACTAACGGCACAATGGCATTTGATGTTATATTTTCAACATGATAAATTCTTTTCTATCTCTTATTTTGAACATTTTTTTTGCAGTTACATTGCACCTTTAAATACACTTGCATAGCCTTTACGCAATGAACAGAGACCAGTAGGATATATTATAAGCCAATGCTGAATTTCTATTCATTGTTTGTCTTTCTGTTTTCGACCAGTAATCATAATGTTGTCTTTACATTTCATACATTTAATTTTGATTTTGTATTATTTACAGGTGAATTTATAACCACTGATGGTATTGTTAGCAACAAAAGAGTTGTTAGGATTACACCAAAAGAGGAAGGTATGTTCATATCCTGTTTACTTTAATATATAAGACTATTCCAAACTTACTCTGCACATCCTGCATTCACCCGATTTTGACTATTACTTTACTGATAATTCAAAGTTACGCGAAAAACGCACCTAGCATCTGGAATCGTTGATGATACATGTATATTAAAATAAAACAATTAACGTTTAATGTCACTATTTTTACATACATGGATATCTCGTTACAACAGCTATATAAAGAGAGATAGAAGATTAAAAAAGTAATACTATCGTTGTGGTCACATCGAAGAGAAGCTGACAGTATCAAGTAACAAATTAACAATAAAAGTCAACAAACAATCATATAGAAAGCCACTAACTGAACATCGCTGTCCATACACATACACCGGTTGATCTCATAACCACCAGCATGTCCAGTTATATTGTTATCTCTATGTTGCACATGGGTTATATTTTATCAATCTAAATCAATATCTGGTAGGTATAAGTAAAACTACGACACGCCACTTGTTCTATTATATTACATCTTAAAAAGGAAGTAACTGTCGACTACACATTTTTCGATTTTCTCATATGGATGTTTCTTACAACTTATCTCAATAAGAGGAACCGATCTAAAGGGGTTCATCAATTGATAAAATGTCGGATACGTGAACTTATACATTACTTTTATGTCTGACCCCAAAGAAGAAACACTGGAAAGACAAAAACACAACACAAAAACACAAACAGCAATTATTTCTAACACGAATCAACACAGTAAACTTTGTACTAAACAACACTTATCCAAAACACATTAGGGGTGACCACGAGTACTTCGGTATTGTAAGCAGATCCTGTTAGTCTAGTGACATACGTCAGATCGTCGTAATAGTAGCATATGTAAACAATATTCAGGTTGTTTTCTTTTTCAATGCCCATCTGGTTAAAATAACGAAGGCCCTTTACAGTTATTTCAATAATAATTTTCAAACTTATATAATATTTGTTAATTGAAATTGAAATAACGCGAATTGCCAAACACATGAAACTTTTGCCATATACATTAAGATATTGCAGAATGAGTATATCATAAATTAAACGCCAATTTCATTCATGTGTATTCAAAAGTCTACTTTTATTGTTTTGTAGTAAAAGTGCGTTTACTGTAGCTATGTAAAGGCGACCAATACGCAACTGTCTAGCGTTCACTGAAGTAAACGCCCGTTTATCTGGTGTTTGTTTAGTCGATAGTGTCTTGGATTGTTCAATTTATGACATATGACTTTTTAAGTGCATTTTTTGTCTAATGTTAATCCAAACACAATATAAATATATGTATCCTATCTACGACCACATGTAGCCTTTACTATCAAAATGTAGGCGCAATTTACCGAAGTAATGACGATCGGACAACCAAATTCAAATCAATCGTATCTTAAATGAAGCTTTTTGGCGTGAATTAAAGATTAATGTGTTACGTTTCACAGTAGCTGATCCAATATATGTTATTTAGATAGGCTTATATTCTCTATAGGTCACCATCTTCATACAAGCTGTATCTTAATTGATGATAAGGGCAACATTCTACTTAAGAGCGTTCAGGTCAAGCACGAGCTATCCAGCACAGTTTTGAATATCTACAGTCCTGCTGGATTTATTCTTGGAAGAGTGAGGTATGAAATGTTTTCTTGGAATTGAATTATTTTTCCTTTAAATGGATGACTTGTTTGGCTTTATAACTTTTTTTATCTGAGCGTCACTGATGAGTCTTATGTGGACGAACCACACGTCTGGTGTATTAAATTGTAATCCTGATACCTTTGATAACTATTCACACCAATGGCTCGATGCCACTGCTGATGGACGTTTCGTTCCCGACGGTATCACTAGCCCAGTAGTCAGCACTTCGGTGTTGACATGAATATCAACTATATGGTCATTTTTATAAATTTCCTGTTACAAAACTTAGATTTTTTCGGAAAACTAAAGACTTTCTTATATGAGGAATAGTTTACCTTACCCTTTCAACTTTGTGCTTGTTTTGGCCTTCTATAGATATAGGAAGATGTGGTGTGAGTGCCAATGAGACAACTTTCCATCCAAATAAAACTTTATAGAAGTAAACCATTATAGGTCAATGTACGGCCTTCAACACGGATCCTTGGCTCACACCGAACAACAAGCTATAAAGGGCCCCATAATTACTAGTGTAAAACCATTCAAACGGGAAAACCAACGGTCTAATCTATATAAAAAACGAGAAACGAGAAACACGTATAAATTACATAAACAAACATGTTTTATCTGAGCATCACTGATGAGTCTTATGTAGCCGAAACGCGCGTCTGGCGTATTAAACTATAATCCTGCTACCGTTGATAACTAAAAAGCAGTATATTTTGTAATGTTTAGCAGTCAAAAAATGAAAATCAAATCTAAATCACACTTGAAACAAATTCAGTTCAGTAGAGCTTTTGGATTTACCTGTCATCAATTATGCTCACTATGAAGCATGTCAAAGTCGAGAATGTACAAATACTTGTAGAAATATATGACTAAAAAGGGTTGGTGTTGTGTGTCAAATAATAAAGAAAAGTGATGACTGAAATTGATAAGACAGTCCAAGAACATGGATGTTTTGCAAATAGTTAGTTGAATAGCAACCAGTTTGATTCAAACAAGTCTGTACAAGACAATGCAAGAAAAACTAGTAAGTCAGAGATATGCGCAAAAAAACCAGATACAAGTAGATGCGGTATGATTGCCAATGAGACAACTCTCCATCCAAGTTACAATTTATAAAGGTAAACCATAATAGGTCAAAGTACGGTCTTCAACACGAAGCTTTGGCTCACACCAAACAGCAAGCTATAAAGTGCCCCAAAAATTACTAGTGTAAAACTATTCAAACAGAAAAATAACTGTATAATCTATATAAAAAACGAGAAACAATTATTATCCATGCAAACAAACGACAACTAATGACCATCAGATTACTGACTTAGGATAGGTACGAACAATTGCAGCGGGTTTAAACGTTTCAAAACTGGCATATATATGACTAAATTAATTTCAGAAAATACATTTAAGCTTAGGGCAGTTTGTTATTTCCCTTTTCAAAGTAGTGATATTTTGATTGTTAACTTCTTAGATGTTCCAAAAACAAGGCAAACTATGAGATACAAACAGCAAATCAGGAGGTACTTTTTCTGATTAATCATAGAAATAACGCGACAGAAAGTACCTTAAAGGTAAGCATTATCACATACATATCTTGTATTAACAGGAACGATTATTATGAATAAACACAATGATTTGTAAACGACGAAAAAGTTACATTAAGAAGCCAAAACTTTAATCTTTTGTCAAAAATGGTCTTCAATGAAGTACAATTTATTGTCTAAATAGGACTAATGTCTAAATAAGACGCTTTCCGTTTTAGGTTGAACATCATAAATTCAATTTGAAAGTGATGGTAACTGAGAGAATGATAAACAAGACATGCTTGTTTCAATGCAACAATTCAATTGCATCTTTACTCGCATGCCTTTACCAACTCCGCCATTATTTGAATGGTTCAATTAATTACATCTTAATGTGTTTAAAAAGAAACCCTTTTCCTCGCATGCTTTCAACAACACCGCCATGACTTAAATGGTTCAATTAATTAAATCTTTACGCGTTTAAAATGAAGAGAAAAACACTCTCATTTTTAAACTATTTTGAAATCAACGAAGACAAAATAAAGATGAATAATCCACAACTTCCACAGATAAATCTAAGGACAAATTAACCAAATTCGACTAAAGAGAGGGGTTGATCTTTGATGCTTCGAAAAAGGAGCGGACCCTTCCTTTTTAATAGTATTTTTCAGGTTGCTAGTTGTAACAACCCATCTGGTATTCAGTTTGAATTAAATTTCAGTACGTTCTGTGATATAGATACAATGGATAAGCGTTGATTCTTGAAAAAGAAACGATGAGCCCGGAGGGCGAATGGTTTTGTTTTTCATGAATCAACGCTTATCCATTGTTTCTATAACTTAAACTATTGTGTTAATGCCTTTTAAAAATTAACGACTATTCTTAATTAGAAGGTATTGTAAGTGAGTTTAAATAACCATGTAACGATCCAGTACAATACATTCAATTGTTAAAAAATACAAATATATTGTAACACAACACGTCGGCCCTTACAGATCTTCATACTATCAGGCGTTTGAATATTGTCTGTTTTTACAAAATTAAATAAGTTCGAACGTATTTCTATTAAGATTGAAATGGAGAATGTGTCAAAAGGAAAACACGCCTACAAAGAACATATATATAGTTCATATAATAACTATGTTTCCGAAATTTCTAACAAAAAGGTTAATTCTAGGCACATCACGATTTTCTAGCATAGGAATTTGCGAATTAACAGTTGTAAAATTACGTAGTAAAACAGATGATATCATATTATATTGATTTATAAAACAAAAATGAACAAATAGAATGTAATCATTTTTGTTTCAAACATAATAAATAGCCAACAATAATCCGATAATAGACGACCAAACTTGCTTTTATTACACAAAATATCCACAGTAACATACAAAGTAAGAACAAAAACTGGAAAAGTAGACAATAGGGACAACAAAGAGAATTCCGAGATTCGAACCTACAACGACAATCCCGTACCTTTAACTCATTTATCCTAACCATGAAACCTCGTGGCTAACAATTCATACTATACGTTTGCCTATTATGTATATATAAAGATACACGTCATGTGTGTCTGTTGTACCGATGTATATCATATATTCATTAATATATATATATATATATAATTGACATTTAAATCGTAACCGATTAGTAGCCTAGATGTTTCGTCGATATGTTAATGTCAGTCACTCGCAACAGAATTTATGGACGGGTTCGAATCCCAGTGAAGGCATATAGAAATTACAAAAATTAAAGGTAAGTTTTTAAAACAATTCCATTGGTGAACAGAAATCAGTACATTAGTAAATTCAAACTTAATGATATTATGCACACAAAGGAAACAAACGAATATAATACGGTGAGCCCATTTCAGCGACAGATTTAGAAAGCGTTGGTTCTAGAAAAAGAATCCACGATAAATGAATAGGCTGACGTAACCACAATGATTTAATTCAGTGTATACATAGTTTGTCTTTAATAGTTAGTTTAAACATATTTATTTATAGTGGATTGGGAAACAAGTTTTGCAACTTATATTAATCCCTTTCCACTTTGCGGGTGCGAGTGCTGCCTTGTAGCGGCATTAGCCTACTCTTTTTCGAAATCTTCAAGGGTGTCTTTAACGTGAAAGAGATATGGCTCCCTCTTAACACGCATCAGCCATTTACCGTCCCCTTCTGACGGACTATCATCGTGTCCTTAAGACCATACTCGCAAATGGTGTCAAGGGAGAGCCGAAAATTGAGTTCCTGAAATTTTCATCCCGAACGGGAAATCGAACCAGGAACCTTTGTGTTTAATAGTTATCCCACAATAACGCCGTGTGTCAGTGTAAGATCACCCCGATGGCTGGAGGCCAGAGGGTGATCTAACACTGACACACCAAGTCCGAATGGGATAACTATTTTACATCCCAGCTGTTTTAGATAAGACGAAAAACCGTCTACAATTCATAAAATAGAGTTTAGAACGCCACACAACCATTATAATATAATTTATATATTAATATATTATGTATACCCTTTATGACCCCCGAACAAGATGAGTAGATGTCAAACAATGTCATCTCGCCCCACTTGCCAATCGGCCCACACTATATCGCCCCACTCTTGTTAAACGAGTCTTCCCACTTTTGAAAAGAGTAAAAATCAAATTGAACAATTAGTCTGACAACTCACTTATTAACGAAAAAGGTTTAAACCCCACTGAATAAAGGTCTGCCAACTCGCTCCACTTATAAAAAGATCTTTCTTCCTTTAAGTATTTTAAATTACTGTTAGTTCGTATCACGGTATCCAGTCGTCCTGGTGAAGTGGTATGTGTCATGACTTGATATGCTAAAGGTCTTGAGTTCGAATCCCTGCATATACACTGGATTTTTCTACTAGATTTTGATAGATAGTCTTTTCCGTATAATTAATTATAAGTTTTATAGTGGATTTGACATTTCCGCCAAAATGTTACAGAACAAAGAAAGCATGCATAACAAAGAAACGTGGGTGATCTGGATGGGGTGATCCGGCTCAGATCACCCCTGTTAGAACAAAGGAGCTGGGATGTAATCTTTATTTATGTCACCAATCACTAATCACGATAGAAATGAATTATAATCTATTACACAGTTCGTTATTTACCATTCTTCTCTCTGTTTTCTTTGATGCGTATATTTTACATACTACGTCTTCTAACGTTACTTTGTTTAAATCTTTTAGAAGCATTATGAAACTTCATTTTAGTTTTGCGTTCCGATTCGCCTTTTTAGAAGGTCGTTATATTGTATGCTGTGAACACGAATTTTGAAAAGGGGATACGTATACTTTACTTCCCAAACAGGAGGACTTTTCAAACCATATATTTAGTGTATAGTTTGGTTAATCGTAAAACATTAGGCCAGTGTTACTCATGTTTTCCTAAATGTACTTGATTGCGCATGTGAGTAACATAACTTTTTGGGGAATCAATTATATGAAGTGAAAAAAACCAAACAAGAAATGTTAAGACCCGTTTTGGAGTCAATAATATCAAACAGATAATGTTGACCTTTCTTGTCTGTAGATAACAGATATCAAAAGTCGAGCATTAATAGCTAAGGTGACATTACCACTTACAAAAGATGGAAAAGTTATGTATAATATAAAATGTAAGTATATTTATATTTTTCCAATACAAATCAAAATATGAGGTAAAGCATCAGATACACAATTTTTGATAGTGAATTTGAGAAATACCGTATGCATCAACAAGTTTATACCAAAGATTGTTTGACAGATAGTCACGTGGTACAGTGTTAGTGAAAATTAATAAACCGATAAATAAGAAGACGTGATGCATTTATGTTGACTGATATTCTGCATGCTTACATTAACTAAAAAATGCGTCCTAAAACAAGGTTCGAATACAAAAATCCATTTCAATTCGTTTGTATAATTATCATGGCGTCACAACAAACAAAACTGATAAAATTGCAGTACGACAAATAAGGCATTGTTGTTGTACAATAACATAAATAATACGGCATTATTTAAAAAAAAAAAGTTTATACTTACTCATAACAAAACACAGTATCGCATAAATCATTGAATTTCCCCATATTAAAAACACTGTTACCGAATTGAAGAATTGTTTTTTATATGGCAGTGATTAAGATGTTAAACACCAGTGGTCCTACCTGAACTTACATACAGGCTGAAATTCAGCAGTTGTTAAAATGTACTAGATAAACAAAATGGGTCTTTCTTGGATAGTTTTTAACACTTAAGAAAATCGATCCAGACAATCGTGACTAACCAAATGTTAAATTAGAACATAAAAAGTGCTGACGAATGAACAAACATTCAGAATTTATGTTATCGGGTACTATGCACTAGTCTTATGTGACCTTTTAAAATTTGTGCAACAGTTTAGTGAACTATAAAAATAAGAAGATATGTTGGGCCTAATATTGCTTATGAGACAACTCTCTACCAGAGACCAAATGACAAACTACAAGTAACAAGATAGACCATTAGCATAATGTATATAATGCTATGTATATACATCTGCGTCACAAGCAAAACACACTCACTCTCAAATTATATAATGCACCTTTAACAGCAAAAGTTGTGATTGAAAAGTGTTTTTCTTTAAATTTTAGATGCATATCTAAAACTGTGACACAATTTATGACGTCATTGTAAACTGTCAATTTAAATTTTGTTTTCTGACCATATGAGTTGTATGGGTCCAAGAAAATTAGTCTTGTGTCTATATAGACATCCTTACCAAAACCAACCAAACTAAAAAAATTGACAAAAGGGTAAACAAAAAAGAACATAAAGCGACTGTAAATAGACTATTTCCGTGACTGATCAAATATGCAACTATGCTTCACTCCTTAAAAAAAGTCCAGCATTCAGTATTCAGGTTCACGGTTATGAATCAGTATATCATATATCATTTTGCAACCAACAAATTAAGTCACCAATTACAACACATTCAGAACGGACAAAAGTTTAGCATACTCTCACAACCTTATATTTTTTTTTATGTGCGACTTGGTGAAAAAAGCTGTAGCAGTAATATCACATCCGCGTATTTTATATTTTGATATAAAGTAAGTTAGACGAAGGTATTTCTGTTATAATGTGCCAGATCAGGGTTATACATACTTTCCCTAGCATATTATATACGAGAGGCACGAAAGATATCAAAGGGACAGTCAAACTCATCAATCTAAAATAAACTGACAACGCCATGACTAAAAATGAAAAAGACAAACAAACAAACAATGGTACAAATGACTCATAAAATGGTCTGCTGAAATTTGAAATGCGAAATGTTTTTTTTTGTAATAAATCTAAATATCGTTTAAATATTGTCGTTGTGAATGTTTTTGTAATATTGGCTAATGGACCTTAGTCATCTATTTGAATCAGTGTTTGATTTCCAACCTTTTAAAGGTTAAACTAGTATAGACTTTGCACAGTAATTGTGAAGACTGTATCAAAATGAAAAACGAAAAACGGAAACGCTTCTTTTTTTTTATTTTAAATTTATGAAAAAAAAAAAAATGTTTTCTTGTTTTTTTTTGTTTTTTTTTTTTTCAATATAAGATTGAAGAATATGTGCTGTCATGACATATCGTGTCAACATAAAAAAGAAATTTTGTAAGCTTTACGTTGAAAAGTTAACAATTTACATTATTAAATTTTTTTGTACATAATGATCTGTCTTGATAACAAATTTATAACAATGTTGACATTTTTTTTAGACGTTAAGAAGATTCCAGTGGTGAACAAGCTTCAAATAGTATGTGCAGTTCTATCATACACTCACCAAAATCCATCAAAGAATAACTTATGTTGCAAGATACAATATACAATTGATAGAGTGTGCTGCTTTCCATTGTATTATGACAAGAAGGGCATGTTTTTCCTGTTGTGCTTTATATTTCCCCTAGTCATTGTAGTGTATGTCATATGCATAGTTTTGTTTGTAGCATATTTCGTTGGTACTCTATTTACTCTACTTCTGTCATATTTGTGCAATAGAGAAGACGACTTTTCGTGCATTTTTACTTGGCCATGTAGATTGTGTAAAAATGAACACGATTGTTCCGAATATATTGTGTGTCGAAAATTTTTAGGATGGCATATATGCACATTTATAGTCATCGTAGCTGGTTTCCATGCATTACAAGGATGGAAGTTGTACAGCATATAAACACATTATGTTGACTTCTTTCTCATGGACTGCGTGTCCCTCATTGCACTTATACTATATACAAAAAGATGAACACACGAATCGCTTTTCATTCATCTCTTAATTTACTACAAAACAATAAATAAATAGATAATAATTGAATGAAACAAAAAGAACAATTAATATTGAACATCTGTTTAAGAATAATTATGTGACAATGGCATGCAGTTCATCTCCATCATTGATGACAACGTTTTAGAATCTCTTAAATATTCTAACAAATATATATATGTTTATAAGTCAGGTTTGAAAATGATATTATAGCTATATATATTTAATACTTACATGTACGAATACATGTTTACAGTTGTTATTGCTTTCAAATTTTGTATGGATTACGTTTTTGTTCTAAGTTTTCATTGGGTTAAAGACTGAATTTCTGTATCAGTAACACTGAACTAAATTGTGTATTTTTGTATTTTTTGGGTATCTGATAATAGTTTTATCTTACTCAATTTTTATAGGATGCATTTTACTAAAAAAATCCTAGTCTTAAGTAATGTCGTTTACATTTTACGCTTTTTATTCAAGACTTTAATTGGTTCCAATAAAAAATGTTGCTATTCAGCTTTGATAAAAGTATTCCATCAATCTTTTTTTCTTGGTGTTCATATTTACAGAGACAAATAGTATCAAACAGATATTTAAAAACACAACTAGCTCATAATAAACAGTTACTAAATAATATTAAACAGCTGTGTAGTATAGCTAAGACTACTATCGCATACAAGTCTCAGGAATAGTTACTGGATTAGTAACATTCATTTCTTTTACGGAAATATTTTTTGTGGATTTTGGTTTGATCGGTTAAAAAGTCGCATATCTGGTTGAAAAAACAATTGATTTATTTGTAGATAAGAAAATTATAAGAATGTTTCGAGAGAATACTGAATATCAAGAGGATTACGTATTATTATCCTCTTTAGCTCTGTATAATTGTGTAAATTCACGAAAAAGTCAAGCTTGTTATTCATATTATATCCTGAAATTTTGTATAAGATTTATAATTTATATAATAACATATAAAGTCAATTTACTTTTGTTATCAATTTGTGTCATATTTGGTATTAGATGAATCTGAATCTGAGTTTGTTGTCGCTTTGACAGATTCTCCATTTCCTTTTTCAATTTTATTCAGTAACCGAATATTGTGTTTTATGAGTATTGATCGCCATGTTATATATGTGTACCACTCGTCAACTCTGTATTGATTTTCTAGAAAACTTATGTATGCATTTTCCATGTTTTCCCTGGTCATTAGCATTGCTGTCCATACATGTCTGTTTTACAACTACAATTTTATAAATAAAAAAATAAAACAAACTATACATTTTGTTATTCAGAGTTACACATATTTATCAATACACACGTTAACAGCCAGCTTGCACTATTGTCAATTAATTGAACAAATCCAGAATACATTTTTTTAAGACAAGGTGACAGAGAAGCCATCGATCGAGACTTCTGAACCACATATATGTTGACTGTGAACGAAATTGGATGCACGACAATATACGCAGCAGTATCATTTATTCGACAACGTTATCGTATGGCTGAACATGATTTGATATCTGAGTTCATGATCAGTCTTGTACAGTACAACTTGATACCTTTAGGTAATCTCTACTTGTATGGTGTAAACACCATCATTTTGATCTTCGTTAACTGATTTGTTCCTTCTTGGACAATTTATGAGATTAAAACAACGACTTACTATTGACATTCGTCTGAAAACTGATTTTAACAAAATTCTATCGCAATAATGCTTGTTCATAGCAAAAAAAAAAATCTTAAGAAAGTTCACTACTCAGTTTCAAAATAACAAGCTTTTCAAAACATTAATATATATATTAATAAAAGATTAATAAAGGAACTAAAAAGGCAAAACAAATATATATAGGTCAATGTGCTTGTTTTCGAGATAATAGCCATTGAAATTATGGTGGGAAATTGTTCTCTCTTGATTTTTCATAGCTTCATCATTGACAAATTTAAGTTCTCAAAAACCATTAAAGAATAACAAGGATTTTATAAGATTTTTACATATGGCTGATAATTATACATGTAAAAGTTTTATAAAATAAAAAGTGGGGGTCAATGAGCAAAAATTTAAAAGGCATACAAATGGATAAAACCAGAGGATTTCGAAAATCTGTCAAAAATCCCAAAACATGACAAGCGAGCATCATTAAGCAAACCTTAGACGGCCAACGGAAATAAAAAGTCACGACATGATCAACATACTCTACTATTTACATACACTAATGTCAACCTGAGGTAGTTAAACCACGTCATTCAAATGAGTGTACATTGCTTTTGTGGTTTTGTTGTTTTTTGTTGGTTTGGACGGTGTTTTTTGTATAGAAAGGGATCAACAAATAGAAACAAGTACACAAATTAAATATTTTAAGACTGTTTAAGGGGGTAGACCTTGGTTCAGGGAGATAACTCTTTAAATCAGTCAAGCGTTTGTAAAAGTCAAGTTCACCAATGTATTTTAAGCATTTACATGAAACAGATTGAAAATAATCTATGTAACCTAGAAGCTTAGAATATGTTTTTGAAAATGGTTGACACAAACGTACTGATGATTTTAAGAGTTATTTCCCTTAACCTAGGTCTACCACCTTAAAGATATTTAAAAAAGTGCATTTCTCAGTTCACCAAACACATATTCAATCATAAAATCATGTGAACAATTGCTAATTTAAAACAAATCTATATATAGAAAATATTTTAGCCTTTATTAGTTGTGAGATGTGATGTATTATTATACTCGTTTCTAAGGTCCCATGTCAAACTGCGTTAACGTGCTTCTAGTACGGGAAGTCAAGCTGCGTTCATTTTTACAAAATTAGAAAACGCAACATTTTCCTGTTAATACTATTCTCTATACAGCTGTTTATATATAATGACTGGTCTGCACACAACTAACTCTAAGTTCCATTGGCAGCTTCATATCATTAGGAAACATAATACAGGAATAGTATAATAAATATTTCGTGGCATCCACTGGGTACATAATAATAATTTATCCGACATGTTTGTTGGTGAAATTGGTGTTAGACAAGAGGAACATTTTTCTCCTCTGTTATTCTCTCTATATTTGAACGATTTACAGCAGTATTTAGAAAATGTTAATATAAGTGGTGTACAATCTTTATCATTAGATATGGAGAATTAACTAAATATATACCTAAAATTGTTTGTATATGCCGATGATACTATTTTAGGTGTAAAACCACATTTGATTTTCCCCTATTAGTCTTTGTTAAATTTGCACTTTTCAAAAAAATGTGCAGAAGTTATCTTTGTTTCAAATAAAAAAATGTTTGGCATGGGTAAAGTTTTAAAGTTTAAAGTTATAAAGTGCAGTACTATAGAAAAAAAATTCACGTAACATCTCATTGCAAACAATAAAATAAACATCACCGGAAGTTAACCAATCCAATTTCTACCCTTAGCTAATATGTGTACAAGGTCTAGGAACCATGTAACCTCAAGTTTACAAAATATTCTATTGAAACCCAAAATAAAAATAATAATAGTGATTTGAAATGCAAAAAACATATGTTTATGAAACAGAAATGTTTTACTGCAATTAAATGTAGGATCAATTACCTACAACTGTCAAATTCAAGAGAATATTTTTTTTCGATCTATTTTCGTATACAACCGGAAGTAACGTACCATGATTTGGTGGTATTACTGGTAGATTATAGAATTGTATAATCATGGTTTATAGACGAGTTGATTATTACCAGCTGTTTAATGGTGCTGATGACTTTTCTTAACCCGTTTTTGCATAACCCGTTACTCGACATTAAATATCGGTTAAGAGGTCATAATACATGTAAATATAGGTTAGATAAAGTTGCGTGCTTGCAGTGTTACAATATATGTGTCACGTGAAACACAAGTTAAATCACAGTCTTAGTAATTACTCCTTGTCGCAACAGCTTTTAAAACTTATTCTCAAAACACTGTTAATATAAGTTATGCCTCCAAGTAAAAAACGGAATCCGACGAAACGGAAATCCCTTTTTCAATCATATAGTACCGAAATTGATGTTACAAAAACTAATTCTGAGAAAACCAAAACCGAAATGGTGGACAAACTGTCTACAATTGGTTTCAAAGTGCCTCCGAATCTTTCTTTAAACGTGGTTAAATCTCTGTATTCAGAAAACATTGTAAACAAAAGTACTGATCGCGTCGAAACCATCGAAAATACTTTATGTGCAACAGACAGTTTTTCATCTAATAATCCAACTGCTTCAACAGAGATTTAAAACCGTGAAGCATTGAACATACTTCTGCTACGGAAAATGTCAACACTAATATTGATTGCTGCTTTTAACACTATGTCACAATGTGTGAACGGCCTTCAGAAATCCGTCGATACCCTGATGACAAAGAAGTTGTATGGTAATAGCAAACCATATAATCTACATCAATAGTACAATTCCAGCAATACGGCACCGTCGTTACAAAACACACCGGATGCGTTACATCATGGATGAAATAGAACAGGAGTTCGTTCTGATTATTTTCCCAATGTAGACATAGTTTCTACAGGATTACAGAAACAAATAATACAGGGTAAGGACATTAACTTAGCTTCTATCCTCATTCCTAGTTTCGAGAGTCCCAAGTCACATACCAATTTGGCAGACGGTATGGAAATTAACGTGGGGAACAAACCAGACCGACGCTTAACTTGACAGCTAACAATTCAGGAATTCATAAAAGCTTTCGGAAAATTCAAGCGTGTAATGACAACTGCTTTTCCAGGTTAAGATTTGAATTAGACGCTGATGAAGAGGATATCATAGAGATCAGCAACTTTTATGGTAATAAGTTTTACGACTACCATACATTGTTTTCGGCCAAAGCTTCGATCTTTCTTCAAGAAAAACAAATAAAAGTCGATTGGAGCAAAAGAGATCGTGACATGATGATCTTGATAGATGCAGGCGTTGAAATAAATATTTGCAAGCTTTTTCACTTGGTTGACCATGACACGAAGTTCTGTCCTTTGCAACTTTCAGAAAAAAAGCGTATCTACCCCACTTCTAACGGAAAATAGCGGAAATTCTGATATTCGTGGTAGGAAGCGTTTTTATCACAACGGTAAAGAAATTTGCAATAATTTCAATAGCTTGTCTGGCTGTAATAAAGACGGTCGATGCCTTTTCTTACACATGTGCTCCAATTGTCGTAACTATGATCATAGCGTAACCACCTGTCCTCATCAATCTACGCATAACGATAGCGAGTAAAATGGAATTAATCACTTTTTAAATGATTATAGTTACGACAATTGGAGAAGGTTGATCGAATTTGTGAGTTTATTTCGAGCATAAGTGTCAAATCCTCTTGTTCTAAGAGAGAATTTCTACAGCTGCTAGGTCAATTAAATTTTGCCTCTAGAGTTATATTACCGGGCAATACTTTTGTGTCTTATCTAATCAATTTATCAACCAAAGCGAAAGAATAACATCATTTTTTGCGTTTAAATAAAGAATGTCGGATAGATCTTGAATTTTTGTTACGATTCCTTAAGAATTGGAATGGAATCAATATGTATTATAATTCTACATATATATCTAATTACGATATGGAATTATTCACAGATGCATCGTCAACTTTAGGTTTTGGTGGATATTTTGGTGGAAAGTGGTTTTATTCTTCATGGGCGACCGAAATGAAAAAACATCACAAACAGTAAACATTCAATGGCATTTTTCGAAATGTACCCCATCGTTGTGGCAGCTGTATTATGGGGCGCCTCATGGAAAACAAAAAGTGTTATTTTGGTCTGATAATATGTCTACAGTCGAGATTATAAGAAAAGGCCGATCAAAATGTTTGTATATTATGAAGTTAATGAGCAAATTAACATGGTGCGCATGTACAAACAATTTTTTTTTAGTGCAAAACACGTGCCAGGTGTACAAAACGATATAAGTGATGCCTTATCTCGATTTCAGATACAACGATTCAGAACCCTGGCACCAGATGCAGACACTTTTCCGGAACCGTGTCCCAAAATCTCAGATGTAATATGGTGTTTAAACAAACTGTCGAACAACTATGGACAACACCGATATCCAAAAGGACTAAGGACGCGTATGATATTGGTTTCATGCATTTCAAGAGATATTTCCTGTTAAATAATGTGACATTTACAAATAACTTGACCCCAGTTTCGGAAGAAATCCTCATATATGTTGTTGCTCATTGTCAAACAGTTTTGATACTTCATTATTCTACCATTAAACTTTATCTATGTGGAATCAGGTACAATTATTTGAAGGAAAACTGTAGTGATCCATTAGAACTATAAAACGGCAAACAATTGCAAAGATGTATAGATTCTGCGTACTGATGTTGTTTATCATCTTAACAATGTGTGTTATTATGAATTACAAAATACGTTGAACCACAAACGTCAAAATCATTCAATCCCGTAGTGGATTGAACTATTTTTGGATTCTCATTAATTCTATATAACTTTTGGACTATTTTAAATCTCGGTCTATTTCTGAAATTAATTCTTACATACTTTTAATTTTTTAACCCTGTATGCTAACATTATCTCTGTGAAATTTCAAAATCGTTTGTATAAACATTGAACGACAAATAACTGTGACGTTTAAAATTTTCTAACGTCAAAAACGCGAATCAATGAATGTGTTTGTAGATAAATGTTTTGTGTTCTGTTAAATTGTTCCTTTTAAAATTTTTACACGATGATGACTACTGTATTCATATTTTGACTATTTTATTTATTATGTCTCTTTAGTTCACGCATCATTGTAAATATAACGGAATTTCAAAGTGAAAGGATTAGAGCATTTTTAATATTTTTCAACATTTGAAGTCAAATTAAATAATGCTAAATGTCAGCAATTTCTACGAAAGCCAATAAGGATCACTTTTTGTCTTTATCTCATAATTACGTGATAAATATCTCATAATTACGAGAAAACTATTGCGTACTTACGAGGAAACTATCGCGAAATTACATGATAATAATTGTTTATCTTGTATTATCGCGTAATTACGAAATACTCATTTTTTTTATCTCGGAATTACGAAACAATAATTGCGTAATTACAAGAAATTATCGCATAATTACGAGTTAAGATTTTTTTATCTCGTAATTACGAGATAACATTACATATATGTGTAGGACTCTCAGGTACGATGGGGACTTTGGAGTGTTATGGTATACGCCGAAATGCGATGGTCCTTTCGCTGTAGTACGATGGTTTTGCATGACGTACGAATATTGTGACGTTTTCCAATATAACGTTGAAATACAACATTGATTTGCAAATAGAATGATAGGGTTTTGTAGATGACGGTTTCATGCTAAAAAGGATATGAAGGGCATAATAAAAGAAAAGAACGATGAAACAAACGAATGAATTACGTTCCGAAGAGTTTTGTGCATTACATGTGGAAGTTACAACATATGTTTAACCATTCAGGCAGCAACTATTACATCTGAAATAAAGTTTACTGATATAAAATTCAAAATATAAATGTTGATTTATCCTTTAGTAAGCTTCACGTGATTTTATGTGGACAATTTGAAAGAAAAAAATAATAATTGAGAATATTAGCAATGTTTTTGTTAATCGAGTTAATACGATTATTAAATCCAGAGATAAATACTGTTTTGTGAAAACATCGGCTTATTTAATGGCGGTTGCAGTGTTAGTTGTCTGAAATATAGTAGGCCGAAATTACCCTGACTGCTTCCTATGTGTACTTCCTAAAATAATAGATAAGGATAATTGTTTTGATCAAATTATAAGTTTTGTCATAACATTTGATAAACTGAAATGAACCCTGCTTAGTTTTATTACAAAGATATACACGCTAATCATTTCGCCCGAACACACTTAATCTGACTCTATTATATATACAACTCATGTACATTTGGATTTTGACTCAATGTCACAGGTAGACCATCGTCCTTAATCATCCTTAGGAATTTTAATTTTAAAAATGCATCCAAAGACCCCGCCCATCAACCAAGATAGCCACCATGGCTAAAAATAAAAGATGGGGGGGGGGGGGTTACATTTAGTTTATGGTTTATATATCTGAAACTGAAGTTTTTAGAACGAATATGACGGATTAAAAATTTTCAGACCAGATAAATTTCCCGTTGTTTGGATGTTGCCCCTGAATTTGTAATTTTAATGATTATTTTTCAGTTTTTTGTTATTTTCTTGAATATTATAATAGATACATACATGTATAAACTGTAGCAGCAAAAATGTTTAGCAAGGTAAAATACACAAATAAGTCAAATGACCAAAATTGTCAATTAACCCCTTAAGGAGTCTATACCTTTAAAAGTTATTTCTGCAATTAAGTAAATTTCCTTTTAATCTACTTGCCCAAATTGATTTGTCTCTCCTTATTACGAGATAATTATCTCATAATTACGTAATAATTATCTCGTAATAACGAGATAAAAAAATCTGTTCTCGTAATTACTCGATAGTTTTTTTGTAATTTCGCGATAATCATCTGGTAAATTCCTATAAAAAGAATGATTATCTAGTTATTACATGATACTTAACGCGTAATTACAAAATAAAACAATGATTATATCATAATAACGCGAAAGTCTTCCCGTAATTACACAATATTTATCTCAAAATTACGAGATAAATACAAAAAATGTGATCTAATAGGCTTTTGTCAATTTCAGTATTTGCTTTTAGAATGAAATTGATTTATTTTACTATAACAAGCAAATGCAATCATTTTATGTATTCAAACTGTTACTAATTTAAAAGTAAACAATTTTAAACACAAACTATTATTATTTTCTTAATATCCTTGTGAAATCAAAAATTGTAATCACATTAATAAAGTTAGTGTTAAATCTCATTAGGAAAATGATTTTTCAAAAGTGATTAAAAAAGAATTTTGTGACAAAACAATTAACTTTGGAAATTGTAGGGCTATCAGCAAAATCTATTTTGTCAGTTTAAAATGACAAATGTTTGGCGTAAGTATACATGGTCTTACATGATACTTATAAATATGCATCTTTGAAATATCAATGAATGTTCTAAAATACAACGGTTAATACATTCCTTCCATGGTTTGTTAAACAGGGTAGAAAGATACCAGAGGGAAAGTCAGACTCGTATAACTGATAACGCCATGGGTAAAAAATCAAAAGACACATAAACAATAATAGCATAAAAGTAAAAAAAGACTAAGCAACATTGAAATATACCATGTACATGGAATATTGACTTTAAACGACGTCAACAGATTCTAACGACAATTGTCTTTAATTCTGAATGTGTCGTCATTTTGTCTCAACAGTATGAATAATGTCTGACAATATTGCAAAATATTCATCATATTATAGTTATGAATATCAAACAAAGTATATATTACAATTTTAAAAGAAATGTTGGTAAGAATTGATTACAATCAGTTTGTTTCAAAGAGATTTTGTTTTTATTGATTCACGAAATAAAGCTTTAAAAACAGTATTTGATAAAAGTTAAGACTAACAAGTAGATTTGTATTTGACATTACAAACTTACAACATTTTTATCAAACACAAAATTGGATGAAAATGTTTATAAAAATCTTAAACTCGAATACAAACAATATTGATATATTTATTTTGTGAGAGACCATGTCAAATAGATTTAACTTATGGTCTTAACATATATAAATGTACTGTATACATACCACGTTTTTAACTGCATTATACATTCAGACATTTCATAAATATACTTCATACCAGATCTTCCTATATCTATATCTAGGCCTAGTTATTACGGCTTTTTATGTGTTGATGCATATTTAGACGACGGTGGTAAGGTCGTTAAGAACTAAAAGGGGTTACAAATGTCTAGGACTCCTTTCCTTCCTCTAACCTCGAGCACAAATATAATACCTTCACATAAGAAACAAACTATGAAAGTCATTTGAAATTTGTCTCAACTCATCAAAACGAGGCAAAGCACAAAAAAGTAGCAAATTCACAAACCGGAGGTATAACGAAGTATACACCCCCACAACAACAAAGTCAAAAAATGGATCTAAAAGTACTTGAAATTACTGGTACATGTGTGTATCTAGTCAGACAAATCCAACAACAACTCATAAAGAAGTATCAATCAGTGGAAATCCGACAGCCAATTCAATAGTCTATACATAATTATACAGACGTTATTAACAAATAGGATAACACAACTTTGTACAATTGCAAAATACAGATATTGAAAAATTGTACAGCCGTGAATGCGATTACATAGTTATATATAACAATAATGTTAGTTTAGTTTTCATTTACTAATTAAATATCTATACATGTTATACTCATACAAACAATATTCAGTTGGTCTCCTTTTATAGTAAGTATATTTATATTATCAATTAGTCTACCTTCATCGTATATAAGTGTTTGTACTAAGCATAGCGAACGAGTAGTGATATATAAACACCGTTAGAAGTTTACTGAAAAACACAGAAGGAAAAGGACAATTGAAAATTGCAAATTTCTGTTTACAGTTTTACCGTGTAACACCAAAATATCATGATCTAGGATTGAGCAGGAGTGAACAGCTATTTCCGAATATATTCGACTTATTAAGAGTAAGTTTCGTTATAAATTTGATATTCAGGTGATTACCTAACAAACAAAATACGATTCAGAAAACAATAAGACTTGTACAAATAATCCATTAAAAGCAACATAGACGGGTTTTTACTGAGTGTGGTCATAACTCTGATTCAAAATTGTACAAGAATAAGTATGCTACTAAAAGATGCAATTGGTGCATATTTAGACGACGGTGGTAAGGTCGTTAAGAACTAAAAGGGGTTACAAATGTCTAGGACTCCTTTCCTTCCTCTAACCTCGAGCACAAATATAATACCTTCACATAAGAAACAAACTATGAAAGTCATTTGAAATTTGTCTCAACTCATCAAAACGAGGCAAAGCACAAAAAAGTAGCAAATTCACAAACCGGAGGTATAACGAAGTATACACCCCCACAACAACAAAGTCAAAAAATGGATCTAAAAGTACTTGAAATTACTGGTACATGTGTGTATCTAGTCAGACAAATCCAACAACAACTCATAAAGAAGTATCAATCAGTGGAAATCCGACAGCCAATTCAATAGTCTATACATAATTATACAGACGTTATTAACAAATAGGATAACACAACTTTGTACAATTGCAAAATACAGATATTGAAAAATTGTACAGCCGTGAATGCGATTACATAGTTATATATAACAATAATGTTAGTTTAGTTTTCATTTACTAATTAAATATATATACATGTTATACTCATACAAACAATATTCAGTTGGTCTCCTTTTATAGTAAGTATATTTATATTATCAATTAGTCTACCTTCATCGTATATAAGTGTTTGTACTAAGCATAGCGAACGAGTAGTGATATATAAACACCGTTAGAAGTTTACTGAAAAACACAGAAGGAAAAGGACAATTGAAAATTGCAAATTCTGTTTACAGTTTTACCGTGTAACACTAAAATATCATGATCTAGGAATGAGCAGGATGTGAACAGCTATTTCGAATATATTCGACTTATTAAGAGTAAGTTTCGTTATAAATTTGATATTCATGATGATTACCTAACAAACAAAATACGATTCAGAAAACAATAAGACTTGTACAAATAATCCATTAAAAGCAACATAGACGGGTTTTTACTGATGTGTCATAACTCTGATTCAAATTGTACAAGAATAAGTATCACTAAAGATGCAATTGGTGCACACATGACATCTAGACTGTCAATACGTGTTTTGTTGTCGAGGTGAACAGACAATTTGTTAATTAAAATAAAATGACACCACAATCGTCTCATCATACCTGCAGTAAGAAGGCTTTACATTAGTTGCTCCAATGACATTTGCAATAGATTTTTCAAAAGATTCTTTATTGAATAGTTTTGTTAAGATATAAGATTTAATGGAAGTCTAATGTACAATGTAAAGACTTGAAAACAAAACTGTCAGCAGAATATAAAAGACATCAAAACACGACATTCATCTAAATATCTAAAGAAATGTTTACATTCAAGTTAATAAACATTATTGTATACACGGTAGAAATTTGCTCACAGAATTGATATGATTCTCACATGAAATTCACATGAAAAATTTACACTTGAGATTCACCTCAAACGAGCTTATACATGAAACTCCACGTGAATTTTTTTCAAGTGCATTTCACGTGAAATGAGATTTACATGAATCTGATGTGAATTTTTTCACATGAATTTTACGTGAAACTCACAAAAACTTATTTCACGTGAGTTTCACGTATTGAGGTGAAACTGATGTGAATTTCATGTGAGATTCACATGAATTTAAATTCACCTGAAATTGATGTGAGTGAAATTTTCCTGTGTATGTTCTTTGACAAAAGTTAATGATCTAATGAACCCTAACATGATGTGTGTTGTTATTTGAGTTTTTTCTGCTTAGATCGGTCTGATCATTTCAAGCTTTTATCCACTGATTAACCCTAGACAGTTTTTTTTCTGTAACACTACTGTCCAAGGGCATTCGTTTGGGATTTCAAACACATTTTACTCCCGCTGCATTATGTGTATGTTTAAATGCAGGAACCTGTAATTAAGGGTTTGTCTCTTCTTTGTGTATATAATATATACGGTATAGGCTGTCTCAATAACGATGGTCCTATGGTTGCCTACAACTGCTTCCGTCTACTATATTTGATTTATAATGGTAATGTATGTCTAATTTATCACATTTCTGTTATAAGCACTTTAATATTAGTTATATAACAACTTCTAGAGGACGAACCCAAAAGTTTTTTTTTTTGGGGGGGGGGGGGGGGGGTTCTGTATTTTATAAGGTTGCATCAATAGATCAAAAAATGCCCTATAGTGTTATTCGGTATGCTATGATTGCTATCTGACGCTGGAGCGATCTGAATTTAGTGAGAACTTGTTTGATGGTATAACGTCATAAATCACTAATTTGTAGTAGAAGATGTAGTAATTGTAGTAGTAGTAGTAGTAGTGGTAATAATAGTAAACAAGTATTAAATATGCAACCAATATTGTCATTGACAGAACAAATACAGGAATACCACAGAATAAAGCGGCAATGATATGAAGAATACAACAACATTGATGTTTGAGAGGTTTGTTTCCTGTACAATTGTCATTATTACACAATCTACAAGGCCATTTAAAAATACATGAGAATACAGGCTCTGTATCTCCATATTTATAGAAACAATACAATGGGAGGAACAGAGATCCAACCAAATATGAAAATCATGATAACAATCAATATGGCGGACAGTGGTCAGTAGTGAATTGGTAGTGAGAAATGAAATTTCTAGTTTCTTTGTTGAAATATGCCTAGAAGGGGAGTAAGAAGAAGGTCAAACAGAAGCAATAGTAGTGACAATAGTATTGTAAATGACTTAAAAGAAAAAAAGCCATCCAAAAAGAAAAGTAAAAAGAAAGACATACTCAGTTCGACAAATGTAAACAAAGGTGAGCTGTACACAGGTGACACAACGAATGTAAACAATCACACATATCCTTCATTTGACAATCCAAGTTTAATGAACAATATGAACCAGCAACGTTTTACTCAAGATACAAACTTCATGTACTCGCCTAGTCCTAACCCGATGTTTCAACTACAAAATCAACAGCTATGCTCTACTCCAAACTCCGGTGCCATATATCCTAGTATGCAACAGGTACAACATGTATCGCCAACCATGCAATACACATCCCAACAACGTCCAGTCTGGGTTGATGACTTATTTCAGAGAATGGATACATTTGAAAATAAACTTGATAAACTTGAAAAAGTAGGCTCCTTAGTTACTTCTTTAAATGCCAAGGTTGTAAAACTAGAAGTTAATGCCAAAGTAATGGACGACCGTTTGGAGCAAGTTGAAAAATCCACGCAGCTTATTAGTAACAATTTCGATAAAGTTGAATCCTTTAAGACCGAACTTGATAAAGTATCGAAACAAATGAAATCTGTCAGCGGGAAAAAAAATTCTGTAGCCGAAATAAATGCGTCCGTTGAAAACATGATGAAGGAAAACAACAAACTTAAAGACGAATTGATTGATATCCAAATGAAGTCGATGAAAAATAACTTAATCTTTTATAACATTAAAGAAACTGAGGAGGAAATTTGTTCTGAAATTATTGGCAGGTTTTGTGAACATAACATGAAAATATGCGGTGCTGCTACGAAAGTGGTTATTTCAGATGCTCATCGATTAGGCAAAAAGGGTGAAAAAACACGTCCAATTTTGGTAAAATTCGCAACATTCGAAAGTAGAGATTTGATTAAGAGAAACGCAAAAAATCTGAAAAGTACGGAATTTGGCGTCTCGGAACAATTGCCTAAAGAAATCCAGATACGGAGGAAGGAAAAACTACCCATACTTAAGGAGTTGCGCGAACAAGAGATAAAGGCGTATTTCGTTAAAGATCGTATATTTGTTGGTGGTAAAGAATATAAACCATAGGACATTTTCAGGGAACTTTCTGAGACATTAAAATGTTTATGTTTGAATATCAATGGCCTTACATCAGTTTATTATGATAATAACTTTTTGAATTTAATAGACAAGTTTAACATTTTATTATTTAGTGAAACTTGGTTACAAGAAAATAACTTAATAAACATTGAAGGTTTTGAAAAAATTTCTTGTCTTTGTAGAAATAAAAATATTGGTACCAGAAATGAAGGTGGTTTAGCTGTATATTGTAAACAACACTTATGTAAAGGTATTTTTGTTGAAAAAAAAGTCAACCATGGTATTTTACTTTTAAAATTTGAGCACACGTTTTTCAATACACTTAAAGATGTCTTTGTTTGTTTTTCTTACATTCCACACGAGAAATCGAAATATTATAATATTTGTGATATTGATTTTCATGAGACTATTGAAAGTATTGTTTTAGATTATAGTGAAAAGGGTATTGTTATGATATGCGGAGATTTTAACAGTCGCATTGGTGAAGTGAGTGACGTTTTATATAATGATCAATTAGATAAATTTGTAACGAGTGTAAATCATGTTGAAAACCCCATTATTTCTGATCGAAGCTCAATGGATAAAGTTGTAAACACCTTTGGACGTAAACTATTACAGGTGTGCTATAACACGGGATTAACTGTAGCTAACGGTAGACTCGGAAGCGATACGAATGGTAAATTCACGTTTTGTAACAGTAAAGGGACGAGTGTCAACGAATATCTGCTTTTGTCTCCGAACAATTATGGTATTATTAGTGATTTTGAAGTTCTAGAAATGAATGAGTTCTCGGATCATATGCCTTTATTTTTTGAACTTAACTTTTCCACGATATGTCAAAAGAGAACAAATACTACAACACGCAATTACATTAAATGGGAAACAAGTAAAAATGATGAATATGCCCAAATGTTACAACCTCATAGAGAAAAACTATTGTCAGTTGTAAATGATATCACTTTAGATGTCGACATACATACCGCCGTAAGAGAGATAACTCGTATTATTTATGATAGCGCTTTCAAAGTGTTTGGACACTCAGTTTCTATTAATAAAAACATAGATAGCCAAAATCGTCCGAATAATGAATGGTTCGATGAAAATTGCAAAAACGCCCGAAAAACATTTCATGCCACAAGAAACTTTTTTCTACGTCACCAAACGGAAGCAAACAGGAGTGAATACGTTATTGCTAGAAATTCTTACAATAAAGTGAAACGAAAAGCTCAGTACAATTTTAAGAGGAAAAAAGGTTTGGAACTTTGTAGTATTGCAAAAACGAATCCAAAGAAATTTTGGTCAACCTTAAAGCCAAAAAACAAATCAAAGTGTGTAGCGGACAACGAAGCAATGTTTAGTTATTTTGAAAATGTTCTTGGTATGAACCCACCCGAGCTATCTGATACAGTGTTAGATCTTTTAAACAACACTTATTTTGATGGTGTAAATATAGACTTATTAGATACGGACATCTCTGAAGACGAAATAATCAAAGCACTAAAGAAACTTAAATCTGGGAAAAGTGCAGGTAACGACGAAATTGTAGGTGAGATGTTTTCGTCATGTCCTTCATTTTTCGCACCTATTTTAAAAACTTTGTTCAACTCGATATTCGCTATCGGAGTATATCCAGAAAATTGGACTGAATGTTTAGTTATTCCTAAAAGTGGTGATCTTACGAGTCCGATTAATTATAGACCTATAATATTAGTAAGCATTCTGTCAAAGTTGTTGACTAGTATTCTAACTGACCGTTTGTTATCGTGGTCTCAGGACGAAAATCATATAATAGACAACCAATTTGGATTCCAGCCAGGACGGTCTACTGTTGACGCTATATTTACACTACATGGAATTATTTCACATACTCTTAAGCATAAATTAGAATTGTACTGTGGCTTCGTAGACTTCCGAAGGGCGTTTGATAAGGTGGACAGAAGAATTTTGATATACAAACTTCTCAAATCTGGAGTTAGCAGTAAATTCGTATCAATGGTAAATTCTATTTATTCATCTGTGCGTTTACGTGTGCGGTCTGGTGGAGTACTATCAGAGGCTTTTGATAACCATCTTGGTGTAAAACAAGGCGAGCCGTTATCTCCCTTACTTTTCTTATTTTTTATAAATGACATTATTCAAGATATCTCCACTGATGTAAACGAAGATGTCATATCTTTGAATGGAATTCTTATATATTTGATACTTTTTGCTGATGACACCGTTTTATTTGGAAAAACACCGACTGTTCTGCAACACTTATTTGATAAACTTTTACTTTACTGCAATAAATGGAATATCGAAGTAAACGCTGATAAAACCAAAGTAGTGGTATTTAGAAATGGATTTAGACCAGTAGACACTAATTTTTACTATGATAACAAGGAACTGCAAGTTGTTAATTCATATGTGTACCTTGGTGTATTATTACATTACAACGGAAAGTTTTTACATACTCAAAAACGTCTAGCACAACAAGGATCTAGAGCCATGTCATCTTTAATGAACTCTCTCAAACAATTCTTTATCACTCCAGAAGAACAGATGTTTCTTTTCGACAGTATGGTCGGATCCGTCTTAGGCTATGCATCAGAAATATGGGGTTTCCATCGTGCTAAAGATATCGAACTTATTCATAATCGTTTTTGTAGATTTGTGTTAAAATTGGGTCGAAATGTACCAACATGTTTTTTATATGGCGAACTTGGCCATTTACCTCTTTTTATTGTTAGAAAACAAAAAATATTGAAATATTGGTTACATATTATTACAAATAAACCCAAACCTGTATATGATGTGTATAAACTCTTGTATGACGATGCTATCAATGGTTATGTAAACTGGGCCTCAAATATACGAGATATATTATATGATCTTGGGTTAAACTATGTATGGTTAAACCAAGATGCTACCACAATATGTATAAATACTATTAAAACTCGTATCAAAGATCAATACTTGCAGAATTGGTCAACTTCTATTCAGGAATGTAGTAAACTGTCATTTTATTGTAGATTTAAATTAACTTTTTATATTGAAAAATATCTTTCTTATATCAATAATGTTAGTTTGTTAACAAAATTACGTAGTGGAACATTAAAGTTAAATATTGAAGTAGGTCGTTATAATAATATTTCTAGAGAAAATCGTTTATGTGAATGTTGTAAAATGTGTGTTATTGAAGATGAATATCATTTTGTTCTTGTTTGTCCAGCTTATAGATCTGTACGAACCCAATTTTTACCAAAGTATTATTGTTCTTGGCCCAATGATCGAAAACTACTAAATATACTACAAGCTTCTAGTAAGTCTCTTACGATTAAATTATGTAATTATGTAAAAGCTGCATGGAATATACGATCAAATATAGTCTCATAACTTTATATGTCATGTCATTGAATTATACTATTGTTCTCTGCTGTCTATTCATGTTTTATATTATGTAATATATGTTGTTAATTTTGCCATAGCATGTCTATGCTTCTGCAATAAAGATTCATTCATTCAGTAGTAGTAAAATTAGTAGTAGTAGTAGTAGTAGTAGTAGTAGTAGTAGTAGTAGTAGTAGTAGTAGTAGTAGTAGTAGTAGAATTATTATTGTTAGTAGTAGTAGTAGTAGTAGTAGTAGAATTCTTATTATTATTATTATTAGTAGTAGTAGTAGTAGTAGTAGTAATAGTAGTAGTATTAGTAGTAGTTGGTAGTAGTAGTAGGTAGTATCGTATTAGAACAAAGTTAAGTACTAGCTTTACTTAAAAACAACAAGTATTAAATATGCAACCAATATTGTCATTGACAGAACAAATACAGGAATACCACAGAATAAAGCGGCAATGATATGAAGAATACAACAACATTGATGTTTGAGAGGTTTGTTTCCTGTACAATTGTCATTATTACACAATCTACAAGGCCATTTAAAAATACATGAGAATACAGGCTCTGTATCTCCATATTTATAGAAACAATACAATGGGAGGAACAGAGATCCAACCAAATATGAAATGAAAAAGAATATTAATATGAAATACATAAGAAAGACCAATGGAAAAATAAAACACAAAATACAGAATAGAATTTTGTGGTCATAATACAAACGACAACAAACTCTACTTTTACAAGAACAGCTACATTTTGATTGGAGCCAAGTTTGACGTTGCTGACAAGTTGATATAACCCCACAGAGTATAAGTATCCTTTGCAAAGCTGGAATTTTGTTATGAATTTCCTTTGAGTCTGAAATGAAAAGCACATTTATTGATCTTAAAACTTGTTAGTCTACAAAATATTTTTGTGGAGCCTTTGAATTTTTTCGCAGAAAGCTCGATACAGTGATAGTGTTCCCGCGGCGGTTGCGGCGGTGGCGTTAGCTAACTTCTTAAAAGCTTCATATTTCAATCGGTGAAAGACCTGGATGCTCCATACTTTGTTATGTATGGCTCATGTTACGACGTTTCCGTCAGTCACAACTGACCTTGACCTCATTTTCATGGTTCATTGGTTATAGGTTAGTTTTATGTTTTGGTCTATTTTTCTTATACTGCATACACAAGGTCTACTTTATTCGGTGAACTCAGTGACTGTAAGGTGTACATGTCCAACTGACAGGTGTCATCTGACCTTGACCTCATGTTCATGGCTTATAAATTATAGATTTTTTTTGCGTGTTTTGGTCTGTTGTTCTTATACTGTATACAATAGGTCTACTATATTGGGTGTATAGAATAATTATAAGGTGTACATTTCTAGTTGACAGATAACATCTGACCTTGACCTCATTTTCATGCTAAAGTGGTCAAAGTTAATGTTTTGAGTTGGTTTCTTTTGTTACACTTACTGCAATAGGTCATCTATATTTGATGTATGGAAATATTCTATGAGCTTTGTCAGTCTCGCAGGTTGTATTTGACATTGACCTCATTTTCAAGGTTCATTGTCCTTTGTTACGTTTTTCTGTTTGGTCTGTTTTTCCCAAGCTATAAGCAATAGTTCAACTATATTTGTTGTATGACAGATTTGTTAGAGGTGCATGTCTGCCTGGCACGATTCATCTGACTTAACTTGTTTTCATGGTTCATTGGTCAATGTTTAATTTGCTTGGTTAAATGTTAACATTGTGTGAGAGTTGTAATAAAGCTTCATATTTAGGACTATCAACATAATATTAATGATTAGTAATTATAAAGAAGGCGAGACATTTCAGCGTGTGTACTCTTGTTGCAAAACAGTTATTTTTTTATGTTTGATTTTCTCTCAGTCATAGTAAGACCAATCGCAACTCAAACCGTATATTAACGTTTCTGAAAAAGTTCAAAGTATACACTTATTTCCATGCCAGTATTGTTTTGTTGATTAGAAAGGAGTATCACAAAAATATAGACTCAACAGAGATTTCAAAACGGAAAGTTCTTTATCATATGGCACACTAATGCGTTCCAATACAATTAACGGACGGGGAACAACAGTTTCTGTCATGTTTCTGATTTCATACAGGCATTTCTTCATATAAACAATAGTGGATTACACCAGGACATATAGATATCTAGGCCTCTCAGTAGTATGGCAGTCGCATATAATTATACTTTATTGACAGCAATTAGTAAAAGTAACAATTAGTTATTTATGTACTCCCGGGTGCGTATTTAACTTTCTATGTGTTATGTATATTACGTCTGTAGTGTTGAATAATATATTTCATTTCTAAAATACTTACAAGTTATAGAATGTATGACTTTTCCATTCTGCATCAGTGATGATGACACCGTGGCTACCACATCTTTACCATTGTTCTGGTATATCTGTGATAAACAATGAAAAAAGAAATTCATATCTCTCATAATTGTAAATTCAGCAATTGAAAAGACAGATATAAAATCATCTAATCATTATATTAATAATTTCAAGACTATCTTGGTCTTGGTAAAATCAATTTTGTAACATGATCAGCTGATTAAAATGTTTGTGTATCACTGATGAGTAGATACGTGATCAAAAAGTGATCTTCCTATAATATACCTTTTTTTGTTTATATAGGGGCATAAGCTATAGTGTATAACACATTTTATATATTATTTTTGTTGTTGAATCATTATTGAAAATAATAGAGTGAAATGATAATTCTATTCAAGCAGTCAACTTCACAAGTAATACACAATGGCCTTGAAGTATTGATTATGCGTACTGACGTTGTGTATTGTCTATATAACGTGTTATATCATTGTTATATTTGTCTTTATAAATATGAGTTTAATTTACTGTTTAGTCTGTTTTTGTTGATATCCATTATATGTGACACTTGTATTTATCTATTCATCATAGTGTGATTGTTCGTATTATTCTTGTATTTTGTTTTTCATTTTTGCTGATATGTTCTGTCTTTATGCTTTGTATGCTGCTTCTTTGCTACATAGTTCTTTGTTTTGATAGTGATTAAGACTATAACACAATAAGGACTGTTGTACCCCTATTTCGACATTTTTATTTACTTTGTCTGTTTGTTTTGTTCACACATCGGTGTCAATATATTGCAATTTGGCGTCGTACACGAGAGAGGTTAAGCTAGCTATAAAACCTGGTTTAATCCACCATTTCTACATAAAAAATGTCTGTTCCAAGTCAGAAATATAACAGTTGTTATCCACGGGTTTGTTGTTTTTGACCTTTAGATATTGACATTTAATAAGAAACTCTCTGCTTTGAATTTTCATCGTAGTTCAGTATTTTTGTGATTTTTCTTTTTGATAAATACAACATTTATTGCATGTGTCGAGTAATGCTTTGCATCGTCGGCTTAATATAGAATTCCATATAGGAACATGTATAATGTAAGTTGATGGTAAACCATGCAGATCAGTTATTTTGTTAGTTTTGTTACATAAAGAATGATCCTTTTATCTACCATTTACGAAAAAGATGATGGCAATATTTTATCGGAGTTCGTTTGCATTAACGGAATGTGCCTCAATTCATTGCACAGTCATATTCTATTTTTTTCTAATCATCTTGCATACCAAACCTCTCGTTATGTTAGGAGGGGAGAAAACGCGAAGAATTCTACGGGTACATGCATTATCTTTGATGTATTATATTAGACGTTAATGTATTTCAAACAGTATCGCTTATTGAATAAAAAGCCTACATTGTATACGTCTGTTTCACATACATGCATGATATATCAATATATATGAATATGAAAATGATAGAATAACGAAATTGAATGCATTATTTTTTTTTAAATGTGTAACAAAGAATGCACTGAAACAGACCTTAATGACTTCATCTGATCCATTAGGGTTTTGTGTAAGCAGAAACACGACATCATAATTTGCGTCAAATATTTCTTTGTCTGATTTGCATTTAAAATGCCTAGAATGTAAGAAAAGGTAAGGATTATATAAGAAAAAAGGAACATTAAATCAATTTCCCTATCACATTATAACCCTTTTGCAACATTAATTCTTAAAAAAAGAAAACAAAGTCCGTAATACCTCAACCGTAGTAAATTATTCAAAGATCTTAACACATATTCACATTGTATTCACATATACATCTTTTTTATCGCCAAAAAATCACAATCTGTGTGATTTAATTTAGATGTTATGAGAAAACATAAATAGCATGTACTGCAGTAGATTGCATGTCAAAATAAAATGTCTCTTCTGTGATTCTCGTGGTCAAAATTTTTGAAAATCCAAAACTTTAAACCATGACGCGCAAAGTGAGATTTTCTACTTTCCGCTTTGATTTTCCTCTGAGTTCAGTATTTTTGTGATTTTACTTTTTACTTACCTCAACAAGACAAAATGTTTATCGAACATATGAATTATAGTGAGCCTCATGAATAAAAACTAAAATTGACAATCATAATGGACCATGCCTGGTCGTAGATACATTTCCTTTTTCATAACCAAAATTATTTCCCCCCGAATAATATACGACTTACCACGCTTACAGATAATCGCTTCAAAGACATTATATACGACGGGTTTCTCTATTTGTAAAAAAACCCTGACATGTTATATCTCGCTTAATTTGCTTGTCTTTTGTCTCTCATTTTGATTTTGAATTATTTAAAGGAATGCATTTGTGACACATGCATTCCATCTTGTTATTTAAAATTACGCTACCAAGTCAGGAATATGACGGTTGTTGTCGCTTCGTCTGAATTGCTTGAGCTTTTGATTTTACTATTATTTCAGCTTTTTTTGTGATTTAACTTTTAAGTGTACATGGATTTTTTTCGACATGCTGTAAGGAAAGGTTAACACTTGTGAGACAAATTGATTTTAATGCGTTTATGATGTTATATTAATTTATCTTACCTCCTATACATTTCTAGGAATATGATTGGTTAAAAGCGTCCCCGTGGAAACAGCGTATATATAATATTAGGTTAGTTGGGAGGCGGGGCTTATTTCATACACGGTTAGTAGTGGAGTTGCGTCCCTTGATATTCCATATAAGGTAATAAGGAGGCGGGGCTTATTTCATACACGGTTAGTAGTGGTGTTACGTCCCTTTAAAAAAACAAAACAGTACTGAGAAAAAATCCTAAAGATTTCAACAGACGAAAAAAGTGATGATAAAGTGAAATAAATTCACAAAACACATTTAAAACCTAACAAGTTGTCATTGTTGGAATCTGTTTGTGTAGGATCAAAGGAAGTATTTTCTTAATCATGTTAATGCTAACTGTATTGACAACGTGCTCATTTTGATAGGTCACTAGTCTAAATTTTACACATTAAGATATTTGGTAAGATAAATTGGTTACACAAGGTGCTAGTGACGTAATACAGCATACATGGTGTCTCACCCCATATGAAATTTACTGACCCCATATATACCGTATTAGTTCACTAGCACACTATGTAACTAATAGTGTTAAAGAGTTATAAATACATGTTGATTTTCTTGATATCTGTCGTTGTCTGCAGATTATATGTATATCATATTCTTTGTTGGAAGTCGTTTTCTTCGGGACCAACATAGTTTGTTTCAATAAATTAGTAATTCGAAGTAAAATGACCACTTTGAAAGGAGGTGTTTATCAGTAAAGCTGGTCAGATTCATGTGTGGTCACAGGGATTACAAATATATTTTTTTTGAAAGTCGTCTACACACACTGCAACCAACACCGATACCTTCACTGACTACAAAAATATAGGAACCGTAACTAAATGTTGAATTATTCTGAATGATCAACATCGTGAGACTTGAATACTAGTACAGGTATAAATAAATACATTATGTATGTTTTCTTACACTTTTTTATTCGGAATCGGAGCAAGGCATACTGAATGCTCTGGTTATGATTTTTAATTAAATCAAGTAATGCATTTGTGATACGTGTATTCCTTCTTTTTCTTTAAATTGTATCCGTTTCCAAAGCTAAAACTAAGTAATACGGAAGACTATATATAATTGTTTGGGGTTCAGCTGAAGGACACTTCCGCGTGCGGGAATTTTTCGCTGCTTTGAAGACCTGTTGGTGACCTTCTTCTGATGTATGTTCTTTGGTCGGGTTGTTGTCTCTTTGATACATTCCCCATTTCCATTCTCAATTTTATACAATTGGCGAATTGAATGTAAAAAAAACATTTGAAACATAATTACAGTATCGTACATTCCGTGAAGCTAGCGTATATTAAATAAAACTAAATCAGCAGGTTTTATGATGATTGGTAATAGACAATTTGTTGACTCCATTTTAAAATGAATGGAACTTGTAGTGTGAAATTCCACCAAAAAGGAATGACAAAAGTAAAACAAAACAGCAATAAGTGATGTAATTAAAAAATGAAAGACAAAAAATATACAGAAGAAAAACTTAACACAAAACTAAAATTTGTCAACCCCACTTTTACAAAAAGAAAAAAAAATATATAAAAATTAAATTTATATTTGACAGTAAAAGGCGTTGAATTGGGAAGGAGAAGATCTTCATTTTAGTTTCCCAATTTCATATAATAAAAAACCAAGATAATACAAAATAAATATAGTCATTACTCATATTGACATTGCACCTTTTCAAAAGATTGCCGTCATTGACATTGATGTTAGCGTCGGTATCGAACATGCATAATATAACATCAAATGACGGTTGTAATTCACGCATTAATTATATACTCATGATAGCTTACGCAAACCATTTTGATATATACGACAAAAAAATTATGTTCATTTGTTGTTACTTAAAACAAATGTAAACATCGCATCTATTTTGATTGATTTGCTTTAATGCATAACCAATTACAAGATATGACAAATGTGTCATTTACATAGATATATCTAATCTACAAATACTTCTTTTATTTTGTTTTGGTCACATAACGATTTTATGAATTACGAAAAGCATACACATTGACATGAAAATAAAACAATAGATAACATGCATACCTATCCTGGACGCTTCCAACGTGAAACCCAGCAGGACTGTAGATATGCAAAGTGTTTCCAAAGCATTTTCTTTTCGCATATGCTGTCTTTACTATCATAGTTTCTTTGTAATCATTTATAATAAAGTCCCTATGCTGGCTGTTATCTAAAAATAGATAGGTAGATTAATGATCTAATATCTCGCCAGTAGTGCATCAGTCGATATATTTTCATATGTGTACTTCCCTTTGTCTAGTTCCTATTGCCTGTGTCATTCTTTTTTTCTCTCTTCAAAACGCGTCGACAAAGATGAAAACCAATTACATTTTATTTTATATATTTTGATACTTTAAGAGTTTAACCTGTTCATGTGAGGCAATCTTTAAATTGAATTTAGAACGCAATTGCTGTTACAGTGTTTAGCTATTTAAGCATTGATCTTTCGTTGTTTTTGTTTTGATGATTTCGATAAATATGCTCATTTACGATTAACCTTAACTTTAACTACTAAAAGTGTCAATGATTCAAACAATTATCCACTGTAAAAAAAAATCAATAATAAATGCACGCAAAATTTTCTAAATTTAATGTGCTGTACGAAGATCAACTATAAAATAAAAGCACAGTGGTATACGAAATGTTAGTTCTCAACTAACCACTTTAAAAAAAAATCCCTAGATAATTCCCTACGAAAAACTTTGTTGAGAATGTTACTCACTCTTTGCTGAGCCCAAATCGTGGTCCCAGCAGATTGTGTCCAAATACATTCCTTTGTTTGTAATTACTTTACTGTCCTACGTGATATACGGATTGGAAAAAAAGTAATGATGATAACGAGATTTTTAAATAGTTACTTAGTTTAAAGATGTAAATTCCTTCTAGGTCAATGACAGAAAAAATTATTAGGAATTCTATCAAACAAAATCTATAAATATATTAGTTTTAACACAGAATCAAAGTGCCAAATACAAAGAAGGGGAAACGATTAAAAACGTTTCTCCGCTATACCTTATTTTAAAGGGTGGTGTTTTGTTCAAATAGGAGTTTTTAAAGTCAATTGTGGACTTTGTAGTCCTATATGATTATTGATGGTTAATATTCAAATCAGAAAAAAAAATACAATTTTCTTTTTTGGAACTGATATCTACCACCTTTAAAATATCAAACCATCTTGATCAACATTCATGGTATTTTTTAAAATGTTGAAACGTTTTTAAATAACTTAATGCATGATTACAAAGCAGGTCTTTTTAAGAACAAAAACAAATGACTTTCATGGTGATTCGGAGTTTCCTTTCTTTCCAGTTGGGATAACATTTATCTTAAAATTTCAGCTTTAAAAAGAAGGGATACGGTTTTTGTTGTACTACTATAAACATGCACCAGTGTGTTGAGTTACTTATCATGAATGATTGGTGACGGTGTAAATATTGTTTGGTTCATTGTTGATGTTTTAGATATTTCAACAGATTATAAACCAATTAATTATGATTTAAATATTATATGCAAACAACAACACCTACCTTTATATTCTAGTGTAAGCCTAGCCATTTTCTTGTCGCCAACACTTTCTTCTTTGATTGTACATATACCTATTGATCGAAAAAGCATTAAAAGATATCAGGGTTCCTCTTAAAAAAATCCTTAAAAAAGTACATTAAACATAGATCACAGAGTGAGTACCACAACAATATCAATCCGGGACATCAATCTATTCATAGAATGTTTGGTCAAAATAGCCATACTATGAACACTTTATCATGAGTATAAAGAAGACGTTATTCAAATGACATGTCAATCTAGATATAACGAAACACAGCTTAGAGATTTGATGGAGTATTCACAACCCTGACTGATATAAATAGCGTGACGTCATGAAGTTAAAGACTTGGATAAAGCCTTTGCAAACAATACATTCACAAAAGATTGATGCAGCAATACTGTAAGTTGTTATATCACATCCAAATTACTTACTTTTACTACACTAATTAAGTCTAATGAAGAAATAATTCCACATGTTACACCAAGCTGATAGCATAGCTGTATTTGGCACTTCTTTTTTGGAAGTTTGTGTCCTCAATGCTCTTCAAATTTGTACTTTTTCGGCTTTTTAACAGTTGTAATCTAAGCGTCACTGATGAGTCTTATATAGACGAATCGCGTGTCTAGCTTATTCAATTAAAGTCTAGTACCTTTGATAACTATTCTACTTTTAAATGACAAAGGAAAGTCAAAATTCAAACTCAGACACGCTTTTGAAAAAGGCATTGTTATGCTTCAACTATATGTTCATTAGTGAGATAACTTTTTCTATTACTGTTTAGCTGACAAGTTGATCTTATTTTCGTTTGGTACGTTGAATAGATCATTCATAACTCAAAAACAGATTAGGTCACATTCTAGAAAACAGATAAACATATGATACAAACCCGATGACTCTCTGCTTCCATTCTCCAGTCCTAAAAAATCGTAAAAACGTTCAAAAGGTGTGATTACTATGCGACTAACGTTTGATACAGTGCACCATTTCATGATCATATTTTTCTAAGATATTCAAGAACAAGTTAACCTTCAACACTTGTTTCAAAAAAAAGTAACAAAATATATTTTTTGCGATTAAAGACGAAGGACTGATTGACTCTTAGTGTTAAGAATAAACACATTCTACATGGTTATTTTACAATTCCGAATATAGAGGGATCTTAAAGAATGTGTTGCTTTCGGACCAGTACGAGGTCACAAAATTCTGATATCATATTACATGTATAAAACATTAATGTGACTTTGATAATGTTTCGGTACCTGTTATAACGATGTTATACTATACTAAAACATACATGAATTTGAACAGTCTTATGAGTTCAAAATGTATTGAGTCCGGTGGTATCGATAGGTTGACATTTTACCAAAAGACTGAATGTGACTTTAGATGTTTTTTTCTAGACTGTTGAGATGTTTCTTAAAATATGTATTTTTCAATAGGAGTGACATTCATTTGCAACTGGTTGTCCTATGAAATACATACATATTGAAAAGTGAATAGTTATCGAAGGTATCAGGTTTATAATCTTATACTCCAGACGCGTGTTTCCTTTACAATATACTCACCAGTGACGCTCAGATCAATAGTTAGAAACCAAATAAGTACAAAGTTGAAGAGCAATGACCAACAAACATTCAAAAGTTATGCACAATACGGCTAAGGTTATATATGCCTTGGATATAAAAATTCTTAGTATTTTAGATAATTTATTCTTTTGAAAGGCGTCGGGAAACATCCATTATTCAAATTGACAGTTGTGATTCCATAAAAGTGTAAGAAGGGTAACATATATATATATATATACGTCTGAGTCAGTGACAACCCTACAACAGATGTATCCATCGGATCGCCATCAATGATGGTGATACATGGCTGTGTACATAATGTATATACAACTCGTCTAAACATAAACCCAACAATGATTAAAACTGACGTGGAAAGGTAACACACGGCCAGCGAAAGCTCTTTTATTAAGAGCCCAGGTGGTCGTGTGGTCTAGCGGGACGGCTGCAGTGCAGGCGATTTGGTGTCACGATATCACAGTAGCATGGGTTCGAATCCCGACGAGGGAAGAACCAAAAAATTGCGAAAGCAAATTTACAGATCTTACATTGTTGGGTTGATGTTTAGACGAGTTGTATATATAATACTTTTGTATGTATTTAACGTCTTTCTTTTGTATGTGAATGAGGCTTTCTAGGAACGAAAAAAGCGATGAATTATGCTTGAACAGGCATATTTTATCAGACGTAAAATTCTTTTTAAGCAGTAGACATTTTTTTTGCTGGGCTGCTTAAACATGTTAAATGATTTATTTTAATTTGATTATCACAAAGTAAATCATTGCGGCCAATGCTCAAACATATTGCGTGTTTTTGTACTTTTTTTCTGTATGATCGCACTTTCTTTTTATATCATATATCACGCAAATGTTTAATATGTTATAAAAGGGTGTTAGCGATAGAAATAATATAATGTTCATTGTATATTCAACTTACTTTTCTGATCAATGATGATAGTATCCACTTCATCAATGAGTTTAATGTAGCTAGGAAGCTTTTTCTGTAATGTTGACATTTTTCGGACATATACCTTAGTCAACCGAAATTAATACTTAAATATAACCTGTTATAAGATGAAATTCAAACACAAATATAACCAAACAAAGATAAAACACACACACACACCAATACCTTATAGCAATATAACATTATACAGGGCCTCGATTTAAGTGCAAGTACGATAATTTTACTAGTAGAAAATCATTTCAAACGAAAATATAAACTTGTTAAAAAATAAAATTAACACTTTATCTAATCCCGTGAGTTTAATGTTTTTTATTTTTCTCGAGTCGATATAATTAGATAGATTTAAACTCAAAAATATATAAGCAAAATGTATAAATGTATGAAAGAATAATCAAGTTTAGAGTGTATGACATCGAACTCTGTTTCTGGAGGTTAATTTTAAACAGTCTGGTGGATTAATCCATGAAACATGCACGACTTATTCACATGTATAACGATTGGTTATGTTCTTTAAAAATAAATATTGAATGAGAGACACAAATTATATTTAAATCAAATCAGACAAATAATGATTATAAGAAACAAAAAAAGAGTCTAACCGAATAGGAATTATCACCGGCTTTGTACTTTCCAGTTCATGAGCTACACGACGGGTATCGAATTTCTGATACAATATATCCCTTATGAATCAAAGGAAATAACCAATAATTATTGAAAGGTCTTTCTCATTCATTATGTAAGGGCATACAGTTACAGGGGATGTAATGAGGTAATTTGCATGAGATTAAACTGTGACTTAGCAGAAAAAAGAGGTAGTTTTTGGCTGTTTTTTTAATTCAAAAGGATTTAAATGGAAAACGAGTTCATAGACCACTCTTTTCTAGAATGGCATTTGGTGCAATTACGTATAAAAATTATGTGTAAAAAAATAAGAAAAAATGTCTACGATATTTGACAAATATAAATTATAAAAGATAAGTGTACAAATTTATTGGACATTTATATGAAACAGAAATTACAAATAATCAGAAAACAGCTTGTGTTTATCTTTGAAAACTAATATGTTATGTATTTCTGTCGAAAGAAAAAACCCTCCACAAGACCGAAATTTGAGACAATATCTGAAATGTTAACCTAAATTCTCTAATGAAGTAGAAACTTATGGTATATTTTTTATAACATATTTGATTAAATTAGGTAGAAAATTGCCTATATGCAAATTGTCATCAAAATTTCATTGCGAGATCTAAACTATATAGTATGCCCTTAATTTTTCTAAGTGGTTTTGTCTGTCTCTGATTTTGATTTTTGAACATTGTTCGTTTTCATGTTATATTTGTTATTCTCGTGGTGTTTTGTCTGATGCTTGGTCCGTTTCTGTGTGTGTTACGTTTCGGTGTTATGTCGTTGTTCTCCTCTTATATTTAATGCGTTTCCCTCGGTTTTAGTTTGTTACCCCGATTTTGTTTTTTGTCCCTGGATTTATGAGTTTTGAACAGCGGTATACTACTGTTGCCTTTATTCGTCCTTTATCATGGCATTAACCACAGCATTATACTGCCTTTTTAAACAGGTTGCGAAGTTTAAAGCTTCAATAATCCGCCAGATCGTGTTTTTCAATATTATGTAACTATGTCCAGATTGTTTATTTTCCTTTAGCATGTAACTATATACTTTCATCAAAGAGATACACCAATACACTTATGATTATTTTTGTATTAGTTCCTTACCTCAATTGACAAACGCGTCTAGCTTTTAAAATCATTAGATGAGGATTATTTAACTCTTTGTGCAATAACAATATTCAGCTAGTTTAATATTTGCGATAGGTATCAACAAAATTACTGCATTGTACTAAAATCTATATTGTATAACGATTATCTAAACACTGAATAACAATGACGTATTTCAATTCATAACACTAATATATGTTCCTATTCTTTAAACATTACGTTTGCATGTTATTAATTTGTATTTACACACGATTAAATCGTACAAGTATGTGAATTATAACGGATGAGTTGAATTTCAGTTCAAAGTACATTTGACATGATGTCGACTCTTTACTAAATTCATAAAGTCTTTAACACTTTTTTGTCCTAATTGTAATCCGTAATACTACTAATGAACGGCAATACAGATGCAATGATCGTATGCATTTCAAAAAGAGGTTAAATAAACAAGGAAATCAAATGATAATTTCTTCAGTATACACTTTATGCTATATATTTTTGTTATACCAAACCAAAACATGTCAATTTAACCGACTTTGATACGATAACTGCAACTGAAATACAAAAATGTACACTATATAACTATTGTGTTCGATATGGATATTCCGTATCGTGTCAAGTAATTAGAATTCCAATGCATATTTACTAAATAACTTGTGTGTTCGCTATGAAGTTTCCATATCGCGTCAAGTAATCAGAATTCAAACCGTGAATCACTTTACTAGTATGCAGACCTGTTTCAAAGTTGTTACAATTGATGAGTCAAATCAGTAAAGACCTATCGAAACAAAATCTGATACCCACATTGAATAACACTTTTAGATATTAAGACGATGCATTTTGTAAATTGGCTCTGAATAATGACGGCTTAAGTAAGTACACAGCTAAACTGACTTTTAATAACGCGAATAAGAATAATGATAACTGCCCTTTTCTGGATATCGTTATCTTAAACGGGCAACTTAATACCAAACCACGTGACAAAACAGATGATTTATCATGTGTTATTGTTAATTAACTCTTTTTGTTTGAGACGTTACCTCTTTATCATATTGTAGTATGTTTATATATACAATTATTGAATTCGCTCGTTTATGCCAAAGCGTATAGGATTTGAACGAAATAAATATTTGTATTGCTAAGAATTTATAACAACAGAGTTGTCGACTTTAAAAAACTAGTCAAAACATTTGCTCAATTTTAAATGGAGACATAAAAATCATTCGTAAATGTAATTCGACATGCAGACATTTTATACGTTCAAATATTTCACGTCCAAACGTCTGTGGTAAGATTGACTCTATCAAAGGGGAAATCGTTACGATACTGCTCTTAGTTCATTAAATGCATGATTAATTGTTAGTTTTGAAATGCATTTTAGTTTAGTATGACGCCAATTTTATCACTGAACAGGTATCTAGTCTTGCTAAGAGGCCAGTTAGCTTACTGTACTGCATATTCATTGTTGACCTTTAGCAGTTTCATACTTTTTCGTCAAGTTGTTTTCTTTTAAAACTTTCCCTATTAACATTCTCAATCATTTTAGTTGCTGAACTTTCAGATTATTTTGAATGAGAATGCAACAATTTCCTTATTTTCACCAAACAAACCTTAGTTTTAAGTCCGTTATGTGGATTATCAAGTGGAGCAGGATCTGCTTACACTTCCGGAGAACCTGATATCATCCCTAGTTTATGGTGGGGTTCGTGTTGCTTATTCTTTAGTTTTATGTGTTGTGTCATGTGTACTATTATTTGTCTGTTTGCCTATTTTTCATTTTTAGCTAGACGTTGTCAGTTTATTTTCGATCAATGAGTTTGTCTATCCCTCTGGTATCTTTTGTCCCTCTTTTGTAATTGTGTTGGGCAGTTTTTCAGTAAATTTGATGAATATCAGAAAAACAGTCACGAAATGTTTTTTTTTGCATTGTCTATATCAATGTATATATTCAAATTTTCATATATTAGAAAAACATTGCAAATTCATCTCACTAAATATGCAACCTATTAATATAATTATAATCAATATGCCTGAAATACAGTCGAAGTTATTTGAATAAAAAGACACAGTTTGATTATAATGTATACAACTATCAAAATAGACCAAATGACATCAAAAGTAACAATAATTGGTCACCGTATGGCCTCGAACAATAAGTTAAGTTCATGCCACATTCTCAGCGGTAAACAAAAGAACAAATGATAAACAATTCAAACAGGAAAACAAGGAATAACCCCTAAATAACCAGAATAGAGAATGTGACGAGGTTAAATAAGTTTTAAGACTACAATGATTGATTGGTTTAAGCGTTTTGCAGTCGGTAATCCGGTTTTTATTTTGACTCATGTGTTTTAATAACAGTGCAATATCACTTAACTATCAGCCTACCTTTATGTATATAGTTTGATCGTTATAAGCTTGTCAAATTATCAATATTATACACAATTATAACATTTAAAAATGTCTGTATGAAACTATTCTCTTTAGTATATATTCTAGTGGTTTCACACATCAAAACTGAACATCTTCCGGGAGCGTTTTTTTTTTCAATGCGTTGAAGACTCACTGGTAGCCGTAGGCTGTAATATGTTTTTTTTTTTTGTCGGGTTGGTGTTTCTTTGACACCTTCGCTATGTCTATTCACAAATTAATCACATATTGAACACTTTTCCATCTTGTTCTCTTCTGCATTTGTTAAATTTATTTATGTGCATGTTTTAATGTAAAAACACAAAACTAATAAATGAACGTAGAAAGTATTGAACGAGATTGTTCACTCTCTTATATTTTGAAGAAAATCATAACAACATTCATTTCGCTGTCAGATCAGGATTTTGTTTTTGGATTAAGCATGCATGCTTCAGATGGAAAAACGTAGTTTACTTACTTATGAGTCATTCAAAGTAAAGAGAGTCATATATAATAATCCATTAAATGTTTTGAGTCATATATGTTTATTTAAACTTTCGGCAATCGGTTTTGTTAGTCACATATAACAATTCACTACATGCTTTAAAGACAACATTATTCATTTGTTTAAGCTTACGACAATCAATTACAAGCCGATGTCAAATTCTTCTGAACTCTTAATTTGCAAAAATATCTCTCAACTCCTCATGTTTCCGCTGGTTAAAAAATACTTAGCATCATTTTGAGTCGGTCAAAATTAAAAGAGACACACATTGCAATCAACTTCATAATTAAGAGTCAGAGTTAAGTAATTTGTTTATTTACGCTTACGGCAATCGCTAACAACCACAAGAACAAACGGCATTGCTATGATACCAATGGCAACATAACCCATCCCAACAGATGTTATTCTTTGATCGTCTGCAGATCGTCGTGCTCTTATCCAAGCAGACGTCAAATTTCTCTGCACTCTTAATTGTTCTGACATTTCTCTCAACTCTTCTTGCATTAACTGTTTAAGTTGAGCAGTCGTATAGTTGTGACTCCTTGTTGATTGATCTATTAGTTGAGAAGAACATTGACATTCACACCAAGACAGTGACTCATTTTCACTATTCGATGTTGAAGTGAGAAATTCTGCTAAGGTTGTTTTGGTACCAGAATCTGTTGTGTGGAACGTTGTTGTTTCCCTTAACTCAATGTCAGTTGACACAGATGTAGTTGATCCTGTAACATAATTCATAAGTATAAGAACAGAATGGTTACAATGTCAATTCCTGATATGACTATACCTATTTCATAAAAAATGTTTTTTTTAATTTTCGTCAGGTTCATATTAAAAAAGAACGAAATTCTGTCGATAGTTGGTCATTAAATTTGTAATTAGAGATTTAGCAATTTTCAGCACATTATGTTATGAATCATATCCACTAAATCTTGATATACATGATATATGAACATTAAGCAAGTATCAATCATTATAGTCAGTTCGTTTAAGTTTTTATAGTAGAAGAATTAACACAGGACATGTCGGCGCGGAAATGAAACAAAACATGTTCAAATGAGGTGGTTCCACACTGCCTAACCGTATATGCATGTTTTAAAGCCTTTACACTTACTGTATTCAAGTTAAAAAAATATCATTTGGAAGTTTTTATATAAGTGCATCGAAGCATATAATTAATTTGACATTGATAATAATAGCATTTGTGTTTTAATAAAGCACTAGTGTTCAACTATTTCCGAAGATACCTATGTGAAAATAAGTGACATGGTAAAGCAATTTTCGACAACAACGTAGTCAGGGAGGGTAATTGTGTTTACCTCGATGACGTCATTATATTTATGAATACGACCATGTGCGCTTTTTATTAAAGTATAAATATGTATGATGAACATAGACACATTTACCGTGTTCACTGCAACAATGGCAGCCCCCACAACCAGGAAAGTTTATGTTATTACCATACGTATGTACGCTACCATTTCTTTCACAGACTTGTACCTCACCATATGTTTTCATATCGTAATACTCCATTTCTGTATAACGGTGGCATTTCCAAAAACCTATTACTGAAAGATTGAAAAACAGAATTATCTACGTGAAGTATGATACGTTTTCTATATTGACAATACGTATTACTGATGCACACAAATTAGTTTGATATGAACATTTTTACTATAACACGTATAATCCACAAATGTATATATTTACAAGTCGCCTATCAATTAATATACGTCTCTGATATTTATATGTTATATAAATATATTTGAAACCTTTAACAGTTTGCATACAAAAATTCACTTTCTAATTGCGTATTATGCGTGTTCAAATCAATTCTTCCAGATACTGTGGATCCATTTATCTTTGTGGGTACCAATTTTCGTAGCTTGCGGACAAATTGCATTTTCGTGGATATGTAATTTCGTTGTTTTGCCAAAGTCTGCATACAACCGGGTAGAAAATTTGTACTTCGTTGAATATTTGAATTCGTGGTTTTCCTAACCCACGAAAACCACGAAAATTGGTATTCAACGAATAATGATGAATCAACATTACTACTTTCAAGTACAGGTGTTAAATAGAGATTGACAAATATGAAAAAATATAACATTCAATCACACAAAAAAGTCGTTCAACATTTCATAATGACTAGGACGCTGTTAATACACAAGTTACAAGTGAGTGGTATCAATTAAATCATCCCGTCAATATGTTTGGTTGATTACTTTAATGAGATATCTGTTTCACACATTATGAAAGATTTGTTTCAATTGTCAACACCACCATCCGGTTCTTCTTATGTAACCCACCGTATTAGACTGAGCCATACGACGGGTTCTGCATATTGAGCAAGATATGTAACCATTCGGACCACTGAAGACATAATGGATCAACCCGATGTGATTTTGGGTTTGTGTTGCTCAGTCATTAGTTTTTCTATGTTGTGCTCTATATGATGAAGTTTGTCATTTTTTTTTTTTTTTTTTATATTTTTGCTATGGTGGTGTCACTTGGTTTTTCGACTAATGAGTTTAAATTTCCATTTGATGTCTTTGCTCTCTCTGTTTGTCTCCAAAAAGAGCCAATCAAGGATGCAAGATCAGGA